>JAOPJJ010000037.1:3366894-3380429 GCA_027122795.1 Enchelyopus cimbrius
TGTGTGTGTGTGTGTGTGTGTGTGTGTGTGTGTGTGTGTGTGTGTGTGTGTGTGTGTGTGTGTGTGTGTGTGCGGTGTGTGTGTGTGTGTGTGTGTCTGCAGCGTGCCCAGTAGGGAACACAACAGACATGCATGTCATGGACAGAAAGACATCGGATTTCAATTCAGGTGTGTAATTCACTAGTGAAATTGCAGGTCTGTTTACCATTTTCTTCAATTACATGTTGTGTCTGCTTGCACAATACGATGTGTAATAAACAAAACATGTAAGAACACATAAAATAATATTTCAAAAACGATTTTTCAACTCTAATAACTCTAGTTATATAATTTAATATATAACTGAAAATAATGTTTGTCATCATTTAGATGTTTGTTTTTTAACAATGTGGTTATGCTTCACACAATACAACCACTCCAGAATAAACGAGGCACTGCAGCATGAACAACAACAACACAAACAACATGGATTGTTTCTATTGAACGCGGTTTCATTTCCACTGTTCACTTCTCTTTAAAACAAATGCCTGACATGAATTTAAATCTTTAGCCCTTTCTCCAACTCCCCCTAGCGGGGACATACGACACTGCATGTGTCTTGTGCGCCTCTCTACCGCCGAAAAGAGGAGACTGTGTCGAGCGAGAGGAGAGGGGAGAGAAAGAGTCGGAGAGAGAGGTAGAGAGGGAGAGATAGAGAGGTTTGAAAGAGTCAGAGATGGAGGGAGAGAGAGAGAGAGTCAGAGAGGGAGAGAGAGAGGTTTAAAAGAGTCAGAGAGAGAGAGAGAGAATGAGAGAGAGAGAGTCAGAGAATGAGAGATAGAGAGTCAGAGAGAGAGCGAGAGAGAGAGCAAGAGAGAGAGAGAGAGAGAGAGAGAGAGAGAGAGCGAGCGCGAGCAGGCCCCTCCTCCAGATGACATCAGTGCTGTAGTGGAGCAGACCTAGAAGCAGATCCAACTGCACATTTGTATTGAGGTCTCCTCAGCGGATCTGTGCTCCAGCAGGTCGTCGTGTTCTGCACAACTCCTAGAATGTGTGTATAACATGAGATATATATATTTATATATATTTACACGCTGCTGCTAGAGAACTCACATCAGAGGTAGCTGATGCGTTGGGCTTTCTGGATCAGAATTTAAAGCCCAGTACCCTGGATTGGATTATTTCACTTACTAGTCTTTTATTTTTGTGTTGCCCTAAAAGCTATTTTAAGCGGATACCAGTTTTTGGGGTTGATTGTAGAGGTAAGTGTTTTGGCTTGGCTTGTCATGATGTGGACTATTCTTCGATCTTCTTTTTGGGGGGGGATTTACTTTGAAAAGGAAGAGATCAATTTAAAAAAATCCACCACAGTGGGACTGAGTAGCTTATGTCAAACCAGGCGTCCTCGTTTTTTCGCCGAGGTGTCGCGACTTATCGTTCGTGATCAAAGAGTCTCGAACACTAAAGTAAAAACAAAACAAAAGAACAATTAGACGACGTTACCGCAGAACACACAGCGTCGCGGTTCGATGCGGTTCTGCTCCAGAGCAGAACCGAGCCTCGTCTCTGCTCCGGGGCTGCGGGTCCACGGTTCTCCGGGAACCATGAGGACCAGACCCCCGTGCGGACCCGGCTCTAGTGCGCGTCTCCCTAAGCCTACTCATCAAATACGATGTGCGTGTTTAGCCTACACGTTCTCTGTTGAGCACTCCTAGAAATACCACCGAAAAGTCCACCGTTTTGCTGAACGCATATTAAGACGATATGACAAAAAAGGGAGCGACACGGATCACACATTTTATTTTTCACATTTTTTCCCCCCGGAAAATCCTGTTCCTAATGTATGCAAAAGGACATTGAGTTATGGATATTGACAGGTGTAACATATGGGGATATGTGCTATGGGGACTGAGTCCTGGTCATCTAGAGACGCACGGCGCGCAGCTCCCCTCGCTGCGTCGCATCCCAATCGGTGGGCGTTCGCCTCAAAACAAACGAGAGTTGATCCAGTTTGCCGTTTTCCTTTTCCATATCGCTAGATTTTTTGTTCTCCCTCTCCACGTCCCCTTATGAGTGGAATCGAGTGTGCGCATCTGACAACCCGTACAGCCCGGATCACAGAGTTGCGCAGTCCAAAGTCTTGCTAAGCGTTGTGCAGACTGCATCGCCCTCACAGGAGACATGCCTTCTGTACTCCAATGCACCAGCAACGCAGGTCAGGCGATGAGCATAGGCCTAACTAACCCAGTGATGGGTTAGTCAACATCAGTCTACATGCAACACGATTACACCAGTGCGTGAGATAATGACACACCACGTCACTTCCAAGCCGTGCAATATTCCTCTATTCACATTGCCATCCACCACAGCAGATGATTCAGAGGCAGAGGCTTTCCAACGTCACCTCAATGCATTCTGCCAGTCAATTAAAATCCTCCCCAGCTTGGAATCATTTTCGGTTGCATTCATTAACTCCTTTATTTGTAATCCTCAAACCGTGTTCACAGGCAGTCCTGCCGTGTAAATCAGTTGAGACAGAGAAATTAAATGTTAAAAAAAATCCCGTTTCACATGGTCGGCATAAGGACAACCTCGGTGCTGTAGGCCCCAGGCAGCGCAAGTCCCCAGTCAACTGCTTTCAAAGGGGATTTGCATTTGGGTTCAAGAATCAGCCAGGAGCCACGAGAAGTTACAATCTCAGTGTCAACGGTTTGCCTTCATTTGCATTAACCTTTTAGTGCGCTCTTTGTTGTGAACGACACGTATGCAATACACATCCTTTTTTTTTTGTAGAGCCTTTGAATTTAAATAATATTCCCCATGTGATCCACTACATATCCAATATGTAGTGCCTTATACATTTAGCATAGTGCAAAGCCTCAAAGCAAATTAATGATCTATATTTTACTGTGGGCCCCAAAGCCCTAAACCACTATACACATTTGAAGGCAATACAACGCAACACATACAAGTACAAGAAACCGTCTACGGGCTTACATAAAAAGCTAACTCATCCAACGTTTTAATATTTTCAGGGGGGGATTTCTTCATCCTCCCTTGAAGCCTAACAGGGGGCTCCTAATCCCACTACCAGTCACTTGTGTAGCGTGTGGTGTGACACACACACACACACCTCTCTCTCCACACACACTCACACACACGCGTCTCTTCTTGCAGTGCCCACCACCCCCTTGTGGGGAGAAAACCATTGCAGCTGCCTCAGATCCATCCGTTCAGCCCACTGTCTGTCTGTCACCCCCCCTCCCCCAGTAAAGGCCCAGTCCCAGTATCATCTGCTGAGGGGGGCGGGTGGGGGGTCTTCAGCGGACACAATCAGGACCCAACCAAACTCGAGGCAGATCAGCGGGCCGATAGCTGTGCTGGGGGTCAGCCTGTGTCCGTGTGCTGCCGGTCTGTGTATTCAGAGGCCATGAATGTCCCATTGTCTCCCGGTGGGTGCGGGTGGGGGGGTGGGGGTCCGTGCTCGCACTGGCCTGACACAGGCCCAGTTGTTGTGACAGATGTAGGTGTGTGTTGTGGAGGTGTTGCCGTGTGACAGGGATGACCCCCATCGAGACGGAAACGTAAATGTCGGTTTGAATCGTGTGCGATGGCCTCCCGTATCCGGGGAGTTTGGGGAGTCGGTCGACGCTCCTGATTGAACACTCAATCTGGATGCTCGATGGTTGAACTCATAGCGGCGTGTTTACCCAAATCCCAACTGATCCAGGGATAACGGCCCAGTGAAGCTATGGGCATGACATATTCTCAACGCGGGCCTTTGCCAACCCCCAATCCAATAATAACAAAATCAACAGAGCAAATACATCAAGCAGCCATGTTTCAAATTAAATGTAGAAATCCATGAATTATGCCATTTTTCTTCCCTGTGATTACAATACATGTAATATTATCCTATACCGTAGGAGACTTAAAGCCATTCGACTCTGAACCATTTTGTTGACAGACGAGCATGAAATCATTTCTTCTGCGGCTTTCGTTTCCCCCAGAAGATTTCTCCTTCGGTTCATGACCCGGGGGCACATAATATCAGGCCTTGTAGTGTCAGCCTAACATGGCGTGCATCTGAGCGTGTCGAGCTAACAATGGCTATCGCTATCTGCCTTTGTGTTTGCCACACACACACACACTCCACTAAAAGGTACCTAGCGACGAGCTGTAAACACACACACGCACACACACACCCTTTTTCGAGGACTTTCAATTGGAATTTGCCAGTACAGATTAAATTCAATGGAGGCCACTCATAATGCACAGCAAATCTCCTGGAAACTAGAGAACCCTGTTAGAACGATGAGAGAGACGTCCATCACCAAAACACTATCTCAGCTGCTCTTTTTTATTTCACAAACTGTGTGCACGAGCGTGTGTACACAGTAGGATTGGCCTTCATGCATCACGCTGTCAAAAGCAGTAAATATAAACAAAATCATGTCTTATTTTGTTTTCACATGGACTTGCATCATCCATCACTCTGTTGTTAAAATGCGTTCTCGTTGGGAGCCTGGTGTGCTCTGCTGTAATCTGATGAGTGTGGAGCAAAGACGAGTCTGATGGAATTGTTTTTTTAGAAAAACAACCAGGCTAATTCGCCCACACATTATTGCCAGCTCCAACTTGAGGTTACCACAGAATAACATTGCATTGACAAGGTCTTAGTGTCCAATATTAGCATCCGAGCTTCTGTTAAGATTAGCGTATTATTTGGCGGTCGTATCCCATGCTCGCTTGGGATACGGAGAAATGACCGGTTGTGTTACCCATGAGATGCATTTTTCCACATGGCAGTTAAGTTTGCCGGGTTCTTTCCGTGTGCAAACATGTCGTATATTTTTATGTGCAAGTGTTTAAGTCAACTTCAACTCAGGACTGCAGAATGTGCTTAATGTATTCAGAAGCAAATTTGCTCCACAAAATTGACACAAGGGGCATGAAAGTAATTACCTAAATGTACATAGCTTGAGTAATTGCTGTATTTAAGTTATTTACAAAACAGTGAAACCAATTTTAACCTTCGCCTTGTAGGACTCACGTTTCCACCCCCCTACCAGTCTGACAGAGGTCATATGTGGTTTTTTCTTCCCTTCCCCTGACTTTAATCCACTTGTAATGCAATACTGGCTGGACGGCACATGTTTAAACGGACGAGAAAGAGAAGGGTGCTGCTGTAATGGAGTTACAAGGTCCTCAGTGTCCTAATCTTCTCCTTGTCGTTGGCTCCATTTTGAACGGCCATGTTGTCCATCATTTCCCCGCTAAGTGTATTGGGATCCAAGGAGCGTCCACACAGTGTAAGGTTATGTGTAAGGACATCAGCCATTGTGTTGCCAGAGGAAACCTGCTGTTTTCTTTGGGCAAAGGGGACTCTATTTTTACATAGCGGCCGTCACAGAATGTCAATTTTGTTAATAATGCATACTACGCTTCGCATATACTATATACTTTGTGCGATACAACGCTGCAAAAATGTAATGAGGTATTTCAGAATTTGGATGGATGATATCTCTGTGGATATTGAAAGCTGGGACAATCACATGGGCCCTGGGTTATAATTTGTCAGGGACAGATAAAGCTAATTTTAAAGGCAATTTAAAAAGTTTCTTTAGCAGAAAACAATCTATCTCATGAACAGCATGTGACTGAATAAAGGGTCACACCCAAATGAATTACACCAAGGTTTGGACAACACTAGGCTTTCATATGCAGAAGTGACACTCGCAGAACCATTGGGAACAATGGCCTTCTCCCAGAGCTAAGGGTTGTAAAAGGTCAACAGGCTGAATTTAGCTGAGCGGAATTTGTCTGTTTGTGCTCACAATGTTAGATAAGCCGGGTTGAATTATACAGCATATTGCAGGTTTCAACATGGCATTCAACTGGGATATTTTGGCAAATGAGGAGATCCCTAGGTATATGTAAACTTAATTAGGTTTTGGAACTCTACACCCTTAAAAATAAGACTCAATCCACACGAGGATTCATATGTTATGTTCAAAAAGGAAAATGACTGAGAATTAGCACATAAATGTTGAAAGAACTGAACAAATGACCTGGATTTGAACGGAAACAAATTAAAATGCTGCAGCTGGAAAATAAGTCTTAACGTGTGCTTGTCTTGTCTCTCTTTCAGCGGTCTAACCGAGTCGTGGGGATGGAAGTCAGAAAATAACTCATGAACCGTGCTGTGGATGTTTGAGGGGGGACTGCGCCAGAACGGATAACCACCCCGACTCTGTTGTCGTCGGCCGCTTCACAGAGAGGGATAAGGGCTCTGGATTACTGTTCCTACGGGCTCCAGGAGGCAGGAGAGGATTGGGCTTTACCTGGAGGACCTGGTGTTTACAAGCTAAACGGGCCTGGACCGAGGCCTGTGGCTCAGGCATGATTCAGCCCGGCTCTGTGTCCGCTCACCATGACCGCTAGGTCCGCGGAGCTAAAGGATCTTTTGCTGCAGCTGACCCCCGTTTACCGAGGAACAAATATCAAAAGGCCCAAAAACTAATTTGAGGTCACTTCCCTGAACACAAAAAAAAAGGAATTTTAATATTCTCTGGTGATTGCCGGGTTTTGTCGCCGAGTGGGGATGCCTTTTTCGCTGGGCTTATCTGCCATGGCAAAAGCTTTGAAAGCATGAGCTCCTGACAACAGTGTGGAGGTCACCGGATGAACAAGGACTCAGCTCAGCAAACACTGACCTGGCCAGGATACCGCGATCAACCCCCCTCCTGAGAAACTCCTCTTTTGAAGAGGATCAGAACCAATTCAGGGTGAAAATCGTTATTGGATTTTGTCAGCTGCTTGAGGATTTACCTCCGACGTCTCAAACGACAGTTACGGTAAATACAGACCATTGTGTATCTTTATCCACTTCACTGACCGCAACACATTTTCTAATGAGACATGCAGGAAGAGAGGTCACGACAGGAATGCGTAATGAAAGCGATACATCAGCATTAGGCTAATTAATAAGGAACTACACTCCAATAGTCAGGGAAAAAAAGACAGCCGGTTGGCGCCTTCTCGGTTTGTTAATTCCAAGGCATAAATTTGCACTGACTGAATTAGTGAAATAGATATATGAAATGTGTGAATGAGATTCAGGAAATACAGAACACAACCACCACCCGTTGTGAATTCCAAGTCATGGTTAAGATTGATGAATGCAATTCAATTGTAAGAACAAAAAGTGCATAATTGCCACCCAAGTCCACGAGTGTGTGCGTTGCCGCAATCAGTCGTTTGAGTGACAAGCCAAGCATTCATCAGCTGGGTCAAGCGGCTAGCTCTACTCAGAGAAAAGCCTCTCGTCCCTCATCTGTCGAGTGAGAATTGTTTTTGTTTTTTTAAGCAATCCAGAAGCCAGATAAAACCTGAGAATTTGAACGGGAAAGGAGATGATTTAACACGCAGTTGCACAACAAAGGCCGTCTTTGTTCACTCTCACAGTCTGCGCTATGAAAGGCAGCCTTGAGATAGAGAAATGTGTAAAACAACGTGGGACTGCTATTACGTTTCCAAGGCTGGGGTCAAAAGCCAAAGAACAGGAATTTAATTCAGTTCAGTTCTCTTTTTTCTTTCTCACACATCCTGTTTAAAGAATACATTAAGAACACATCTACAAACTTCAATAACGCAGATGCTTTCAGTCAAAATTCAATCAGCACACTAAATTAAGGAGAATTGTCCGCAGGCAACCGACTCAAACAAACAACTGTAAAAAAGAGAACAATGTCTCACATTTAAAAGGTCTTGTGCATTAAACAAGCCCTTGTTTTTCCCCCTTAGGGACCCGCTGCTGATTGGCTCGCCGGACCGCTACAGCTTCAAGATGGTGCCTCAGTGCAAGGCGTTCCTTCTCTTCCTCGTCCGCATCGGGCTCCTCCTGGGGCTCGCCAACCCCCTGGTCACGTCGGCCTCGTGTCCCTCATCCTGCCGCTGTGACGGCACCTTCATCTACTGTAACGACCGTGGTCTGACCTCCATTCCTCTGGGCCTACCCCTGGATGCTACGGTACTCTTCCTACAGAACAACCGCATTAAAAGCTCCGGTATTCCCACGGAGCTTCAGCGGCTGTCCAACGTGGAGAAGATCTATCTGTACTGCAACAATCTGGACGAGTTCCCCACCAACCTTCCGCTGGGCGTCAAAGAGCTCCACCTTCAGGAGAACAACATCCGGATGATCACCCACACCTCTTTGGCCCAGATCCCCTACATTGAGGAGCTGCACCTGGATGACAACTCCGTTTCGGCCGTGAGCATCGAGGAGGGTGCCTTCAGGGACAGCAATCACCTGAGGTTGCTGTTTCTCTCGCGGAACCACCTCAGCACCATCCCTTCGGGCCTGCCCATGACCATCGAGGAGCTGCGCTTTGACGACAACCGCATCTCCTCCATCTCCGAGCAGTCCCTGCAAGATTTGATCAACCTGAAGCGGCTGGTGCTGGACGGTAACCTGCTCAATAACCGAGGGATTGGGGAAATTGCTTTCATCAACCTGATCAATTTGACTGAGCTCTCGCTTGTGAGGAACTCTCTGACGTCTCCTCCAGCCAATCTGCCTGGAACTAGCTTGGAGAAGTTGCAGTTGCAGGATAATCACATTAATCGGGTTCCTCCTGGGGCTTTCGCCTCCCTCAGGCAGCTGTATCGGCTGGACTTGTCCGGGAACAACCTGAGCAGCCTCCCGCAGGGTGTGTTTGAAGACTTGGACAATCTCACACAGCTCCTGCTGCGCAACAACCCGTGGCAGTGCACGTGCCGGATGAAGTGGGTGCGTGACTGGCTGCGGTCCTTGCCCACAAAGGTGAATGTACGCGGCTTCATGTGCCAGGGCCCTGATAAGGTCAAAGGCATGGCCATCAAAGACCTTTCCACGGACATGTTCGATTGCACAGACACGGAGTTCAACCCCACCTACGAGACGAGCACCGTCTCCAACACCTTCGCCCCTTCCCAGCCGCAGTGGCCCATATACGTGACTAAAAGGCCCGTGGTGAAGGGGCCCGGCATCAGCAGAAACTACCACAGCACCACCACGTCCTCGGGCAAGAAGATGATCACCATCAGCGTGAAGTCCACCAGCGTGGACGCGGTGCACATCTCCTGGAGGGTGTCACAGCCCATGACCGCCCTGAGGCTCAGCTGGCTGAAGCTGGGACACAGCCCGGCGTTCGGCTCCATCACGGAGACCATTGTGCAGGGGGAGACCACGGAGTACTTGCTCACCGCCCTGGAGCCCGAGTCTGCCTACAGGATATGCATGGTCCCCATGGAGACCAGCAACATTTACCTGTCGGACGAGAAGCCCGTTTGCATCGAGACGGAGACGGGCTCGCACAAATCGTACAACCCCACCACGACGTTGAACCGAGAGCAGGAGAAGGAGCCTTACAAAAACACCAGTCTGCCTTTGGCTGCCATCATCGGCGGGGCTGTGGCTCTCTTGGCAATAATTATGTTGGCCCTGGTGTGCTGGTACGTCCACAGGAACGGTTCCATCTTTTCCAGGAACTGCACCTACAACAAGGGTAGGAGGAGGAAGGACGACTACGCTGAGGCCGGCACCAAGAAGGACACCTCCATTCTGGAGATAAGGGAGACGTCGTTTCAAATGATCCCCATCAACCACCTGCCGGTGTCCAAGGAGGAGTTTGTGATACACACCATCTTCCCGCCCAACGGCCTGAGCTTGTACAAAGCACCACACAGCGACAACAGTATTAACAACAGGAGCTACAGAGACAGTGGAATACCAGATTCAGATCATTCCCATTCATGATGTTACGCGTGGACATTCGTAAATGAGTGCGGGACATAAACAGAGTGGAAGGACTTCTACAAACACACTGGATCTATAAGACTAAGAAAGCAATGTTCTGTACATTTGCCATATAATTTATATTTAAGGACATTTTATGAAGATGAAGAACGTTCCAATTGCAGGCCACTGGTTCATCAGTGAGTGTTGTAACTAACTGCAATTCTATATTTTAGGAATTTGTAGTAATTTGTACTGTATTTCCGTTGCTTAAGGTTACCGACCAACTAAAAAGAAACTCTGTTCTACTGAGATATGATGACTTGTGAACTGTGAAAGTGGGTTTTCATCGCTGTGTTGAACAATCAGACTTTAGAAAACCTTGTAGTGTAAGCACAGGTCATATTCTAACGTTGTGGCTGTTGGTAAAACAAAAAGGCAAAAAAAAAAAAAGAAATGACATAAAATAAGGCACATCTGATCAAGCGATAGGCCGAGCGGGCATGCTGCTTGCCTAAAGGCGTTGCAGATGGTAGCTATGCCCCGGAGACTAAATAAATGTTAATTCTGGTCATCTAGTATTAAAGTGGGACGGGAGAGGAGACCCGTAGAGACGAGGTGCTTTCGTTTCGTTTTTATTTCCAGTGTGTGAAGTATTCCTTTTCCGATTGTGAGGAGCGGAGGAGTTGCAGCACAGTAACCCGCGGCGGCGTCCCGGAAAGGCCCGCAAGCCTCAGCACAGGGCGAATAAAGCACACCGACGCGAGGAACGCTCCCTGCTTCTCAATTCTAAGCAGAGTCAAAAGACTGACACAGGATTCCGCCCCCTATCTATTTGTACGAGCCAACAAAGGCCAAACTACAATGGTGACATTCTTTAGTACCGTGTACCATTCGTCACTCCAGACACCCGGGCAGAGAAAGTTAAACCGCCTTGGCTTTCATTAGGAACACCCCAGTGTCAGCAACTCCTTGTTACAAGTATTATTTGTTTCTCTATGATTTACAATTTCACACGTTTATGTTGCCACAGTTTAAAAATAATTGTTCTTTACAATGGAAAACCAAAGTGCATTGTATGCCCTTTGGCCAGTCTTGTATGTGCCTTGATCAAATGCTTATTGTATTTAGCTTTTTAAGAAACCAGTGACTTTTTTCATACACACTTGAATATGAGAGATATTGGGTCATATTGCAGAATAAAAGTGGACAAAAATGATGCCTTGTTTTCTCTTTTGTCAGTGATAGACGAGCCGGGCTACTTGGTTTCCACTACCGGTAAACATTTTCCCTTCCGCTCTCTCTGTGCCATTCTCACACTGGACTACACGGGTGTCAATGGCGTCTACTCATTTACTCTTATATCAAAGGCCAAGACACGCTGGCCTGAAACGCGTAGACATGAACAGGATAGGACCCCAGATTCCATCCTTCACCGCAGCACAGCGCAGTCCTCGTCTCAGAGCTGAAAATAAAATGAAAACGGGGCTCGCTCCCAGCTAGACGTAGTGCAGTGCTGAGGCAAAACCTGACATTGTTCTCCAAAGCCGGCGTTCCGCTCCACAGGGGCTCTCACAGCGCAACATCTGCTGCGGGCTGCTGTTGTTCTTCCTCCTCCACCGCGCGGTGAGGCCATGTGTGACTTATCCGACAGGGCCCGAGAGGAAGTGAAGAGAGGGGAGGAGGACGGCAGCGGAGCAAAACGAGGCCTGTGGAGAGCCGGGGGTTCGCGGTGGGCCTCGCAGGCCACCGCACGGGCGGCGGCACGGGCCTGCTCTGCAGGGGGAGCCTGGTCAGCACAAGGACAGCGCATCATACCGGCCTGTACAGCAGCATGCTGCAGGCGGTGTGTTTAACAACACGACCGGAGCATGCTGAGGTGAGGACTCACCAGCATGGTTAATTAAAGAACAAACAAACACCCTGAAACAGACCTATTTAAAGCCTAAACGACATCCTCGCTCAGGACATAAAATGTGTAAGGTCAATTCATTTCAGGCGCTCCAAATGGGGCGGCTGTGGCTGTGAGTGCGAGCGAGGCCTGCATGGCTGCTCTCAGCCAGCCACAGGATGTAAACACAACCCCAAGCTGTAAGCACAGAATGGGAGATGCTTAAATCTGCACGAGTGATCAACGCTTAAATGTACGCCAAAAGTACGACAAGGGACCCAAAATGTAGGTTCAACTCCATTTCAGCGTGAAAATGGAAGGAAATGGATGGACCGTTCTGACAGTGGTGAGAAATAGATAGTTAGTATGCTGATAGTTGGGAGATACGTTTACAGTCAAGTATTGATGGCAAAACCTGGAATCGTGGCTATTTTGTTCGTCCGAATGCTAGCATTATTACAGTCTTCTACTGAAGCTGACGAATATCCGCTTTTGCATCATGGCATCATACCAACCATTAAGGAATATTTGATTGCAGCAGTGTTGATTTACCATTGAATGAAACTCTTGAATCTTCCTGGCCATTGTGGGTATTTACGGAGAGATTAACGCAAACGTAATCACTACTGGGAAAGCCACCGTGCGATATCAGTGGAAGGACAAAACAGCAGAATGACAAACCTGGTGGTCCCTTCGACATTTTCCCATCGTTACAAAATATAAAATGTTTAGTGTGCTCTTCACACCGCCGTTTTGTATTTTTTCACATTGACTGCACCAATATGAGCTAATGGCCAATTCCTGTGTCCTGTCCAATAGAATTGTTTTTGTTTGGAGGGAGAAATTGTTCATTAGCAGCATTCGGTTGGCCTACCAAAACCCTCCAAAAACATCAGTTTCTGAGGCAACCGGGATAGGATATCACTAGAGACACGCACATAAATCAGATTTAAGCCACTTATAAACAGAGTATGGCTTAGCTGCAAAATAGTGCGCAAAATGCAGGGGGTTGTTCCCACGATGGTTACCACCGCAGGTACCACCCACTCATCCGTACAGGGTACATTTTCAATTGATGATTCTATCAGCTATATCCTCGGATCTACAGCTGGAGAAGGGAACCCATGCCCGTAACATCATCTCAGTTTGCCGAGTCAAGACGGAAGCCATGCGAGGTGCCTTCTGCGGTACACGCTGAAAAGTCGGCAATCAGTCACTGACGGTCCATCTTTTGTGAGCACAATGCCACGCTAATGTCACAATAACTGAAGTGACAACTTTTTCATTTTCTGAGAAAGAACAATCTGCTCTTTAAAGAAATCACTTGTGTGATGAATTACAGCTGCTGCCAATCTGCCAAAAAAAGGAATGTTATTGTTCGTGTGAATTAAGTCAGATTCCTCAAGGGAAACTAATGAACAACTCAGAGCAGCGTACATTAAACAAAGCAACTCTTTGTCTTACTCTGGAGGGCTTTGGGGGGGGGGGGGGTCCTTAAGTATGAAGTAAAATTAATGAACATGATTCCTGTCAACCCTATACGACCCCAGGCATCTGCTGGTGACCCCTTCGCCAACCTCTCGGTCTAAACAATGCCCCTTAATCACTCACACATTCCCAGCTCGGCCCAGTCATCGCACACAGCGCACCGTACCACATGCTTCTCTTTCTCCTGCATGACTCGCACACATCCCAGTAATGGTTCTCCGTGATTCAGGCCAGGAGATCTGAACTAATGATGATAGTTCAGATGCCCCCCCTCCCCACCACCCAGCCTTGCTGTTGCCTCCATTGTGAGTACAGCCAGCCACATTTGCATCCCTATAGGTGCGAGTTTAAACGCTCCTCTGTATGACCTCATCATCTCATCATGTCCATTAGTAG
>JAOPJJ010000037.1:3525317-3535454 GCA_027122795.1 Enchelyopus cimbrius
ACACCAGATCACACCCCCACTCCGGGGTCCTCCCCAGATAGGAGCCCTGGGGGTGGGGTGGGGGGGTGGGGGGGGTAGAGTACACCGCACGGCGCTCTAGCCTCTATACCTGACAGAAGGTCACTGACAAGAGGAGTCGACGGAGCGGAAGAACGCTACATATCGCGGTGCAAGCCAGGGCACGGTCTGAAATGCACCCGGACGTGATTGTTCTTAAGGTAGAGGGGGGGGAACTACATTGAAACGGGAGCAGTGATAAGACTCCGTTTCCCACAGTGTGTGAAAAATGGCAGCCCGGCGGTCCAGTGGGGCGAGGGGGCGGGGCCAGGCGGCAGGAAATAAACGAGGTGGTTTCTAAAGATGCGCTGTCACTCTGGCGGTAAGCTCTGCTCCGACGCGGTGGATCCGGAGCACGATCGGCCCTCAGTTTCAGGCAGGAAGGCAACCGCAGGCTGGGCCCGAATGTATCCTCTTGGAGATGTTCCAAACACCGGGGGTTAGCCGCGGCGCAGCGGACGCTAATCTGACTCAGGAGCAGACCTTTAAGCGCTCCCTAAATCGCTAAACTGCGCCTGTGACCAGGAGAACTGACGGGGGTTAACTCCTCAGCCTCCCTCCGCCCCTCCGTCCTAACCGCCCGTCTGAGGTTACGTGTCGTTCAACCTAAACGGCTTATTTAAAAAATGATAGCCATCATTTGTTGCCCCTCCCCAAATTTCCACCCACCCCCACCCCAGCTCCAGCTCTTTATTGATGCTCTCCAGTTGCAATAGATCCCAGAGATTAGATGGCCTCATGATGAAATATTTCCTTATTGTCTGATGGGGCGGGCGGGGGGGGGACCAGAAGCGGACCCGGGGCGGTCTGCTCCTTATTACGGCCCTGAGCTGTGTCAGTTCCCAGGCCTGCTGCGCGCAGCCCTGACCCGCGCGCTCGCTGCGATTAGGTCATATGATAAACATTAGTCGGGCCTCCGTTCCCACCAGCCCCGGCCGGCCCCGGGCGGCAGCGTGACACGGGGCCCGGGCCCCCGCTCGCCTCCCATCGTAGCACCTCCTGGTTAGGGCTCCTCCGCGGAGGAGCCACGCCGCGGTGGACTCCTGCAGGAGGAGGACAGGAGATAGTTTTACACGCGCCGCCGGCCCGCTAGTGTCCTGTGCGCCCCCGTTGGACTTTTGTCACACACATTCCATTGTTGGTACGGTCACAGGCTCTCGGATGTCAACTGCAAAGTCCTCCCTCTCGCTCTCTCGTTCTCTCTCTCTCTCGGGTTCTCTTGCGCTCTCTCTCACTTTTCTCTCTCAGTGAAAGTGTGTGTGCGTGTGTGTATATGTGTGTGTGTACGGCCAGGGCAACAGATTGTCCAAGCCCTCCGTTTGACACAGCTGCTGTAACAGCACAGCTCTAATGAAATGGAGAGAGAGGATGGGGGAGGGAGGGAGGGAGGCAGGGAGGAGGGGAGGGAAGGAGGGAGTGAAAGGCAGATTGTTTGGCGGGGTTCTCAGCGGAGCAGTAAAATGAGATCAAAGGTGATGGATACGAAGATGTAATGTAATATTACAACAGGAAGTTTGTGCGGGCCTTAATGGAGGCAGACCATTCAGCCCTTGGTAACCTCACATGGCGCTAATGAATTGTCACACTTTGGGGTTGAATTTCATAAAGATGCTAAACGGTAAAGTGCTATGCTACTAAGCACAATGTTTTCACCATTTCAACATATTATGTGGTGATGAAGATACACGATTATTTCCCTGCTCCTCAGTAAGAGGCAAAGTAATTATGGAAACACTTCTGAATTTGTCAAGTCCTCCAGCCAACACGGATCATAATCACCTTATCACAACACTCCTGCAGAGCATTCTTGAGGTGGGCCACCTGTCTGTTGAGATGAACCAAGGAGATCTCAGCCTTGAACACCTGACAGTTCAGCTTCATCTTGTCCATGAGGCGGATCTCCGAACGCCTGCAGGCAGAGACATCACTGAGGATTATCTTCTCGTGGCTGCCGCCTCCTCCAACACATATCCACACGCATATCAAGGTCACAGTAGAGACCACGTTGTGCACTGAGGAGAAACGTTTTGTGTAACGTATTAGGAATGGTACAGTCCCCCTACGTGTTCCTTTGAGCCGCAGCGTTGCTGATGTTCTCCTTGAGGTTCTGAAGGCTCTGCCTCCTCTCCTGCAGTTGGCTCTGGGCCGACTCCAGCCGCTGTCTCAGCTCCACGGCACCGATCTCCTTTATGTCCACCTCCGCGTCCATGCTCTTCAGCTCTGAGCAGAAGGCCACCAGCCCGTGGTGGAGCTCCTGGACCTTGGTCGCGTCAAAGACCAGAACCAGAATGACTACCTCCTTCTTACCCTTGTTCTGGGCTCTCATTATAATCAAAGGAGCACTTCTCATCTAACAGACGATGAAGGAAAACCATGTTTTTCCGATGGAGATGGAGAGATTGAGACCTGGTGGATGACGTTCTGCAGGGAGTCCACCTGCTGGTTCAGTTCCTTGATCTTCTCCTCTTTCGCCGGCTGGTTCACCGCCACATTCTGGTCCACGTCGCCATGGTGTTGAGAACCATTCACGTTGGAGATGTCATCCACCGTTTGTTTGTCCTAAGATGACAAGATGACACCGTGTCACACGATGATATTTAAGCGGATATGCGGTATCAGATGATGTGATCGTCTCAGGCGGCTGTACCTTTTTACACAGGTGCAGCTCCAGCTGTCTGTCGGTCGATGTCAGCAGATTGCCGATCTGTTGATTGGCTGACAGCGCAGCACCTAATGCTGTACAGTAGGACACAGATGATGTGATATAGAGAGTGATGGAAACGGATCACTGACGTTGTGTTGTTCCTCCAGGAATAAAATGTGCACATTCCAACCTTGACTGTCTTTAAGCGCGAAGGAGTCCTTATCCTCCGTCATGCCCAGCATCTTGAGGCAGGACTCTTTGACCTTCCCCACGGTGGTGTCCTTTGGCGTCCGAAGATGGACTATTTGCTCCAACGCTTCACAAATCGACACAAAGCAGCAACCAATATGTTAGATTGATTCACAGTACTCATTCACACGCGGTGTCAGGCACAATGGGAGATACTCATGTCCATGTTGGCTCCCCTTATGACTGAATAGCCGTGCTGAAGAAACCTATCAGACTACATCATGGTGTCATGCCATGCCGTACCGTGAACCGTGATCTCGATCAGCTGAGCGCTCCTCTGCACCACGCCGCCCTTGGCTCTGTTGGCAAACGGCACAAAGGAAGGTTCCAGGTCACTTCATGTTTTAAACGACCCCCTCTATTCATTGACCCGTCTTGTTGACTCGACGTGCGCACTGAGGCACGGTCACGCCCGCGAGGTTCCTCACCGGTTCCTCAGCGAGGAGGGGGCGGTGAGGCCGCTCACGTGGGGGGTGGACGCGGACCTGCTCATGGACAGGAGCGCCGCCGCGAAGCTCTCGACGTTGCTCTGGGGCCCGAACGTTTCTGTGGGGTGGAGACAACACAAGCCCACTGTCAGACCCCCCCCGTCCATGCTCCTGGCTGTGGCTGCGAACGGGTCAGCTTGTGGGAGTCCAGGCCTCGTACCCAGCAGGGAGTCCAGTCTCCGCATGAGGACGCTGGGGGGGTGCAGGTCCCTGTAGACGGCGGAGAGCAGCAGCTCCCTGTCCTCCGCCGTGGACACGTGGAGCCGCTCCAGTGTGTTGGCGTCTACGGAGGCTATGTCCGCGCCGCACAGCCGGCCCTCTGGGAAGACGGGTCAGCGGGGGAGCGCATGGAGGATTAGTGGATGGCACAGGGTTCAGGAAGCAGAATCAATCGAGCAACGTTAGCTTCTGACCGAGCCGACTGCGGATCGTGTTAAGTGCCAACTCACGCTGTGGTGTAGCGTCAACCGCAGCAATAAGTGTAACTGTCACTCTGTCAACGTGTTGTGGTGAGATGTTCCTCGTAAACTGAAATGTACAGCACACCTGAAGCTGTCTGTGTGGCGGAGTGTGTGCCAAGTTCTTTAGTGTTTGCCTGCTGGTATGTTGTTTCTAACTTCATCATCATGTACAGATTACTGCTAGCCTCGTCTAGTATGATGATGATGATGATGATATGACTTTTTGATGCGGTCGCCATGAAGCAGAGACTTAATGGCTGCTTTATGACGCCGCCACAGGGCTGGGAGCGGAGACAGCGGAGTGAGGAATGCGCTTTACCTCTGATGAAAGGGAGACATTTCTGCAGTCCAAGACTGCTAAACCATTGGCAGACCTCGTCTGTGTTGAGTCCTCTGAGAGATTTGGCCACATGCCCGTTGTTGTCCTAAAGCAGCAGAGAGGTTACATGACCGGCGTCTCTCACCATGGCATGCTCCGTATAAAACCAAATGAGATTAGCTGGAGTACGTGGTGTTATTACTGTGTGAACGTACGCTTTGTAAGGCATGAGACGCGCGCGCGCACACACAGACACACACACACACACACACACACAACTAAAGATTGCAAAAACTGGATGGAAAGATTAAATTTAGCTGGCCTAGATATGGTTGCTGTGTTTATAGAGCGGTAGATTAGACGGATTCAGTGTGTCGTTGTGATCTCCTGGTGATGGACCTATCAAAACAACAGTATCTATTAGGTTGTCACATAAAAAGCCTGTTCTCGGGCTGCGCTATAAACCGCCTGAGCGATTCACTCACTCGCAAATACAGCACAAAAGAACATCAAAAGGATGAATGAAGAAATGGATCAACAGCAAATCTTTCCTTCAGTCAGATTTGATCTTTGTTTTGTGTTGTCGCGAACACACGCAGATCGCTAGGGATACCGGGGACCTGGCTGGGTAAACCCTGGAGACAGAACACATGAAATCTCTGGGATATGTGCAGCGTCATTGCTTTCAGGGATCAAGCGGGTGGGGAAACATCAACAGAACATGTCCTGTAATTGCTCTGCTTAGCGGCGTGTGTGGGGCTACCACCCTGAAGTTCCTCCTGCGGATGGATTACAGTACCTTCTCTGCAAAGTTTCCATTCTGGTCCTGGGACGACCGGGGCACGTAGGAGGCTGGAGGGCAAGGGGGAACGTGTGAGGGGGTGGGGGGCGGGGGAACAAACGGATCTGTTAGGGAATGACGGAACGCGGAAACGAATGGACTTTGAGTGTCCTTTTTTTCCGGGTGGCTTTTAGCTGGTTTCCTGTTGTGTTGCATGTCTCGCTAAACGCACTGGAGTTTGGGTTGGAAGGAAATGCACATTAGGGTTAAATACTGAAGCTGAGGCATGTGTTCGGGAAGGGGATGTTGGGCAGAGAACTGTGGCTTCGCTTATGCCATCTCTGTGTGGGGGCAGCGTTGCAGATGGCTTCCTGCGTGCCAGAAGTATAGGGCATGTAAAATGGCCTTAATTTTTTATTAAATCATATCCTGCACAAAGAAAACAAGCTGGTATAAATAATTGTCCAGATGGTCTCCACCCTGACAACGACCAATTGGATTTTGGCCTCACCGATTGTTATGCGGCGTTGTCGTGGCGACCTCTGCTCTTCCTGGTTCTTGTACGCCGCCTGGCCAATCACAGGAAGGCATGGGCTCCTGCGCCCGTCTCCAAGGCTACCAGACCGTCGAACTGGTTCCTGGAGTGTCAGTTAGGGGTCAGTCTTGGTAAACATTGCACCAATGCACACAATGCCTACAGTTATAGTGTCAACTCTGTATTCACATTATTTATATCATATTTAGATGATCCCAAAATATTAATTTGTTTTCTCAACGATATTTTTACAACACATTTTAATAATCCCCATATGTTTTTGTTTTGTTTACTAAAGGATAGAATTACTCATATTAGAGCATACAATAATGAGAGAAATACACGTTGCAATGTGTGACTGTTTCATTATACCATCGAATGAGTAATGCAATGAGAACACCGTCTTAATAATTACAGGCTTGGTATATTATGGGTATTTGAGTCCAACTCAGTGACTTCGTACCCGTGTTTGGGTGGGCGTCTCCATCCCGGTTCTGTTGTGAAGCAGAACCAGTTGGTTCTTCAGTAAGCGCGGGCAGCTGGTGTCCTTGTTGCTCGGATCATCTTCAAAAGAAAAGAAAAACAGATTCAAGAACGTTGGAACGCTGCAGTGTTTAGAAATAGCTTGGGGCTCAGACGTTATTAGTGGAACGACTCCGCCCAAGAAAAAATTGGTAGACCAATTATCATTGTTGCTGATTTTATTTCCTATCTTTTCGGTTCTCAGGCTTTTGTTTTGAAGGCCTATTTAGGGCGCGTTGAATGCTGAGAGCTGTTCCGGGACCGGTTGCCGGGGCAACTCCTCCATCAGACAGAGCAGCGTCTGTCTCGCCGATGACATAGTTCAGTGACAACCCCGGTTCTTTCCCACAGAAAGTGCATTTTCGACCATTCCCCCAAAGTCACCCGATCGGTGAACGCATGCATTTCTTTCAGGCTAACATAACACGGAAGACTAATGAGCCTGTGATAATGGCATCGGAGCTACGGTTAGCTGGCTCACGGTGCGGCACTATGACACCACTTTGCCCAAAGATGGAGTTTGGTCGACGTGGCCATACAAAGACACTCAGAATGTCCGCTTTCATATCGGTGCAGTTAGTATCAGTAAAAGGTACGACTACCATAAAATACATTCTTATAATGCAAAAGATGAAAACACCCCTGAAGCCTTTCCAAAAATGCTGGGCAGAAAAAGAAGGGGTCGGGGGGAAACCGAGAATAAAGTTTGGATTTCTAAAACACATGTTTTTCATTTGGGGGGCTTGATTCTGAAAGGCCAGCCTGACACAGATGAGGTTGTAGAGGGAATCAGATAAGACACTGTAATTGGTTTATGTGTGTCAGCAGTGGAATCCTGTCTGGGCCGTGGAGAGACAGTGGAGCACAGACAGAAGGAGAGGAGGTGGAGGAGAGGAGGAGAGGAGGAGAGTAGGGAGTTCAATGCAGAAACAACAGATCTCTCTCCACTGGGTCTGCCCATGACTCACTTCGGGATTACCGAGGCCCGGACCAGAAACCTTCCGAGACACGCCAAACTGTTCCCCTAGAATATCCCAGAGCGACGGCCAAGCCTCCATCCTACATGAGGGGCGTTTGGCGGGACATCAGTGGGCTAATAACCCTCGCCCTGCTCTGGCCGCCACGCGGCGCTGGAACATAACGGAACGTGTCTCCGGTTCCTCCAAGGACATCATCAGGGCTCTCGCTCCGCGACGTGACGGCCCTGCAGCGCGCAGGGGCTTGGGTCGCTCCGCGAGACGGAGAGCTGACTCAAAGTGCTAATGGAGGGTAGCCGGTGAAACACACCCTACCACAGACATGTCGGCGACCTCAGATATTCAGGGTTTTCCGAGGAGCAGCCCAACCCAAACAGGAAAGGACAGGGAGGCCGGCCCAGTCCCAGGGACCTGTCGCCATGTTGTCTCTAAGTAGGGAAATAACTGCTGAAGAGATGGACAACACAACAACAAGTCTTCTGCTGTGCAGTTTGCACGCACGTAAACACAAACACACACACACACACACACACACACACACACATAAACAACGACCCCCAGCACAACGATGCACACATACACACACACACACACATTGAACAATTGTTGACTTTGTTCTTGACAAAAACGACAAGTCAAATCACACACACAGCTACACACACACACTCACACACACACGTACACAGGAAGGGAAACAAAGTCAGAACTTTCCAGCGTGCATATTTATGTAACAGATAGCTGAAGGCGATGCTTATCGCGGTCCGCATTGTCGTGCTGCGCGGGGGCTGAAAGCAAAGGACACTCTGTGAGAGAACATCCAGGGAGGAGAACCTGCTGACTCACAGGAACCCAACACCTGGGAACCGGCGTGCGGATCCCGACCGGGGAATAGGCTCACAAAGGGCCCGGGAAAGATCCCCACAAAGGTGGGGTCCTGCCGCTCCCAGAGGAGGCGCAGGGGCCCGGAGTGGTGTCGCGTAATGCCCTGGTTTCACCAACAAAGACGTCAGCGCTCGGAGGGCCGGCCCTCCGTCGGGTCTGGGACCGCCGTGTGCGTGGGACGGAGAACAGACCAGGTCCACAGAGGCCTCTACTCACCCAGGTTGTGTTCGGTGAAGGCCAGCAGATTAACGCCTGTGTTGAGGCTCTCTAGGATGAAAGGAGAAAGAGGCGGAGATGAAGTATAACAGCCCCTGAGGGCATGTCTGGTGCATTACAGTGCGGCCTGGAACCGAGATGTTCCATGTGCGGTGGAAAACGCTCCGTGTTTGACAGGGCACGGGAAGGCCCGCGGGCTCGGGGCCCGGCTCGCAGGCTGTGTTTTACACTCACTTTTGCGAGGGTAGTCCGGTAACGACGCCACCTGGTAGGCACCGGGCAGGAAAGGGGTCCTGGGGTTCTGCTCCCCTGACTCTTTTTTTGGAGGTTCCGTTTCCTCAGGAACCCCCCCATCCTGTCCAGCGCCGGCGCCCCCCTCATCATCACCATCCGCCTGACTCTCAGCAGGAGGGCCCTCCGTCTTCACCTCCTCTGTCTCCTCCTCCGTCCCCGGCTCCTCCCGGCCGTCCGACCCCCCCTCCCCCTCGCTCTCCTGGTCGCCGGCGGAGACGCTGCCCTCACTGTCTGAGGCGTGGGCCATGCTCTCCCCCTCGGAGCTGCCGTCGAAGAACTGCTCCTCGTCGCCCTCGGTGACGTCGGACGGCGTGGGGGGGATCAGGGTGATGAGCGGCGGGGGCAGCAGTCCTCCGGCGTTGGGGGCGACCTCGGTGGCTCCCTGGAGATACCACACGCTCTCTTCCTGCTCCTCCTCGTAGTCGTCCTCCTCCTCTTCCTCCTCCTCTTCCTTGTGGTGGTCTCCCTGCGCGAGGAGGAGAGGAAGCGAGGACAGAGCCTTCAGCCGTCTCTTCTTCATGGCTCTCTGGCAGGCGGACACGGAGCGGGCCACACCCACCAGGCCCCCCAGGCCCCCCACGCCGCCGCTCCTGCTCTGCCCCGCCCCCCCCTCCTCCTCCCCCTCCTCCTGAGGGAGGCTGAAGCCCGGGTTGTCCAGCCCCGGGTCGTCCACGGCGTCCATGTCCTCCACCGTGATGTAGATGGTCTCCGGGCGGAGGGACCACGCCTCTCTGTCCAGGGGTTCCGGGGACCCCGGGGCCTCGTGGCCCCCCTGGTGGTGGCCGGGGGGCGGGCCTCTCTCCCGGCCTCCTCCTCCTCGGAGGCAGGAGCAGCGCAGCAGGTTCCCCAGTCTCCGCCTCCAGAGGCGCCTGGGCCCCCCTGAGGACTGGTCCGCCATGCGGGTCGCGGTCTGAGGACGTCCGGGTGCGGACTGCGTGTGTGCAGGGCGACCTCGGACTACCCCTGCCTGGTCAGCTGTGATGCAGAAGGGTGTCTGGCCACGCCCGGGTCTCTCACGCATCCTGGCTCACTTAGGATTCAAACACGGCTCAACAATGAGCATCGAGCAGACCCTGTCCACGCGGGTTTTCTGGGTCACAATGTGCACTTGAGGTGAAAGACGATCCTCATTAGCATGCTTTCATATGATAAACAGCTCTCTCTTCAAAGCTCTGCGTCCGTGTGGTTGTGTGTGCGCGCTTGTGTATCCAAATGTGCGTGTGTTTATTGGTGCCGGTTTGTGTGCGTGCATGCATGTGTTTATGTGTGCGTGTGTTTATGGGTGCCTGTTTGTGTGTGTCTGTTTATGCGCTTGTGTGTTTGTCTGTGCCTGTTTATGCATGCCTGTTTGTGCGTGCACATTGGTCTCTGTGTAGGTCTATACCCACAAGTATGCCTTTGTGTGTGCGTGTGTGTCTGCGTGTGTGTAAGAGAGTGGTGGTGGTGGTGTGGGGGCGGGGTATGTGCGCCTGCATGGATTTGTGCATGAGAGCCCCTTGTATATACATGCGTGTGAATAAACACACTCAGGGCCGACACATGGACCTACGGGGGGGTGGGGGGTTGTGTGTGTGTGTGTGTGTGTGTGTTGGCGTAGCATGGTAGCGTGAGTGTTTTTACGGTTGCCGAGATGAGGGTCTGCTGCTCCGGGGGGGGGGGGGGGGGGGGGGGGGGGGGGGGGGGGGGGGGGGGGGGGGGGGGGGGGGGGGGGG
>JAOPJJ010000037.1:3535554-3546223 GCA_027122795.1 Enchelyopus cimbrius
CGCCATGAAGGAGCTGGTCCCGCGCGCCGGCGTCCCTCCGCGGCGCCGCTGTGATGTTTCGGCGGCGCCGGGACGTTAAAAACTGCGCCGGGCCAAATGTGGGCCGACGACGTCGCGTGTTCAGTCATTTGAACCGTGATTAAGGAACGGAACAGGTGTGCTCTGATGTTTATGGTCGGGTTTCGTGTACAGCATGTGCTGCCATGAAGATACGAACATGAAAAGCAAGTCTTTTTCCTTTGTGCTTTATGCTTGTTAAAAATAAGTGTCTGTCATTCACAGATATTTACGATTTCTTTAGGGACAAGCGATCCGATCCAGCATGCCCTACACACAGTGCTACTGTAGACGCAGCGATGCATCACATCTAACGCTGCGTGAGAATGATACGGATCGGCACGTTCAACAGATGATTACATCTTGTTTCTTCGCAAACGTTTCATTGACTTGTGCTCGTTCGCTAGTTTGTCATCTGAAGAGCAGCCGTCGTGTCTGCCTTCTGATTGGCGTGTAGAAAGTCGGGCCCGGCATTTTGGAGCCAAAACCTTGTGGTCCAACAGGACGGGGGGATCTTGACCCTGTAGGGTCAGGTCGCTCCAGAAGACCGGGTCACATGATTGGTGACTTCAGTCTTTACCTCGTTAAGGAGCAGAGCTCTAACGACCAGGGGGGGATCAAGAGGCTACGGCCCGCGTTATTGATCTGACCTCCGGATCCACCCGCCTGTGTTGGAGGGACATAACCGGAGAGGAAATAGGAAGAGATAGGGTTAAATAGGGTCGAAGGTCATCCAGATGTAATTGAATTTTCAAGACCAGAGCAGAGAAAGAGGAAGAGAGAGAGAGAGAATCCCCCGAACGCAGAATCAAAGTCACGCAAGGAACAGGAACACAAACTTCCTGTCACGGAAAACCACACACATGCACACATACACACAAACACACACACACACACACACACACACACGCAGGGCGATATGAAATGGGAGATGGGGCCCATCCTAACAAGTCTGTGTACACAAACATTTGTATTTCCTGTGCTGCCACTCAATTCCCCGTACCCCAGCCCGTCCCCACCTCCTCACACCGCACGGCCCGAGTACGCCCACACGCTCAGACCTGGCCGAGTGACAATCAGAGATTTCCCCTCGCGAATGGCTCATGCACATCATCACATGCACACGCTCATACGCAAACACACACACACATATGCATATACACAAATCAACACACATACACACACACAAACCCACACACGCACACACACCCACATACACAAACACTCCACACAGATATGCACGCACAGGCAACGCACACACACACATTCAAACACATACACACGCACAAAAACACACACACATACACAAACCCGGCCCACTGGCCAAATCTCCGCCCACGCAGAGCAGCGTGGACGTCCCCCTTGGAGAGGGGATGCTTTGAGTTCCAGAGGGGGAGCGACATGAAAGGGCCAGCAGAACACAGAGGAGTGGCCCAAGGATACAGTGCGCCGGGGCTCAATGTGAGGACAATTTAGCCCTGATGGCGAGGCCGGATCAAAGGCCCGGCCTCCATAATTACACATTCCCCGACCAAACTCAGCGCCATTTGAGGAGCTGGTCAGACCTGCAGACTCCACCGACCTGTCCCTGCAGCTCCATTCCTCTCTTTCACCTGGCTGTTTCACCACCACCACCGCACCACCCTATCACCACCACACCACCACCACCACCACCACCACCCTATCACCACCACCATACCACCACCACCACCACATCACCCTATCACCACCCTCACACCACCACCACCACCACCACCACCACCACCACATCAACCTATCACCACCCTCACACCACCACCACCACCACCACCACCACACCACCTGCTGCCCGCCACTGCACTCGTTCCGTAACCAGGGCAGGTTTTTTTCTGTTTGGATGTGCAATATACCCTCTGAGACAGCTTGTCCTTCTGCAAGGCGGGGGCCCAGCTGTCAGGGCCAATAGGACTCAAACGGGGAGGGAGGGCTGAATCAATTGCATTTGTACCATACATACATCAGCGCAAGTACACCATGTGGAAAGTGACATTGAAAACACGATGGCCGCTTGAGGCTTGTGCATGCTGCTCTGTGGCTGGCTTTCGGGGGGGCTAACATGGAAAACATGGTTACCATGGCTAACATGGCTTCAGCTGAAGGACTGAGTTAGGGGAAATTTGGGTTATATAAGGTATCCCACTAATGAGGCAGCACCGCCCATCTGTCACTAGGTCTAATGGTATTAGCCAAAATCAGTTTAAAGATCATGGGTTGATAACTTAACTATCGGCTTAACCTCGCAACAAATTGTTTGTGCGCAGCGGTTTCCGGTAAGCGCGGCGTAAGGTAGTATTATTTAATTATCGGGTGACAAACGGAGTATTTCATGTGTAGATATCGGGGTCTGTTCCGACTCCGACATGAAGGAAGCGGCTTGTGTCCACGGGGGCCGTCTCCCGCAGCTGCGATTAGTTTGTCACACACAGGACGTTGCCACAAAAGAAGCATTCTACAAAAAAATAAACAACTCCTAGGAAGGCCGAATTCAAAGTCAAAATGGCCGACGGCCACCGGCAGTTAATGGAATAGGGAAGCCAAATGTTCCCCCTCCGCCTCCCATCACGGTCCTCACTGCAGTGGCTGTTTAGCATCATGCTTCGTATTGTTTAACCCGGCGGAACACATACGTTAGCCAGAGTACATGCTGTTTTGTTATTTGCGTGTCCGTGTGCGTGCATGCCTGCGTTCGTGTTGGTGCGTCTTCTCGGGTCTTATAGTATGACCGCTTCGAACAACAACGCGTTGCTTTGCGCTGCGAACATTGTGTGACCATATTGATGCCTGTAGCGGTCTCTTGTCAGATTGGAGGCCTACGGCGGTGGAAAAATGATTTGACGCTGACATGATGTCCACAACAGCCTGTGAGTGCTTCCTACTGGGGTAATGGTTTTATGTTTCGTCTAGACTTTAATAACTGGTTGTGTTTTCCTGAAGGTGCAGCCCCTCTGCTCACCTCAAAGTCAAAACGCGATGCTTTCGTCATAAAAGCGTGCACGTGTTGCTGAGTGGGACTCAAATAAACATGCCTCTAATAGATGCAACATTGACAAAAAAAGTGTCCATGGATGTGTGCCTGTGTGTGCGTGTGTGTGTGTGTCCATATTTCAAAGAGTTTTTTATAAACCCCTCTTAAAATACCCAGTCTCCAGTGAGGATAAGATAATGGTGCAATCATTTCACGACAGGAAATGCCACGCGGGGACAACCGTACGTCCATATGTGGGCGTTTAAGGGGCTTCTGCGACCAGGAGCTCCTAGACCCTCTCCGGTTCTCAGCCAGGACCACCTCGGTTCAGCCACTGCAGATCACTGTTTCTGGGTTCTTTATTAGAGGGCAGAGGGCTCGGCTAAATTGCGGTTGTTTGGCGCAGACCGGGCGGCTGCGAGCCGGTCCCCGGTAGCCATGCGGCCGGCGTTAAGGTGCGGTGATATATCCATTTACCAGCTGGGCTTCACCTGTGACCTACCTTGATTATATGCTTCCCACCAGATGGGCCCGGCAGATAGCCTGTCCCCGGGGAGCTCTGGAGGGATACGGCTCTCCCATTCGCTGCTTGACCTATCGTTAACCCGGGAAGATTTGCCTCTCGTCTCGCGCTGGAAAGCCTTCCAGTCGGGGGGTCGGGGTTGAATTTCCTCCTGTTTTGCCGACATTCAAGTTCAAAGTATCCCTGTCTGTATTGATCCTGATAGGACGAAAATGGGGGCTGTGAAAGCGGTTTGTGATTGAGACGGAGGCACAATTTGTGTGCTAGAAACAGGAAATGTGCCTTCAGTTTGTTGAGTTAATGTGCTTGGATTCTGTTGTGGTTATTGAGGTGCCCCCAACCATTTAAACAGAATCTGTGACAAAGGACTTATATTGAGACACGGTCCCTATCATTTTCTTGTTTCTCTAAATACATTTAAAGGAACCATGCTGTTGATTCATGTTCACTCTCTCTGTATATTCTCACCGTGGTTGATGCGCATACGAGTTAGTCATTCTTTTTTTACAGTGACTATATTCAGACACGGCCCCTCGCTTCACTCAGTGTGAATGAAAACATAGTAGAGTTTGCCGAATTGTTCTCTCTCTACATTGTGTCGTAGCGGTCGAGGTGTTCATAATGTGGACCAGAGGCGGGCCTCAGACCGGGCTCTGACAGGTCCGCCGTGGGGGGGGGGGGAAACTCTGGCCTTTGGTGTTAATCAGGTGTTGATTAGCAGCATAGGACCCTGTACACCAAGAGAGAGAGAGGGGGAGAGAGAGAGGGGTCAGACAAGAGAGAGGGATTCGACGAAGGAAAAAGATGGAGAGCAAGGGGCAAGGGGAGAAACAATCGAGGCAAGGGAGGGAGAAAGAGAGAGAGGCAGGGAGGTTTATTGTTTCTTGCGTGTCCCCTGTCAGCCGGGGCAGTGTAGGCGGGTCTTGGACCCGGCCCCGGTGTTTAGACTCGCCGGCCGATCGCTGACATCGCTGAAGGCCCATCCGTCAAGCTCTGTTTGCACGCTGTCCCCAGAACCCCTTCCCCAATGAGCGTGTGTAAACAGCCGGAGCCGGTCTAAATGGACCTCCACTATAACACCACCCTGTAAACCAAACAGCCCCCCCTTCAGCTCCACCCTGTAAACCACAAACTGTTCAGCCCCGTCCACATCTTATCTGCTGCATCTGATGTGGAGGTCATGATGCAGGATCAAACCCAACCCAAAACAACAGCTTAACATACGGAGACGTGACGGGGGACTGCATGGAGAGGAACTTGGCGAACATGAAAGAATCTGGCCCGTTTAGAATCCAACCCCCCCCAGGCCCCAGGAGAGGGGCTCTCCAGGGCCCGGTCCACGGTCTTCAGAAGACCCGTGTGAAGTGGTCCCGTCTCGTTTGCGCCGGGGTGCAAAGGGGTGCCAATTTAGGAGGGGTTCAGAAGTCAAACACTTCTCTCACTGTTACAATCTGTCACTCGGCGGTCCGGGGGGGGGGGGAGGTCCAGTGTAGCTCCGCCCAGGGGACAGAAACGGAGACCGTCAGCGCTCGCTGGTGAGAAACAGCTGGGAGCCATTAGATATGCTGTTGGTTGGCCTGCACGCACACACACACATGCACACACTCACACACACTCACACTCACACACATGCAGATAGATGCACAAGCACATGCTCATGCAAACATGCATGTTGACACACACAAACACACACACACACACACACGAGCATGCATTCATGCACAGAAACACGCACGTCAATACACACGCGCATGCATGGCTGCATGCACACAGACGCAAACACACACACATAGACATGCGCATATACACACACACACATATAAACACATGCATAGACAAACACAAAAGACACACACACAATCACATAGACAAACATGCAGCCACACAGCCTTGCAGGCACACATAAACACACACACATGCACACACCCTATCCATCACTCCAGCCTTCATGTCTACTCGGCAGACTGTCTGCACTCACCACCCCCGTGGTTCTAATCACTTTAACATCTCCTTCACTTTCCCTTGCATTTGAAATGGCCATTTAGCATTTCTGTTATTTCATCAAAATTACAAAACGTTAAAGCCGGCCGCAGAAATACGAGCTGCACGCGCCCGGGAGTTTGCAGTAATTCAACAGTCTGAAAGTATTTATTTTTCCCTTTCTTAAAATGTTGTTGAATTGCCTTCCAAACGTTGTGTCAGTCACTATAAAGCGGTCGCTGAGAACTCTCTCTATCACATGCGGGCCTCGCCGTGGTTCCAGTCCTGTATGTTCAGCTTAATTCCTGCTGTTTAACCCCAGGCCTTCGACAGGATATGGAATGAATTATGTGCACACTCCACACTGCTTAGATTGTAATCTTCTGATAATATACAGGCAATTTCCACCCCTTTGACATGCAGCTGATTGGGGCTGTGTGTGTGTGTGTGTACATACGTGTGTGTGTGTGTGTACGTACGTGTGCTTGCCTGTGTCATGTACACATGCCTGTGTGTGTGTTTGTGTGTGTGTGTGTGTGTGTGTGTTTGGGGGTGCTTTGCCGCCTTCAGTTTTTGTTGACATGCAGTGTGGCTCTCATTATAGCAGGTAAGCAGGGTTTTTTAAGAGGGCAACATGGAGGCATGGGAGACCATTCATGTGAGCGTGTCTCATCAAACGCCGTCGCGGGCCTCCCTCAGAACCGTCTGTTGCATCGCCAGCACCTATCTGGTAATGAGAATCGACGGGCCCCTTTGTGCTGTCAATGTGCTGGTTTGAAACTCTTGCTAGGAGCGGGGCCCCCCCCCCCCTGGAGTGAGGAGGATAATCAGGAAGGATAGCTCCAGGGGAGAGGGGGCGAGGCGGCGGGGGGGGTTGGAAGGAGGCGCAGGGGGTTGTGTGTTTGCGGCTGTCGTCGCGGAGACCCTGGCGTCCCTCAATGGGTGAACTGTACGGCCGCTAATATGAGTGGACTCCGCTGCACACAGGACCCCATCTGTCCCCTTCCAGCCCATTCATCAGGGGCCCGGCCGGCCCTAAGACCGGCAGGGCCCCGTCTCTTCCTCCCCCAGCGCTCGCTCCGCCGCACTCCCCACACTGAGACGTCTTCTCCGCTACTTTGCCAGGCCGTCTCCTTTCACTCTGTCTTGGCTTCTTTTATTCATTGCTTCTGTGCCAAAGCGTGGTAATTCGGTTTGACCTCATCACCGCTCCCGTGGCGTGATTAGGTTCGCTCCCGGTGAGACAGCGGAGTCCCTCCCGGAGACTTGAACCTCGGCTCCTCTTGAGACGGACGCTCATCCTCCTCAGACCTCAGACTGTCAGCTCCCGTCCCCCACCGACAGGTCTCCGGCAAGTGAGGCGCGCCGGGCAGGACCCTCTCTCTGCCGGCCTGCGTGATGTCTGAAGTTCACACATAGTCAAACCTAACAAAGAGCTGGAGACCTGGCCCAGCTGCGTCTCTGATTCAGCCCCTCGGCCGGCCCGGTCCAGACAAATCAATGCAAGGTAGGGCCGGGGGCCGGGAGGCGGCCCCGCCTAATCCCAGTTTGCATTACTCACCCAGCGCGCAGACACGGGGACTTCCCCATCCTCTCTGAAGACGTAGAGGAACACTGCATTGCCTCATTCCCCGCTGAGGTAATATCATTACTTCAACCCACGGTTCAACCAATGGGAAGCGGAGCCCGAGCTAGGCGAGTTCTGGTGGTTTTGCGCTGCAAAATGTGTTTTGTGATATGTTTTGTGTGAGAGACGAACAACCGAAATACAGTGAAGCAGGGACGTGTTACTGTGAGCCGACATGAGTTAGGACTGCGGTCCGCGCTGTCTTTTTCTCCGGTTGCAAAATCTGTTGATGTTGAGTTTATTTCTATTGGCTTTTGACTTGTAAGTCAAACACAGACAGAATCTTTTTCAGGACATGTTAGAAATCCTTCACGTGGGCACAGAACAGTTCCATGTGATGTTGTCACCGCACTATTCAACATAATTACACCCCCCCACTGGATCATCAAGACATGCACCGTTCACACCACACCTTGAACCATGTCAAAACTGTCATTTGTGCCAAACATCACAGAAATACTTAAGAGTGTTCGTACCTGCTGGAACAGATTTAAAAATGTAACTTCCCTTAATTATATGCATTACAACAGAAAGGTGAGATACACATCAGAGAACACTGGCATTTATATTGCATATTCCTTAAGGCTAGCCTCACAGAGCTGGCCTTTACACAATGGAAGCCTGGGACCCAGCAATGATGTGCAGTGTGGAGAACCACCCTCTGTTCAGGAAGAGGTGTTGATTGATGTGCGAGTGCGACACACAGACACACACACACACACACACTGGAACATACGTAGGCTGACCGACTAAAGGCATGGAATATCCATGATGCATACCTGGTGCACCGTGCCGGAGTTACCGCCGACGGCCAATGGGAACCGCGTCTTGTGTTTCTTCAGGCCCAGCGAGGCTTCGCTCGCTGAAAGCCTCGGACATTTGGGATGAGTCACATGGTGACGTAGCGACCGGCTGAGACAAGCTGATTCCCACCGAGGCACATCGAGGACCGGAAAATAAAAAGATGGCCGAAAGAGGTTATGTTTGGATGCGATGTTCTCATGTTCTGATGAAGAAACCCCGATCTGCTCTGTCCACAACAACAGCTCGGAGGTCACTGACTCCTCCTCAGCGGTCGGGGGAGAGCCCAGTGTGTTAATCTGCGTGCGGGCAAGCGAGATCAGAGAGGACATATTCCCCTCGCTGGATAAATATGAACTTGAAGGAAAGCGTTGGGACGACCTCTCCAAACAAACAGGGCCATATATTCCACTTGGAGCAACAGAGATCAGCTGTATCAACACCAGCTTTCCTACTGCCGTCGGACCCCTTCCCACTGAGCTCCTCTCCTGAGAACCTTTACCCTAGCGCCGCCCGCGGGCCCCGCTCGGTGACAGGCCAGGGTGAAGCCCCCTCCGACGGCCCCCCCGGCTCACCTGAGAGCCACCTGCGCTGAGAGCCACTTGCCCTGAGAGCGCTGACTCGGCGATCCGCCGGGACTCAGCGGTTGGCCCGGCGCGAAAGCAACAGGAGGAGACGGTTCCAACCGAAACACGGCCCGCAGGCGCTCATTGCACCCAGTATTGGTTCACCCGTCGTTCTCGCCCTCATGGTGACTTCATCGCGGTGATTTATGGGACCGCCGTTGGCACCGGCGTCGGCCGTTTGCAGCACATTGTCTCTGCAGCCATTATCGCCCCTCCTCCTCCACCTCCTCCTCCTCCTTGGATCAGCAGGTGGCGTGGCTCTGAGAGGTTTCGCACAACAAACAACGTTGCAGATACACAGGGAGACGGCACTCTGGTTGTGCAGCGACCAGATGTTTGGTCCTGGCCGCGGGTGGAAGCGTTTTCTCCTCTCCGAGACGTTTGCCTTATGAGGCGCAGAGTTGACTCAGAGATATCTTACATTGTTCTTTACATTAACTTTAATCACGACACTGTAACTTTTAGAATGACTGTTTCCCTTGTTGACATTTGAACATGAAAGCGCCATTCAGACTGGAGTTGGCCTGACAAGAACCCATGAAATGACCAACCAGTCTGTTTTTTAGACAGGTGGACATGCAGACCAGTTCAACTATACAACGCTAGATTGATCAATCTGGCCTCAAACACCAGAGACAGCCAGATCCTCATCAGATGTGTGCAAGCAGCATTTATGTTTATTTACTCCTCGGGCTTCACAGACTATGAGTGTGAGGTGCATTTTGTAGACCAGAGATCACACTGTGTGGTCACTCCACCCTCCGAAACCAACATCTCTGAGACGACCATCTGCTGGAGGAAAATCCCTGTCAGTCGCCACAAGTCTGGTTACCATCTGCAGACGATGAGGATCCTCGACCAAGTGTGGACTGATGCTTCAGAGGTTGAACACAGAAACTCTGCAATCTTAACTCCCCTCTCTCCTTCTCTCTCTCTGTCTCTCTCCCTATCTCTCTCTCTCGCTCCATCTCTCCCTGTCTCTCTCTTTCCCTGTCTCTCTCTCTCCCCCTCTCTCTCTCTCTCTCCCTCTCTCTGCTTCACCGCTTCTCTCCCAAGTGCATGACAGCCCACTGAGTCACCAGGGCGGGGCCATTGTTCCGGTGGAGGAGTGGGTGGAGGAGGTTGGGCGGATGGATCGTGGGAGGCAGGGATGGCTGTGTGTGTGTGTGTGTGCGGGGGGGCTGTGTGTTTTGTTTCAATCGTCAAAGTGTAAGGCCCCTCTCTCTCTCTCGCGCTTCACTCATCACCTCTCATGGTCACCCGCTCACTGAAACTCTAGCCCCTCGGGGCTGCCGGGTGGTGGAGGTGGACGGTGGGTGGAGGTGGATGGTACTTGTGGTGCTTGTGGTGGTGGTGGTGGAGGTGGGTGGTGCGGCGGTCCAGAGAGAGGAACACACGTCTGGGCCGGCCTTGCTCTACACACCGGGGGGTCACCACGCCATTCTTCTGCTGCACAAAAGACTTCTTCTTCAAGTGCCCGTGCGACAATGGCCTTCAGATCGCTGGAGCGCGATGATTGCCGGCTGAACGCGAGTGCGTCGGGCATTAATTGAGCTGGAATTAATATGACGTGCCGTGGCCTGTGTTGTTTTTCATGTTGGCGATGAGAACGTGTTTGCATTGTACCCCACATTGTGTGTGGGGTGACTACATCTCAAGGACCCCCCTACTCTGTCTCTCTCTCGCTCTCTCTGTCTCGCTCTCTCTCTCTCTCACACACACACACTCACCAGACGTCGCTGTGCTTCTGAGAAGGGGAGATTGTTGAAAGGTCCAGATGGGGGCACATTCTTAGGTCTTTAATGAGCCGACCCCCACACTTCCCAGCCTTTGACCTGAGCTTTTCTTTTGCCATAAAGTACACAACATAGGATGTCCTTTGAAACGCTCCGCTTGTTTCAACATAAGGGTTGGTGGTCTGGTTGTTTGGAATAGAAGTACGCAGGACCAAATACATAAAGGTCCTCACGAGGACATTGGTTTGGAATGTTTCTGATGCAAAGCATTAGAGCAAACGGTGATCATTCATTAGTCTTAAGATGCCATAGCCT
>JAOPJJ010000037.1:3694417-3705938 GCA_027122795.1 Enchelyopus cimbrius
CTTAATCTGACACATGGGAATAGTTTGATACTTATTTGATTTCCCCTCATCTCAGAGAGCCAAACCGGTCTGATAGTTTAAAGTTGGACTTCTCATCACTTCTGACATTTTGCCGCACTGGGAATTAACATATTAGCATACGCCGTTTCATTAATTTCGCAAATGAACAACAAAGAATCAACAAGGTGACGGCCGCCAAATGGCGCGCCTGCTGTCATCTGCCTCTGTGGAAGGATATCAGCGCTTCTGCACGCCATGTGCAAGACGTTTGCACAATAATCTGAATCTTGTACGTATCTTTGTGTCCCATTACTGTTCGTACCACTGCTATCGGTTTGGCTTTGTTCTTTTACGCGTGTCTCGGTACTATTCTTGCTATGTGCATCATGAGCTGGACGGTGGCGATACGCTAGTATCACGGAGGCTGTGTGCATCACTTCCGGTTGTTCCTCCGTGTTGTCGTTGCAGCGCAACAATGGGCCCGGACAATGAAAGCACTGTTCTGCGGTGGAGCCGTCCTCAGGCCCCAAACGTGCAGAACCCGTTCTCAGATCTGAATCCCACAATGGGTATGCGCATTGTTGTTTATTCTACAGACAGTTTAGTACACGTTAAGTATGGAACTGAAGTGTTCCAGAGTGACGGCTCGGATTCAGCCTCTGAATGTTCAAAATATACTCTTGATGTTTTGACCGTCCGTTAAAAAAATCTCAATCTCACCGATAGCATTGCTTTGCAGTACGTATGCGGTCCTGGAGATGGCCGAGACCTCCAGAGCCGAGTCACAATGGCAACTACCAACGACCCACAGTTATCAAACCAAATATTCATGACAGTATTAATGTCGAAGCAGACACCGTAGAACAGCAGCAGAGTCCTGACAGCATCCCTAATGCACTCTAAACAACTCCAACTCTAAACAACAAAGATCGGTTAAGCGCTGCGCTGTACCAGATGCTGACTGCAGTCTCACCGCCCCAAGGCTCCACTAGGCCTTGTTCCACAGCCATCACGTCTCTACAGCATGATAAACATGCATTCTGCACAGAAGGGCAACACACGACGACATGCTCTTCAGTGACATATCCAAGAAGGTTTTAACAAGAGCCATAACAGACAGCTCGAGATGGGGAAATATACGACACACTGCATTTGAGTAACGGTGTTATCTAAAGGGTTATACGACATAGTGAACAGAAGTACGCCCCCCCCCCCCATCCGCATTGTATGTGGAGCCGTTGATGAAAGACTCTTAGCTGACTGGATGAAGGCCTTTCGATAATCAACCAGAAGACGTGCCTTGACATTGCATAGCACTGCATACTGGCGAGATGGCGGACTGCAGGGAGAACGCCTACAGGCGGTTACGGGGCAGACGCGTCAACATACAGCACAAGGAGCACACGGAAAAAGATGTCACTGTTTTGGAGGGCTAGACTACTGCGCGCTGGCCCAGAACATCACAATGACTAAAATGGCCCCCCTCCAAGAAGGAGTGTGGGCCGTTCCAGAAAGCTGCCAATTAGGCTAATAGCTTCGCTAGCAGCGAACTTGTGAGGGAAGTGAAGGTGAAGCTTCCTGTTCATCCGATGTCTGCTGAGCCAAGCATGCCTAGATCCTCAAACCTGGCTAGCTGGAGGTCATTGTATCAAGATGGGAGTAAACAAAAGCTGTTGTTGTTGTTGTTGTGGACGTGGTTGTGCCTGGACCCAGGCAGAGTCCCGCCATCTCACCCACACAGACCCCAATGTCTCTGCAGACCATGCTGATGCATCTGCTGATGGAGATAGCTACCGCCGACTTCCTCATCCTGGGGACGCGCTGGCCCTGAGGGGCCCGGCTCCCTGCGGTGCCAGAGACGGAGAAGAGAGCCGCTCTGTGAGTATCTGGCGCGGCATCTCGGGCCCATCAAACATTCAGGTCTGAGGGAATGCAGCGAGAGAGAGCGAGAGAGAGAGAGTGGAGGCCCGGCGGACACACAGGAAGCGTTTCATTCCAGGGCCTCACACACTGACTGCATTATTGGCCCGGGCGGATAAGGGATGCTTAGTGTGTACCAGCGAGAGGCTCGCAGAATGGGTCATCCATCTAGGGGAGGGCTGGGCCTTTTCACACACAGGAAGGGGGAGACAGAGGAACTGGCCTAATGGACTGGGAGGGACGCACGCCCAGACTGCCAGCCGAACGCAGGTCAAATCAGTCTCTGCTCGTACTGTCTGCCGCTTGTCGCCACTGCTCGCCAACTGTGGCTGAAAAGAAATGACGTCTTGAGATGTGTGCCACTATAAGTGAAGACATATCCTAACAACCTCAATAAAATGATTCCGTCTCAGCAGCTTTAAGATATAATGAGATGTAATGAATTTTTAAAATGACAAACTGTGGAGACAACGGGATGGGACAATGGGACAACTAGTAAAAATGAACAAACTTAAAAAAATACAGGTGTAACCCGTCACCTGTTTAGAAACGTGCGGTTACTCTTATGCAAGATAATGTCATGGAAATATGCTATCAGACAGGTATACATAACAGCATGACAGAATAAAGAGGTACTGGATCTTTTCGGCCATTCCTTCACAGGCGAGGCGATGACATGGCGTGCATCTCACCACTTCATGACCACCCAGACTGGGGGCTGCCAGTATATTTATGGACTGCAAAACACCACCATCCATTATTTTCAATAAGAGGTTCTTAAGGGTTGGGATATGTGCATACCAGACATGTTTTCTACGTTCTAAGTTCTACGTCACGGCTAAGACACAATGAGGCCCTGTAAGCCACACACAGCGTCTGCTGTGTGGAGACCAGTGCGTCTCTCAACCACAGTGATACCACAACTTGGAAGAAAAATATATAGAAATCCACTGGGGAGCAACGTGCGCCCTTACACATACTGGAGGCCAAAGTGGGCAATACTTTCATTTCCCGGATTAAACTATTGCTCACTTTCATCAATGCATCATCAGAACATACTGAGGTGAAGCCAGTCGATTGACAACCCGGGACACACCCTTTATATACAACAGAACCAACCTCACTTTCAATTAACACAGCTGCTCAGTCGCAGTTACACAAACCTAGAGATCCGAGATGGCCAAGGTGATAGCAAGCCAAGTACATTCCATGAATTCCTTTACACTAGTACCGAGAGACGGGAGTAGAAAATAGACGGCAAAGGGAAGAGAAGGTGCTATGGTGAAGGGATCTACTGTATGCTCATACAGCTACGCGCTACGCGTTTCCTACGCGCTGACAGAAACATTTACAAGCACACAGCACCCTCACGTAGCTTTTAAAATAGCATCACACTCAAATAGCTATGAATAATTCAACTATTCCAGAGCCGTATACGCATTCCAACCACCACAAAAATGTCCTCCCTTTAAACATAGACCAAAAGGTGGAGATAAAAGGATGATGTTTAGACATAGAAAGCAAGGAGTACAGTGTGATGCCACGCAGCTACCGAGTTGGTCTATTAATATCGATGCCAAAATATTTGGAGTCTCAAACGCAGGAGATTTCCCATGAAGATTAGCTGGAAATGCGGAATAATGTTTATGTAAATAAGGCCAGCCTGCCAGTAAAGAAAAAGATTGTATCCAGTTTAATTCTGGGAATCAAATAGGCCTACGTTACTGAACGCAGCCACACGCATCCGACACTCTATCCATACAAACGGCGTTCTCAGAACACACAACCCACTGGCCAGGACCGTAGTTTTCACCTTGCCCCCATTGAGTCAATTGTGTTTAAGTTAATTGGATTTTTCCACAGGAGTAGCAGAGGGTAACATATGGGTGATAAGGGACAAACCTGTGAGCTTGCACTCTCATACGAGGCCCTCGCCTCAGACAAATAAGTTCCGGAGACCGACACAGCACAGCCCACAGACCACAGCTGGAGCCCGATTAGGATAAGTCAATCCTGCTCACCAAGACCCGGCCGTCACATTCAAGCAGCACACATCCACGTGGGGGGTAGGGGGTGGGGGGGGATTATTCTAATCACCCTCGAGGAGGTCAAGGTGAGGCTGAGGAGGGTTCACGCAATCAAGGAAGATCTCAGATCTGGCGCGCTTAAAGGGCAGACCCAGGCAGAGGGGCCACACTTTGCGGTCCCATGCCAGCCGGCCCGACCGCTCCCCTCCTCCGGTGTCTGGGGGGGGGGGGGGGGGGTCTTCATCGCAGCCCCCCACCACTTTGCAGGGTGCCGTTACATTGACGGTACCCGATCGGCGCTGCGGTGTTACCCTGCGGTAGATGATGCAGAGAGAACACACCGGCCATGTGTGGGAAGTGGCAGCGGCCGCCTACATCGCCACGGCAACGATATACATAGTCCGTACCCTGGTATGGGGGGCCCCCCCCCCTCCGTGCTCCCCCTGACTAACAGGCGTGTGAACGCTTTAAGACGTGCACAAAATGCATTCACACGTTATCCCTGGGGTATGGGACACGACGCTGCATTATGATGACGTCATGTTGTCACAGTAGGGCTTCCCAAAAGGGGGAGGGAATGTCAAGGAAATCGAGGAGAAAATAAATCATCTAGGATACTTCAGGGAGTCGCAATACAAATCTGAATGTGAATTAATGAATAAATTAATGAACGTGGGTGTTGTAGCTCTCCAGGTGTTATTTGATGCTTGTTGAGCAGCAGTTGCAACTACTGATACAATAATAGTAAATAGGATATTACAGTCACAGCTCAACACACGACCGGTTTGGGAAAGCCTTGTGTTGTGGTGAACGATGGCAAGCAGAGTTAGTGCCCACTCCCAGCAGATGACAAACTGGGCAGTTTGAGCTGGTATTTACAACTCCCTGGCAGATAGGAGGACTCAGATTTACTGTAAGACCGGGGGAGGAAAGCCAGTCCACACCCACACCCACACCCACACCCACACACACACACACACACACACACACACAAACACACACACACACACACAGCTGTTCGACCCACCAACGTAGACAGACCAAGCCTGGCAGTGTGAATGGAGGAGGGGAAGAAGACTCCACAAGCTGACCAGGGGCCAGCCGTATAACCAGGGTCAAAGGCCCTTGTCTGGTTCCAAAGGGGCCAGCGGAGCAAAGGACTCAAGTACATAATGACTCTTACTTTCATTAAAAACCCTTTCCATTGTCATCCGGCCCTAAAGACATTAAAAAGCCAACGTGGGCGGAGGGATCCTTGTTTGAGGACCTTGTTTGGACGACAGAACCGAATAGTCAAATGGGTGCAGGGCAGCGACGTAATAAAGACAGAGGCTATGTTGCCCTGGGCCGGCCCCGTGCTGTGGCACTTGTCCGGTCTGAGCCACCCGTGGAGCGTTCAGCAAAAAATAACTTCAGCTTCGGGGGCGGTGTCGAGGAACGACTGTGGTTCTGGGTTACTTCCTACAGCCCCCCCTGTGTGATGGGGTCAGTGTTCTCCCTGTTGAGCTTCTAGCACGCAGACTCTTCCTCTGCTGCCAACGTTACCGAGCGCAAACACGCGACCCACCGTTTCAAACCGTGTCCACCGCATTCTAGGCTAGAGGAGCTGCAGTAATGCGCAGCACAGATTTTCAGACAATGACAATACGTGGGCAATTAATAACCAACTTTTGGGAAGCAATTAGCCCGAGACATAATTGCGCTTCTTCTTTTTAGGTTGCGGATTAAGAGAGTCACGTGAACCGTGCCCGCGTTTCACTCGTAAACCCCCCCCCCCTCATGGCCACCTTACACCGGGAGTCACCTTTGCCCTTCAACGGGCGTCGGATCACGAACGCTGACTACAGCGCTCTGGTGGGGAAACACAGCCGCGCTGCAGGGATTTCCCCGGGCGGGAGAGGGCTGACGAGGCTGGCAAGGTGGCTTCTGGGCTGCGTAACTGGACCCCACACTCCACCAGCCTCTGCCAGAGAGAATCTCAGGAGCTAATCTCGGTTTTGACGCCCACAGCACAGTGCCGTGTGGGCGTCCTCAGCACATAGATAACCTAAACATTTCACTTGGGGTGTCCACTTGACTCCGACTCCAGGCGACACGGCCAAGACTCAAGAGGCCAAATTATTCCCCACTGTGTCAAAATCGAGGCAACTTCCGAGGCCAATATTACGCAGCTGGAAACAAGGCAGATCCCCTCCGGTGGGTGGGTCTCTTAATTGATTATCGATGGCCACTGGACTGGAGTCAACGGGGGAGAGGGAGACCCAGTGTGCATGGGAGGCCGCCAGCGCTGCACTATATTGAGCAGACATATAGGCGTGCTCCAGCAGAGAGGTGTGGCTGCAGCATGACCTAACAGGCTGGCCTGACTGCATTCCGAACAAGCCCAGGGATTGGCTTCTCTGACTTCTGCCGAACAGTCTGTAGACCATAAGGTACCGTCCTCACCGATTGCAAAACCATTTCGCTTTGACGAGTCAAGTGTGTCATTAACACGTCAAAGCCATTGTGATTGGGAAGTGAAATAACATCGGCGGTTAGATGGGCATTTGGATGCTGAAGAGCAGGCATTAACGGCATCTATTATTTATCGAGGGACAATTAGGCCTACCTCTTTTGAAGGCGTTTCTATGCTTTTTCAGCACCTGTACAATTCAGCAGGTAGTCTGTGGATTATTCTTCATACGTGTTCATACGTGAACATACGTGTCTTTTCTCACACACATAAACATAATTACAAAGGCTTTGCAGAGGATGCCTTTGTGGGTGTGAACTAAACTGAGGCTACCCCAGCTCACAGGTAGAGGAAACACCTTCTCCCTTGCAGTGGTCACCGCACAGCTACACAGCAGAGGGAAAGAGAAGCGTGCATAACATCCAGCCACCAAAAAAAACCCATAAAGGCCCTGTGGCAGCCCTACTGTTTCAACTTTGATAAGCTTGCTAACCGAGACGGGCAGGAAGCATAGCCTCACACACCAATCAGAGCAGAGCTGCATTACGTTGGTGACTCACAAGCCACACTAAACGGATCAGCCTTTGATATCATCTGTTTTAAGACACAATAGATTAGCCCTGATTCCCTCGCACCTTTGTTGGCTGACGCCAAGTGTTAAAAGTTCACTTTTGTTATATTATAGCATTCCTCCAATGCAACGAAATACAAGCGATTCTGTGACCAAAAAGGTGGAAAGTTTTAGTTTAAAGACAAATTGTCACTCATATCAAGCTTCCTTACAGTCTACACATACAGTGTCAATATCCTGTTGATGTAGCCTACAGCGTTACCGCAAAGAGATGAACAACATGACAGTGATATCCAGCCACAATGTTTTCAGAGTACACACAAAAGCTCACGTGCTATTTTGCTAAAATAAACACAATTCAATGTACCAAAGTAGAGTGTCAATGTGAAGCTAATGGTCAGAGAGGATGGCATTAGGAGAGGACTGGGTCAGTGCAATGGGTAGGCATGTGGACGATCATTGAACTGACCCTAAAGCAAATAATGGCCCCAGGCGAATAAGCAAAATGCGTGGAGTCCTATGTTGCTCCAAATAGGCCTGCTGCTTCCATTGATAGGAAATAGGTCTATACCCAGACAACGCATCGAACAGAGATGTGTTATTGATGAAGGATGAATGATTTTTTACACGAATTTGTTTACATATTCCACAAGATAGCATCACTTGTAGGATGATACTGGATGAAAGGTTGAGTCATTTAGACTATACGCATGTTGAATTCCAGACTGACGCTTTGCTGAAATATCAATTATCCTTGATATATTAAAGGGTTTGAAGCAACTACATATCCTGCACACACAGTCAGAGAGCTAGTTACTATATTCATATACGTATTACCAATTGCCATTATCACTAAAACATGAACACTCATGTGCCGTTTGCTTTTAAAGATGTGACTAACACGGGTGCAGAATGTCACGACACAACAGCAAGAAGTAACACATCTTGTATAACACATGTCCGCACTAGCTGTAACATCGAGTTGTAAGTGATGGTTTCAGGAAAGGCATAGACTGCCCGGGCTCTAAGGTGTTCTGAAATAAATGCATAAATCGGCTTGTTGCTAACTAGCCAGTTAGCTACTTCAGAGGAATGCTATACACAACAGCGCAGGTCGGACAGGGGGCGCTGCAGCTACCCTGCTAGCCTGCTAGCTAGCCGTGGCGGCTAGCAAGCTAACCCGTTAGCTCCACAATCAAACCAACACATACCGTGACACCGCCACAGACGTGTAGTCACATAACTCGGTGTTACACTCGAAGCCCGGTCAAGCCTGCGTCCCGGAGTCTGTTCTCACCTGTAGTTCAGCCCGCTCCACGTCCCACTGTGCCCTCTCCACCTCGAATCGGGCCCACTCGTGCTGCAGGAAGTGCAAGATCCCCGGGATACTGTACTGCGCCCGGGCCGCCTCCCCGGCGTCGCCATCCGGCAGCGGTCCTTTACCACCACCCGGTAGAATAGGATTGTTATTGTTGTTGAAGAACACGCCGGGCCCTGCCTGTTCGTCCATGGCCGGGCTCGGTGAAAAACCTCTGTCTATTGTGTCGCCGGTTTTAAGGTACTAGATAATCAACGGGAAAGGCAAAAAAAAAACTATCGCGAACGCTCCGTCTCTCCGCTCCGGGGAATGAACTCACTTTCTGACAGCTAGCTGTCATCGGGTGACGTCAGTGAGAAACGGACACGCCCATTACATGTTAGTTGGGTGCACTTGATTTGGCGGATCACTGTTATTAAGCTATATATAAACCATATTGAATAAAACTAAAGATTAGCGTCTAATATCACCATTTAAGGACGAAAGCAAACGCGATGCGCTCGGTCTAGAGCGATTTTGACATTTAAATAACTTGACGAAGAAGAAGAAGAAAATATTATAAATGGCCAAACAAGCTTACACATTTGCATGGAGAATTTATTTGTTAAAGTTCTTAAAGAATGAAACCTAAGCAGAAAAAATCACAACAAAAATCTAAAATATAGTCAACTTGCTGTCCGATTTAAATGAAAGACATTTACTGTCATTTTACTGGAAGTAACACGTATATAATACACATACAGTTAAATGCATATCTACATCATGAATTGGATTTCACTTTTCAAGTACTTCAACCACTGAAAATATAAAACATAAGAGCTTGACTCCTTCGGTGAAAGAGCTGTATCATTAAGACAATCACAATCGAAAGAAACGTGTTTTAAGTTAAACTGTAACCGGACTGCCAGTAAAATGTTAATTTCTAACTATGTCCCACAAAGGCCTGGTGCCACCCTGGAGTTCCACAGAAAAACACCATTGTGCTGAAGAACAAACATTTGATTGTGTCCCTTAAGCATATGCATTTGGTGAAAATGTATATTCAAACTGAAAACTATCAACATTCAGTAAGAAGGCGGTAAACATTCAATCACCCTTTAATAATGGCAATCCCAAGATAAAAATATAATCATAAAGCAGACTTCAAGACAATGTGATGGTCCAATTTGAGCTGTACAATTTACAAACAAATCTGAGAGAAGCTCGTGATCGATACGGAAATATGCACCAGCCCCAAAATAAGAAACAAAGACACAAACAAACCAGACACAGACAGACACAAGTCCCTCTCCAGGGGGTCTAGAAGAAGCTGGTCTTCAGCTTGATGGTGGGCGCGGCCTGCACGGTGGGCTGGGCTAGTCTCGCCGCCTCGCGGGCCTTGCTGCTGGCCTGGTTGGCCCGGACGGCCGACTCCAGGCGGGTCTTCAGCTCCGGCGCCGCTCCGATCACCGTCTTGAAGGCGGCGGGGTAGAGCGGGCCGATGCGCATCAGGTTCTGCAGGGCGAAGTCGTGCAGCCCTCTGGAGGCCGCCGGCGCCGCCTGGGTCATGGTGTTCTCGTCCAGGAGGTAGGAGATGAGGGTCGGTACCAGCAGGGCCAGCAGCTGGACCCCTTATGGTGAGAAGAGATGGAGAGCGGAATTCAAACCTCCTTCGATGAATCAAGCCCGTTGATTCATTGAAGCTCTGGCTGAGTAGCATGTACATTTGAAATCACCAGACGTTCAAACCATATTGAAATGATACATGTTTGAACAAATACACACACAGCTTGTCAATGTATGCATACCGATTACAAATGTACACACATATTGTCAATACATGCATACAGCCTACAAATGTATGCACAGATTGTTAATCAGTTCACACGGATTGGCAATACAGTCACAGACACTACAAAACAAACACAGAATTCAAAGGACATTCTTTCAAACAAATACTGGAGAGAAATCTACTGCCCTATATACATAATATTATATCTATTGTGAATGGCACACATACAACTGTGTATCCGACCATAGTAGCATGCTTACTTTACAAATGTTCACTGAGCCACATGATCTGTACCTTTACATAACACACAGTGAATAATTGATGAGCAATAACCAGAGCAACACCCTGGTAGAAAGGAGCCGGAGAGCGGGACCAGAGACCAGGGCCGGCCCACTTACGGTTCTGCTCCTCCCCCATGCCCACCAGGTTCTCCAGAACCCTGATGCCCTCCTGGACGGCCTGCAGCTCGCCGGCGGTGCCGGGCCGGCTGCGCTCCACCGCCTTCAGCTTCTCCACCATGAGGGGCGCCAGGGCGTGGATGTACGGCGTGGAGAGCGCCCGGCTGGAGTGCTGGAACACCGACAGCAGCAGCTGGTAACACCTCGTCTGGACCTGCCACGACGACATGCACGCACACACACACACACACACACACACGTGTACACACACACACACACACACACAAAAGAGAAGGTCAGGTGTGGAGATCATTGCTAATACAACGTCCTCCGCCCGGTGTGATGTAGGGGGTGGGGGGCGTCCACGTGGGGGGTACCGCACCCACCGTGGGGTCGCTGGAGTTCAGCCCGTTCCTGAAGCGGTCGATGCAGCCATTCTGGAGGACGGTAACGCCCACCAGCTCGCTGCTGGCCGACAGCAGGAAGAGGGTGACGGCCGTCAGCATGCTGACCTCGTCCATCTCGGGCCGGGAGTCATCTGGGGGAAACACACACACACACGGACCACCACCATCACTCTCATGCCCCCTTAGTCACTCCCAAGAACCAAACAACCCAGTTTTTGCATTGCGAGAGGACCGCGAGGACCTCGCACAAGACCGCAAGGGCAAACATCCCTGGCAGCGGGGGAGGCCCAAGCAACTTCCTCCCCCCCGGTGCCCCACACAGTCCCCCTGGAGGTCAGGCGTCTCGCCGCGCCGCCCTGGGCTGGCTACTCACCCGGCTGGGAGTACTCCAGCACGGAGGCCAGGCTGCTCCGGACCAGGCTGCTCCACTGGGCCCGGCTGCTCTCCACGCGGGCCAGCGGCGAGGTGATGATGGTCTTCAGGCCCTGCAGGGCCGCGCTCACCGGCGCCGGCACCGACAGGTCGGCGCTCCGCAGGGCCGTCTCCCTCAGGACGCCGGTGATCAGGAAGAGCACCGTGGGCAGGATGGTCAGGCTCCGTGAGGGGGAGGGAGGGAGGGAGCGAGGGAGGGAGGGAGGGAGGGAGGCTGGGGGGGAG
>JAOPJJ010000037.1:3925519-3939363 GCA_027122795.1 Enchelyopus cimbrius
ACATAATGTGCCGAAAGCTAGAAAGATTAGTTTGATCAAAGCAGCGCGCCGCCCCCGTTAATCCCACACTGCAAACATTTTCTAAAGCACGCATTAAAGCTGCACTGAGAAACAAACGCACTCCCTGTGGACTGGGGTGCGGGGAGGACCGTCTACCAGAAAAAGAGCACAACATCCTGCCCGGCCCACACCTACTCCTGGGTCCTGGTCTGCGTCAGTTCACCTCCAGCCCCCCCCCACCCCCCCACCCCTGTGGTCCGTCTCCTGCAGACCGCTAAGCGTGCTAGCAGAGACCATGGACCGAGAACGTCCGATCCTCAATGCCTTCAGAGCGGTGGTGGCGTGGGACTGCTCACCAGGCGTCCGTGACACCATACTGTGCGTTGGTCACATAGTGCCGTCATATGAACTCACGGACACATGCGTTTCATCGTGGCCTGCTTAGCGGATAGCCGGGTCACTGAAACAGTTTCCCTCGCGGGGTGCTAACCTACGAGCGTCTACGGACAGAGGTAGAGCGAGAGGGACAGAACAAGACGGAGCAAGAAGGAAGACCACCACCTCTCAGGACTGTCACCTGATGCCCCAAAGGGCTTATAACAGATCTCTCTCTCTCTCTCTACCGGTGCAAAACGATTCTTGAACTTTCCCAAGCACTTCCTTTTTCCTCACCTTGACCCCTGACGTCCCGGTGTGTGCGTGTGTGAGTGAGTGAGTGAGAGAACACTGCTGAAAGGTTAGCCCTTATGAAACCAGGTGTAGATGCTACGGGTTACCGCGCTGCCAGCCTTCAGCCTGCCTGTGTGTTTACGTTGGTGCATTCGCCTCAAGACTAAAGCAGTCTCTCTCTGTCTCTAGACACAAGACCGAGAAGAAGGAAGGCCCAACATCGTGCTACAACCTAGACGGTCAAATCTACCGAAGAAGTCAAACCACGTCTCCGTTAGGAGAAGTAGTGTTGTGCAGAGCGAGCTGCAGCAGAGGAAACTTGATTTGGAGTGCCAACTCCAGCCTCCTGCTAAATTAGTCCCGGCCGCGCTCAACGTCATAGATCTGCAGTGCTTTCGGATATCCTTACAGCTGGCAGACGCGTAGCACAGGATCCTCAGCTCACGCAAACACCCCTCAGAGAGGACAGGTGGGGGGTGGGGGGCAGTTCAGACAACTAGCATTAGCATTAGCATCAGTGCAGTTAGCATTCCGTGAGCAACATGCAGATGAAGATCCGCTCGTACACCCCCGATACGGATCAAGTGTTCAGCGGCGTCGGTAACTTGCTTCGCAGGAGTGAATATTGACACGGACAATAGCGAGGGGTGTGTTGTTTGTGTTGTGTAATGGTATTTTACAGAGCACGACGTTTCCTGTCCAGGATTATTCCGCGTGCCGAGAGAGCGTTTAAAGCCCACCCCACCCTTCCCTCCCACAGAAACATGACCATTTCCTGTTGGTCTGGTGACGTTCAAAGTTCACCTGCTTTAAACCTATACTCAATCTATAAATGACCACCGACGACCTCCTTCTTAACCAATACCAGAGCGAGTCTCTCTCACTAAGTGGTCTTTACAGTGGGTGACGAGCCCTCAAAGAGCGCTTCTGCTTTGGACATCATGAGCCTCTCGCTGTGGGACCACGGGCTTCCGTATCCTGGGGGGGGGCGCAGGAGCAGGAATGCTGGGACGGACGCTACCAGGGGGCCTGAAGTCTAACAGAACAGCCGCTATCAAAACAGCACAGTGGGGACCAGGCGGTGTGTGTATGTGTGTGTGTGTCTTGTTCTATGCTATCAGTGTGACAGAGGTGCAGCATGGAGAGGAAATCCCTGTTTGAAAGCAATGACCTAGTAGTTCCTTTTCATTTTACTGCAACGCCAGAACAATGGAGGCAGATATACAGAGAGGTGGCCGTTAACTCTTAATGCAGGCCCACGCAGGGAAACGCCTGCAAACGGTGGTGTCCATGTTGGACTGCATGGCGGTCCAAACCGGAGGAATAGGGTTGAACGTCTGCCGCTGACCAATAAAATATAAGGAAACATAGCATGTGTTGAGCTAGATGGGCTTGCTGGAGGAGCCCTGTTTAAAATAACTTCACGTCGCGATCCACTCAGATAAAGAGTCCTGCTGCCTCCGCTGTGGACTAGGTCAAGTAATCACATGAGGTAAGTATGCATATCTCAGTAGAGGAGAGTCAACATTCCTCTGCCCTCAGTCATGAGTTCCACACACACACACAGTCCTGCGACAAACCAGGCATTTAAGTTGGGTGAAGACTTCCCTGCAGGGGTGTGACCGCCGTGAAACCAGAGCTCTGTGGGTAAGAGGACGCCCAGCCCGCAACGGAAGATGCTGGCTGCTGACAAACATCCTTTAGGTGCACAAGTGTCGCACAGGGTATGCACTTACATGTCACGCGTGCAATGGCGTTCGGAGGGAGGAGCCGCCAATTTGAAACCGACTCCGGCCTGGTCTGCTGAGGGGGTGATAAGCTCACACGGCAGCGAATGGCGGTCTTATGACCCTCACAGGTCTGCATCGTCTCCCTCCGCGCTAGAGTCACTGTACAGATTTCATATTAAAGTTGTAGCGGCTCCCCTTCCAAACAGGACACCTTGACCTCGAGTCATGGAGGTCAAAGAAACAGAGATATACAAAGAGATGGTGCTCCACTGAAGTAAATGGACAGTCAGACAGACCTTGTGCGGCTAGGCAACACCGACATCACTTGTAGCACATGTGCTAACCAACCTTTGAGTCAAATGCCAGCCGTGAGACTCAAATGCATTCGTTTGCTTACTTTAAAAAAAGTAATAACAGGACCCTGCCCGCGCAGGGAAAACATGGACGTCACGGATTCTAAGGCGCTCACTGAAAGGTGATCTAAACCGCGCCCCCTGGAAGAAAAACATTGCGGCACAGGAGTAGTTCAAGATGTGACCGTAGGTGAACTACAGTCCGATGCCTCCTTCTCTACTTTTGAAGAAAAGCTGATCGTAGCTAGGCTACCCTCAAAAGCCGTTGCTGCATTCTGAGTCATAACAGTGGTGAGAGACGTTGTGCCGGTAATGAAAAGCATAACTGTGTTGTGAAACTGCCCAGGTCCATACAGCGCTTCCCTCCACGTAGCCCACCACTGCAGTTTAATGACTCGGCAGTCCAGTCCGGCAGACACCGGGAAGACCTGCACTGCAACAGGACCACTACTACTCTGCTTAGGTCGCCATTTTCATGACCTATGGCGAGGGCCAGCCTCCCAACAGGAGGCCAGTTCTGGGGCCGAAGGGCTAAAGGGCAGCTGGGGAGCAGGGACCGTTTCAGCTGGTCCGTGTCTTAGTTTGAGGGGAAACCAACATGTTCCGTTGTAGTTTCTTCACTCTCGAGGATGCCTAGCACTAGTTAGTCCCCTCATTCAAAAGATCAAACACCCACTACAAAAAGCTAGGGAACCAAAGAGGAATGAAATAACTCAAGGTATGAAACTTGGAGCATGGCTGCGACGTTCCTCGCAGCAGCAGACTAGCCTGGCCGCCTGACACGCCCCGCTCAGACAATTTTAGTAAATCAAATGATTTCCTTTTGGATTCCCAACAATGCCGCCATCACGAGCGCAGCGCTTCTGACCGCTGCCGAAGGGGTGGGGGGGAAACAAACAGCTTGCGACAACCCACAATGTTATCGAGGAAAGGCGGAAGTGGTAACAATCACATTAAATAACTATTGGCCCAATTTATTTTTTCCTCTATTTTGGGCTGAGCGGGTTGTTCTGGTGGTGTGTGTGTGTGTGTCTTGCGTCCTTTTGAACTATTGATACTGGCAGCTCTCCATTAGCGCCAGTCATGCTGGCTTTGCCCGGGCTCGGTCCAGAGCGGTTTGCCAAGGCCCCCACGGCAGAGGACAACCAAGCCATGAACAACAATGAGATGATTAAAGTTCTGCAGCGCGCAGGCTGGTACAGCAGGATTAGCTGGCCTTAAAGTACCACCCGTCGACAACAAATGTGGAGTCAATCTTATTTGGAGTTAGATTTACACGTGGAATAGGCTGTGATGGGTAGGTATGCGCTGTCATAAACAGAGATATATAGCTTTGCAATAGACGGCTGCATACTTTGTTTTACTTGTTTTAGTCTACTTTGCTGATGCGACGGGGGACTTATCCGTCTGATCTTACGGTTTAAACTGCAGGTGATGAGTGTGCAGGATGTTTAATAGCCAGGCAAGATGGGGAACCTAATGAATTGAGAAAACATTTGAAAATGTCATCCAAGCATGACTGGGTTATTTTATGTTGTACTTATCTTTGACAAGTTCACTCCAGAGACCGTAACATTGGGGTTGGTGATAATCAGGAGTGTGGAGGTGGGTCCTCACAAGGTTAGGGGGATATAGACGCACTGTTACTTACACCCGTGGTAGCATTGCGCAAAGCATCCGTTTATGCCAGGAATAGACCAAAAGGAACAAGACTGCAACATCCACCTCGTCATTGAAGCCCCACAGTTTCAGTAAAGGGGGAGTCCAGGGTTGGCAGGGAAGCCCTTTCTATGGCCATAGAACCTGAGCAGACCTAGCACCTAACACTGGCTACGTGACTTTCTCTCATACACACACACAGCAGCTGCACATTTGTCAAATGCCATCATCAAATCCAGTTAGACCTCTATTAAGCCAACCTTTTTCGGCCAATTTCCCCCATCAGAATCTCGACCAGTGGGACTTTCTGAGGTGACTGTGTCGCTGCAGAGGTCTGCCTTCGCTTTCCTTCTCTCTGAAGGGTCAGAGGAAGTTCTATTCCGCTCTTGATTAAGCCCAGAATATTTCATATCTTTCAACGTGTATGACATTCCTAGTCTCACAATACACGTGCATCCAAACAAGTGTTTTTTTATGAGCGAAATAAGTCAACATTTGTGGACGTGATCCATCTGAACTTTGACAAGTGTCACGCCGACATTACTGCTCTATATTGAGCACGTATACAGCACGGTGGTGTAATGCAGTAGTTAATGCAATGTATTGCAACACGCAAGGCTAGGTGGTAAACACTGAGCTATGTTGGTTGCATGGGACCTGCAGGGTAAAGTTGCTCCAGATATGGATCCATAAACAGCATATAGACCAGAAATATATTGATGTAAATCCTGTATTAATTCACTGCATACATGTCTGAGATAACAGTGCTCATACATAGCAGTTTATGTGAGCGGATTGTTGTGATTGGACTTGCTACCCTGCCATACTCACTTTTGTCCTTCCATTGATTGTGTAGTTTCCCAGTTTACCATTACAATGTCTGACGAGCTCGTCCATGCGACTCATGAGGAAGCGGATCTTGTCACAGCCGGCCTCCTGCCCGTCTATCCATGTGATTTTGTCTCCTCGGATATCCTTCGTAGAGTCACTCTTTTGACTGACCAGCTGGCCGTCTGTGAACCGGCCGGTTTTGTGCAGAGCTTTGACGTCTTCCAAAATACACAACCCGGTCTCGGCTCCGAGGAAGTTGTCCACAGCACAGATGCCGATCTTGTTCATGTATGGGATGATGTACTCCGTCGCAAGTTTCTGCGGGGACGACCTAGTTTGTCCGTTAGCCTTGGCGTTTTTGCTCCAGCCGTCTCCTGATTTGTCAATGATATCCGTCCCCTCGGCGTTTGTGATGAACCCTTTCATTCGTTCCCCGCTCGGCTCCGGTTGTTCGGCGCGGTTCTTTTGTTTGGGTCGCTCCGGTTCCTTGCCCTCCACAGCCGGCGACGGGTCCGGGTTTGGTTGGGAACCCTGCGTTTTGTCCGCCTCTTTGCATATGAGCTTGTGTTTTTTCCAGTGCTGCTTTTGATGTTCCTTGCTGCAGTAGAAGGAGTTTCGGCACCTACCGCACTTGAGCAGATTTTCCATTTTCCCGCAAAGTTCACAATACTGTCGTTCTCGTTCCAGATCCAGTGCGCTTTTCTTCTCCATGTTCGCGGCTCAGCGTACGTACTGTGTCTTTAATTTCAATCCTTCACACGCGCCCTGTTAACTTTGGAAATGCTCCATTGCCTGCCACGCTACACCGACCGGAACGAAAAACATGACCCCCTCTTCATGGAACCGACACAAATAGTACATGAAGTTCTTCTGTACTTCGCGTACAAGAACAAACCCACATCACAATGTCCATTCAAGCGCACTTTTCGATGAGAGCGCAATCGTCACGAGATTTCGGCGCAAGGCAGCGGTCCGACATGACACATGGCGCCGATCTGCGTGCTCTGAGCTTCAGAACTGCTTAGGGCCCTCCCATGTGACGCGGACTGAGAAGCCCCGCCCCCTTCGACGTCAAATTGTGCGCTCATAGCTTTCTCGAGTCTGCTGAGCAGTGAGTGGTCTGTCATACAACAATCTGTCATACACATACAAACTTTTTATTTCACACTTTAGGACGGGAATCTTTAAATATACCCTTTTTTTTTAGCTACTTACAGTCTATAATTGTGAGAGGCAAAACCATTACCCAATTATTATTATTATTAATTTTATTCCTACCATATCAGTTTATAGATGTACATTAAAATTAGATCAGTTTGTAAGATTATAGCCAAATCATTCACACAACTCTAAGAAACATGCTAACAATTACTTATAATAAAAATACTAATAAAAAAGAAATACATAAAAATTAAAAAACCACAACACGTAGACCCATGGACATATGCGTAGACCTATATAGTACAATTCACATTCAGGACCACAACTAGGTTGCATAACTCCCCTTGCATCGAGATGAAGAAAAAGTGTACAACATCTCTTGTGACAGATTATCTTGTACAACGAAAGTTACAGCAAGACGATATGTTGTTTTATTGGCAAAATGCACTATTAGCCAAATGGAGAGGGATCAAATACCAGTAACTACATATCCCAGAATTCCTTTGTTTAGACTACTGACGAGAATGAACAGCGCCAAAGTCCCGTGAAACGCGGCCCATGTGGGTGCCTGTCAAAAATGTTTAATGTTTCCTTTTATGGGTGATAACCTTTTGGTTATATTTGTTTCTCATTATTTTATATATTTTCCCAACTCTATTAATAAACTGCTGTCGTTTTTTATTGAAGTTGTTTTCACAGTTAACCATAGTAAACAAGCCCAAATCAGGCTTGTTTATATTGTCACGGAAGCACTCAGTTAGTTTTCCTTGTGGCTGGCCAAAAAATACTGCTATTCGACTTAATAGCAAATTGCATTGAAAAAGATCAAATTCATAAGACATGAGTAAGGGAGACGGTAAGTTATGCAATTGAAGATTGCATTCTTAACTTCAAATAATCGTGCACTTTGAATTGGTATTGTTGCCAGCATGTGCTGTCCTCTAGTTAGAACCTCATTCGTATGCTGCTCGTTATTAGCCGTTATTATTACAGTGCGTTGACCAAGCTTCTCAAACCAAAGTTGATTGAGGCTATATAGGATATATAAATCATGATTTGTTTAAAATCGTCTTTGTTTTAGCTCAGGGATATCCGAAAACCTCTGGCGGAATGCGCGACCGTGATACGAGTGACGGTCCGTGCTCCCCCGTACTCGCCGCCTTCAAAGGTACGCTATCCGATGTGCTGCCTGTCACATCCAAGTGGGACGTTAGCTATTTGCAGATTCTGTATTATCAGGCACCCGTTTCACTTGAAACATGTTTTTTTCTTTTCTTCAAAAGTATTCCAGCAGGAGCTTGACACGAAACACGACAAACATGAGCGTCTTGTCAAGATCAGCAGAGATATTACAATTGAAAGCAAGAGGACCATTTTTCTCTTGCATAGAGTAACCAGGTATTTGCATTCACTATTTGTATTGTGGTTCATAGGCTGAGGGTTCATCTTCAAGACGTAATGCAATACGTTTTGATTGTTGTGCATGCTCAGTATAACAATCCGTATCAATGCATGAACAAATGCATTCTTCTTCGTTTCCTTCTCAAAGGACAGGAAAGTGCATTCTTCAGAAGTTCAAGCTATTGTTGATCAAATATGGAACCAAATATTTACAAGAAGATCTTTTTTGTATCTTGTTGTATATTTTCGATATCAACAATAGCCTAATTCAGTTATGTTATTGTTGATGTTTTCATTATACAAACAAAGGCTTTGCGTCAAAGGTTTGCAGCACCTATTCTTGTTTTTAATTAGGACAATTTAGGATGGCTAGGACTCATTGAGGGAGTGCTTTGTCCTTCAACACCAGGCCTATAGTTAGGATACATTGGTATGTTGATGTTAGAAAATGTCTAATAAATGAGGCATATATACCTACACCTAAAAACTAACCTTAATATGGTTAATGCTGTAGTGTTACAGATGTGGAAAGCATTCTGAAGGAATCCGATGTGAAGCTGGACGCGGTCAGGCAGAAGATTGCTCAAATAGCAGAAGAGCTGCGAGGGGAGGACATGTACCAGTTTCACAGAGCCTTCACCGCTGGTGAGTTACTGTCCGATTCATCATTGTCACAATCTCTTGATACCTTTTGAATAACGGTAATGCTTATGCTTCAAAATGCCTTGCAAGCTACTATAAAAAACTGTTTAACGTGAATTATGTGTGTACATTCCCCTCATTCCCCCCCTGTATTTGGCCTTAACATTAATATATCAAACAGGACATTTATCGATGCTCAACTGTTTTCCGACATCAGACAATAACACTGAGTTGACACATCGAACTGCTGAAGGGCAATACACATACTCACTCTAATCACCCATGATTGCTGAGCTCCAGAATTATATTTGCCTTCCTTTTGAGCCATCCCCTTACATAAAAAAAAAATGTTGACCCATTATAAAGTTTTTAAATTCTTATTCACATTCTCATCACAGTCATTACATGGCACAGTGCCAGAGTTGGTCACATCCTATCCCATTCACAATACCCAAGATAAGATCAGATAACATCATCTTCTGGCTAATGAAAAACCTCTTGCTGTCCCCGGCCAGGAAGCCAAGGCCTCTCCACGACGTATGAACTGTTAGTGTGTGGTGGTTCCGTTCTTTTTGTAGTCAAATTGAAAAAACTGCATTCATGCATGGTGGAACATATGACTAGATCTGCAGAACTTTAGGATTTCTCCCGTGCCACTTCTTCATGGAGTATTGTTTGACACTATGCGGTTTAGCGAGGGACTACGGACTGTAACCATCCGTTGATGAATATCTTGATCAAGTTTTGGCTTGTAAGGCCAGATGCTGGGGGCGGGGTGGGCTGAGGCACAGAAACACATTAGTGGGAGTTAGGCTATTATCTACTAAGCTAGGGAAGTCATTTATAGATTGCAGCTATGAATACTCATGCGACGTGACCAGTGGCAGTTCCCACCAATTAGAGACCTCATTTCTATTTACTTGGCAGCATTTCTTATCAGAATTATTAGATTAGGAGTGGGCCAGATACCGAGGCAATCTCTCCAACGGCTGGCCATAATCCCGGCCGAACAAGCGGCCCGCATCCGCATCGGACGGCCGTGCACTTTGAAACGAGGCACAATAAAGGACATTGGCGTCTTTTTGAAAGGCGCTGGCTGGCTGATAACAGCGGGGCAACGTGGGCTTTCCAGCATAGCCCTAATGTCAGCTACGTGGTCAGGAGCCTGTGTACGTTCTTAGTCACAGATCAAACAAAGGCCCTGCGGTCCTCGGAATACGAATAGAATGCCCAGTAAGACCTGTACGTGCCAGGCTGAACATTCATCTGTGATGTGTACATGTAATGATTGACTGGATTGATTTGATTATTTCTTATTCTTTCAATGAACACGGTTTACCGAGTGGCCATATTGATTGTTTGGGTGGGTAAACCTTGTGGAATCTTTGGACAAATCCTGACAGTTAAAATCAAAATTCCTTCTTGCAATAGTTTTTATGTTTTCCAAAGTTTCCAGAAGATGTATTCACCCAACTAACAATATGACTCATTGTTGAGTGAGGTCTGTAAGGTGTTATTAGGAGAAATCGCAATAAGTTTTGAACCCCCTTATAGAGTAACTCCCACACCATGGTTAGTCACTGAGTCTATGATGGTGTGAGGAACAGGAACAGCCTCTAGCAGTAATCATAGCAAAGCAAAGGGAAGGGTGGGGGTCAGGGTGCTGTCTACCTCCGATCTTTGCAGATCAGATTCTCAGAACCAGAATTTAAAGTGGTGAGCGGAGCAGTGCACGCTGAATGCAGCTTGCAGGGGGGTCGAGGCGGTGAGGTCTCTTGATGGGAGCCCGGGGAGATGGACGGTGCTTTGATGTTCATCCGCCGCGCTTAAAGTAAACCTTGGACACAAAGCCTTCCGTCCTGCGATTATCGACACGTTGTTTGCACAGCGGTGCAAAAACAAATGAGGATTCATCTCAACTGAACATCCACCCCACATGCACATCCGAGGCCCACGATCGTAATGACCTGATATGGCTTATTTATACTCCTAACGTAACCTCAGTTGGTGAAGACATTATCCTTTTTGAGCTTTGAGTTTGATTCAAATAAAACTTAATTACAGGATAGGATGAAATACCATCCGATTTACAGAAGGGCGTGTTCAGACCTATCGTCAGAAAAATCGTCAACCATTATTATCAAACCATAGACAGTACAAGCCAAAACCTTTCTGAGGGTACGAATAGACACGCTCTCGGTGCTTTTTTGACAATAAACACTGCCAGCTTTTTAAGATGGAAGATAACTGTTTCAGAAGAAATTTCCGTAATTTATCTGCTACCATTACCATTCTCAAATTCTGATCAGAACAGATAACCTCAGGGTTTGAGGCATGACCCACTTGTTAATGTGTTTTGTTGCTTTTTACTTGTGTCAGGAATCCAAGAGTATGTGGAGGCCGTCTCTTTCCAGCATTATATCCGCCACCGCACTCTTATCAGCCTGGAGGAGATCAATGCCACACTGGAGTTCACTAAAACACAGACTATGGACTCCACGGTAATTTTTAAAAGCTCTCTCCTACTCGGCACGGTTCACCATTTCCTCTGTGGTTTTTGTCTACAGCAAGTGGTGATGCAATGTCATGAGTGTTTGGGCTGGTTACTTATCTTTTATCTGTACAGTAGACCACATGACTTCTCGATCTTCATGTTTGGTTGGTAAATTCTATTTTATCTGAAGAGCAGACCACATGACTTCTCGATCTTGATCTGTTTGGTTGGTAAATTCTATTTGATCTGAAGAGCAGACCACATGACTTCTTGGTCTGTTTGGTTGGTTAATTCTATTTTATCTGCAGAGCAGACTGCATGACTTCTCCATATCGATCTCCCAGAAGTAAATGTTTTGAATGTAAATATAATCGAATCATCTTGGATCAATTTCAAACCAGTGACCTGCAGTACTAACTAGTCATTCGTAGTTGCTTGCCAGCCACTCATGAGTCACACCGTCCGCACCACAGGAGCCCAGCGTGGCGGCACCGCCCCCGCCCTTCCAGGTGATCCCCTCCGACTACCTGCTGGGCGTGGCCGACCTGACGGGCGAGCTCATGCGCATGTGCATCGGCAGCGTGGGCAACGGGGACATCGACACGCCCTTCCAGCTTAGCCAGTTCCTGCGGCAGGTGCACGACGGCTTCTCCTACATCGGCAACACGGGGCCCCACGAGGTCTGCAAGAAGCTGCACACACTGCGCCAGAGCCTGGCCAAGGTGGAGGACGCCTGCTACGCACTGCGCGTCCGCGGCTCCGAAATCCCCAAGCACATGTTGGCCGACGTGTTTGCCAGCCGAGATGCCATGATGGACGCCGACGAGGGCGTGGCCTAAGTGGGGGGTAGGGCGGTGCGGTGATGGTGGATGTTTAGGTTTCGGCGTGTCCGCCGCTGTTACCGGGAGGTGTTGCTATTGTGTTGAAATGTTTATTTTGATTTTGTATTATTGTCTTTTCATTCACGTTCATTGTTCCATGTGGCCAAATGTGTTCATTTGAAGGAAGTGTTGCTGTCGTGATCTCAACAAGTTTTTTTGTTTGTTTTTTTTGCATTTACATCAAAACGTTGTGAATAAAATCTGTTAACCATGGACTTTTAAAGGGTGTGCCTTCTCAGTGACTCTCCCCCACCCACTGAGATATAACCAGTGGACTCTCACTGCATGCATAATGCAGGGGGAAGCACCTTTTCTCTAGCAGGACCCCTGGCAGGCCTGTACAGACACACACACACACACACCTACCTCATATTCTTCCTCTTCCCTTGATAAACAATCTCCACCACCAGGCTGAAATATAGATGCATGGAAAAAAATATTGTAATCAGTCATAGCACGTTATTATTCTGTCATGGTTACTTGGTAAAATACTTTAAACAAATGATAGAGAATCCGTTCTACCCTCCCTACTGAGTTAACAGCAGCTAATTGTATCCAGACGTTGTATGGAGGTACAATACACACACCCAGCTCTAGAATAAGCTGTCACATAGCAGCCACTGAGCAGGTCGGATTTCTTCGGTTGATAGTTGAGAAGACACAGAAATCTCTGTGTAATCATTAATGATCATGCTATTAGTAGAGTATGTGTGGCGTGTTTATTGTGGTGGTTAGTATTGTATTTAATCGCATTGTTCCCTGTCTCGGACTATAATGAAGAGTTTGTTTATTGTCTTAGTCTGCCACACTGTGGCCAATAGAAATAGTGCACTCTCGAACTTTTTTTCTCCCTATTCTGGGGTGGTTTTCTTTTGCCCACTTTCCTAACCATGACCTGCCTGAAATACGCACTAATCATTTTGTCACAGATTATATATATATGTACACTTTATATATATCAAATAAATAAAAATATATTTTTGTTGTATGGGTTGCTTATAGCCTAGCCAATATGGATACATGTCAGACAGGATGAGAAAACGGTTTGGGAGGACGGTATGGGGTGTAAAAGACACTCATGTCCGCATACACTGCTCACCATCAACTGCGTCAAATGTCTGAACACAAGCACCGAGAGCCTCCCCGTGTCTGCAGCAGCCCGGGCCTGCAGCTGATTGGTCAGTTGACTCGCCATCAGAAGGCGGTCTGGAGGAGTCGGGAGTCAAATTCCATCACACGTAGGAACCCCTCGCAACTCCCAACACGACACATAACGGACCGCCGGGTAGCGGAATCACGGCCCGTGGTTCTGCCATTCCTGAGGGATTCATCAGCATTATCCACCCCGCGGCGGCTTCTCTTAGAGCCTAGCTGGCCACTGACTAACTAATGTGGACTGCTAAGTTTGTGCGTGGAAAGACGTGTCAACTTCGTGGTTCTCCATCTGTTTCTCCGAGGCTCACTTCGGTAAAGTCGGCATGCGGATGCCTGGATTAACCTCAAGGAGGACTGATGAGACGACAGATGCCGCAGGGCTTAATGGGTTTAATAGCTTGTGAGCTTCGTCAAACTGTTGGGTAGATTAGAAAGAAGAGTCCAGAGCTTTTCCACAACGGAAATGAGATCAGTGTGGTCAGCCCCCTACAGCATCGCCCGGCTCGGTTATGGATTCTTTTCCCCCCAGAAGTGATCGGTTGGACTGAAAGTTGTCTTTCTATTGTCCGGCTACAGGCTGGACGTAATCGGCGGACAACACCATGTTTGCGGGACTTCTTGGGATGCACTGTAACGGCAACGGCTCAGTGCTTCACCATTACGAAGTAGTGGAAGGTAAAGTACATCCAAGTTATCTGGGCACTCGAATAGCAACACGTCTTAGTTATATGCAACCATACCGCGGATAGTATGGGGGTGAAAATGATGAGGGTGCGACTGCTAATTTACGCAACTTCACGGGGATCCGCTCCACTGTTCTGGGACGCAGCCTGGCCAGGAAGGGGAGGTTTGATCAGTCAAGATGTGG
>JAOPJJ010000037.1:4070782-4082235 GCA_027122795.1 Enchelyopus cimbrius
TCCAAATTTAGTTCCACATCTTTCTTCTGGAACTGAATGTCCAAAGTATTTAATCATTTTTTTATAGCTAAGCCGTGTGAATATAGTATGGAAAATGGAAGTATGGAAGTTCCTATTTTTCGAGCTCAGAGGTGTCTGGGGTCATTCCAAAGTCGAAATTCAAAGATTCCTCATTTGCCCTGGCTTCTTGTTGTTTCCTATGGCTGGTGCTGTTTGTGAAGCTGTTGTAACCCGTCACACTGGCTCGGGGCTGCGCGGCCAGCTGTGATCTGTGCCAGGCCCTCCGCTGTGGCAGCATCTGCTCTGGCGGCCTGCTGTACTTCCTCTGGATGATCTCCACCCACAGTCCAGCGTCTCAAAGTCAAAACCTCTGGTACTGTACTTGGGCTGGCAGGCACACGCTGTACCGTACGGCTTACCTTTTGCCCTGTGCTCTGGGTAATCGATCAGTCTGGCGTCGGCGACTTGATCACCACCCCTGACCAGAGTGTTGGCCTGACGATGCGCTTCACCCGGGGAGATGGGGGGGGGAAAGGCGGGAAACTCGTGTCAAGGGCACTCACTCCTCGGTCGGGAGCTCAGTTCGCTCGTCGGGAAGGTGGCACTGGGGTTACGTAATGCTAGCAGAGATGACCACGGGGCCATGCCAGCACTGTGTGGTCATCCTCCGCCGAGTTCGCACAGTCAGGCTGCCAGCATGGTGGGGTGTGAACGCTGGCCGCTACCGGAGCATATGCATGCAGGCTAGACGACTGTAGTGCGATATCTTACTTATGATCCGATGTTGTGAGGCGGTGTCTTTGTCAGCACATTAATCTCTACATTTGCGAACGTTGGCAACATATGCTTTTCTTTCCTTTGTATCCCCTCGCTCTCTGTAGCTCGCCCGTTCCCGCGCTCTCTATATAATCTATCACTGCATTGTGTTGACAATTGATTTCCACTTGGGAATCGAGCAAAAAGTGCCGGAAAAAGAGGAAATGCAGCTCTTTTGATCACGGCCGTCTCTTGTAAAACCATCACCAGGTTCTCCGTGCTATCAGGCCGCGTACCTCCATCCTAAACACCGCGTAGAGCCAGCCAGACCCACAGCATCTCCTCACAACGTTAATGGAGGAAAAACACTAAGTAGTGTGCGGAGGCTTCTGTGAAAAGCTTTGAGGGAAATGTCGAGAGCGGATTCTGCCTATTAATATCCATATCGCGCACTTGCATTCGCTCCGTGTCTGCGGGACAGATGTCCGCACCCTTTATCCTACACTAAAGGAGCTTACACCGTCAGGGCCGTGACAATGGGGAGCTGGGATTAGGTTTTGTATTGGGCTGCGTCCCATAATACCAGCCAGCGTGACAGCTGTGGAGAGGACGCATCACGGGGCTTTGTCCCAAGACCCGGCCCACCAAATTATTAAATCAGATCGGATTCAAGACCGAGGAAGGAGATTTCAGGAAGCGTACGGACGTCAAACAAACTTACAATCTGCCTCGAGCTCATGAGTGTCTGTTGGCATCGGTACTGGGATAGGGAGGAGACCCAGTACCGATGGGGGGGGGGGGGGGGAGAGAGTCTGTAGCATCAACGGAGAACGTTGATCCCGAGTACCTTCTTAGTCTCCATAATGTCAGATTAGTCCGACCGCACGGTTTAGCCCCTGCTCACCCTATCGAGGAGCGCCTCCCACCCAAACCCTCCTGGATCCCCAAGTCTCCCTAGACTCTGTGCTTACCATGGTGATTCGTCGTGAACTCCACATCACCTAACTGGAACGCCAAGACCTGTGATGTATTGTTCAGCGGTAAAAGAAATAAATGGCCCACCACAATTGAACTATAATTCCCCCTTGTTGCCAACGGCTGCAGCTAAACGCCCACCAGACTGTGGAGGTCCTGACAGGTGGGCAGTTAATGTCAAATCTGATCCGAGGGCTTGCAGGGAAACGGAGCCATTCGATCCGTTCCTTCCTAACCGCTATTCTGGACCCCTTGCCCAGCAGTTCAATGGCTCCCTAACCCGCCCTTACCATGACATCACTTTAATTTCACACACACACACACACACACACACACACACGCACCTACCTGCAGGGGCCGAAGCCACAGTGTAGAGTTTCAAAGCCCTGCATTGGCGGCTCGCCCCACCCTACCCACTCCCACACACAACCTTTTAAGCCGTTGGATCAAAGCTCATGAAATGGCCCCCGGAGTCTCAAAACAAGCCCACTTCCCCCCCACCCATGTCATGCATAGATAATACACAGGGGACAACGAATCCAATCCGTGCTGTTTTGGTCCGTATCTTTGGATCCTGTGGTCGAAGGGGTTGCTGCTTACTCATCCACAGTCCCATCATCGTTTCCTGCCCCCCCACACATGGCCGGGAGGCAGAGAGCTGCTTCCTGAAGTGGTCACACCAGCCTCTGCCCGGGGACGTCCTCATGCTCACGTTACATGGCGCCCCCCTTTCTATGCTGTTAGGGTTCTGTGGAGGATATTTTGTTTAATGTCGACCACATCCGTGGCCAGCAGGCCACCACATGGCCGACTCAACGTCAAGGTGACTCTGTGTGTGTGTGTGTGTGTGTGTGTGTGTGTGTGTGTGGGGGGGGTTGAATATTTTAACGACCTATTGTGCGAGGAGAGAGTGAGGAGAGAGAGAAATTGAGTGAGAGTTCAACAAAGCCTGTGTTGTCATATGAGCTAAGCCGGTCTCATCCTGCCCTGGAGTGGAGGGTGGGGGCGGGGGTGTAGGAGCTGTCAGCCAGGTCACAGGTCAGAGAGCATGAGTGGGTATCAGGGCCTTAAAGTGATCAATCGAGTCTTGTTTTGTCTTTTCCTACCTCATTGACAGGATCCCCTCGGGTCGGAGCTGTCACTCAAAGCGAGCAACATAGTTGGTTGTGAATGGGATTGTGATGAACCTGTGATTATGCAGTCAGTCCAACCCAGGACTCTGTACTGCTCGGTAGATGACTGAGTGACATCAGGGGGTTTGCGTCACGCTCATCATGTGATCATAACATGTCTTTCACTTTCAAGTACGCCAGAACCTTCCCGTTCTTAGTGAGTTCGGTGACCTGCACTCTCCTGCCTTGGGTGTACAAACCAATCGAAAAGGACCGTAGAAACCGCTTGACATCTATTGATGGCTGATCAATGCCCGCCTGATCAACATGTGTGGGTCTCGTCTTGTCAATAGCCCCACAAGGTCACTATGATTAAAGTTTCCCGGCACATCAAATGCATACCGGTCGGTGATCGAGTGTCGCATTGATCGTTATCATGTTGCGAGGGTTGTATAGACGTCATGGTTTTAGCATTTGGATTGGGGCGGCGATCAGTGAACGTCGTGGTGTCTGTGTGGGGGCTGAGCTTGGTGTGTTTTTGCAGCGCTGTGCGAGGCCGTGACCATGCACTCCATTCACTCTCCGAAAAAGGAGTTAGCCACTGACGCACGCCGCGCCGTGACGAACACCCCACCACCTGGGTCTTGGCAAACTGCGAGCCGAAGAGCAGACATTGATTGCTAGTTTTTTTCCACCCTTTTCACTTTCAGGCTCATACGGTCATATAGCAAAGATGAAGGGGTGCCTGATGATTGAAAACCATTTGTTCATTGGTGAATTGTAGTTGTGTGTGTGTGTATGTACGTGTGTCTGTGTGTGCGTGCGTGCGCGTGTTACTACTCTGTTTAATAAGTAAATCTCCTTTTAAGTGGCGTGGAATCCAGACTGGATGCACTGCATTGTCTGCAGAGCTTCCTTGCGGTTCAGCCGCAACCGTAATAGTTACTGTCCATACAAGTGTGGTTGTATTGATCGTGCGGATCGACCGCGTGGAGCGTGGAGCGGTGGCGAGCGCCATTGATCTCGTGAGATAGAGCAGTTTGTATAATGCTTGGGTAACAATTTGTTCTGTGGGAGCGCCGCGCGGTACAAATGAGCCGATTGAGCAATTGATTTCCAACTCGATATTCCACAATATTAACCGACAAAGGCGGTGTTTTTGCTCCGCTGAGCGATCCCTCCGGCCTTCCTCGAGGCCTTTTGGGGTCATTGTCTTTAATGTACTGCTGAGGAGCAGGTGGGGTTCACCTTCCTCTTCCTATAGGATGAGCTGACCGTGAAGCCCTCCAACGTTGGCTCAAAACATGCTTCAGGGTGAACGCTAGGCACCTTGCGGATTTGTCATTGAGTCGTGTCTTGAGTGTCATGCCTTCAATAATATGCAAAAACAAGGCTAATGAACGTCTTGCGGGCAGCGGCCCCAAGGCCCTACCCTTTAATCTGCGGCGGCTTCCTGCCTATTCATGTCCCCCCTCGGGGCCCACCGGCTCCACAACAGACCTTGATTAATAAGATGGAGAAATCAGCGTTTATGAATAATCACACTGGAAAATCCCCGTTTGGAAAATGCGGGGTGAATCTCTTGTTTGGTTTAAATGTTTTATTGTAAATGACTGGATGGGAACGCGCTGAAACGTTCCTCCCCTTAACGAGCACACGCAGTATCAAACTGCAGGTCTAGTGGAGCAAGGCCGGGCGTCCTACGGAGCTACCCGGGTACATATGAGAGTCTGGCTACAGTACGCACGGTGGAAGTAGTGCGAGTGGTACACATTCAGCACAGGTACAAAGTCTGGAAGGAAGACATCCGAAAATGGATCCACCCTTATATGACATGCTGTCCATACCTAGCCATGTGTTACGGGAGTCGGTATGCGCGCACCACTGCGGCGCACCCAAACAGCCGTAGCCTGCAGCCATTCAGGAATGCAACAGACGCATGCAGACGAGCGGGGGAAATGCCGGCATTGTGAGTTTCTATTACTACTCAGTGCACGCTCACACAACACACCTTCAGTGGGATGCAGCGACACCATGATGGTGTCACGTATCCACCAAAGCCAAAAATAGGATATTGCCATCACAGAAAGCCTTCCTTTACGAGCAGTATTACAAAGAGAGCCATCTCAAACGCATATTAAATAAAAGCAACTTGGTATTCTGATCTGGTGCAGGTGGTAATGATTAACTTGTCAACAATTATGCTCTGAAGGGTCCCTTGATTAAGTCCATTGTTGTCAAGAAAGGGGTTATTATATTCATAACCTTAAGGTAAGACTTGGCTTTGGAACATGAATAGACACCCAAAATACCCCCGTTACTGGGGTAACCACAGAAGAAGCTGAAGCCAGACCACTCTTTCAAACTCAACGCTTTCAAACATAAATACGACCCGCCACGCGCAGATGTCCGCGGGTTACTTCTTTGTGTGCCCTGCACATTACAAAAAACTATAATATAAAATCCATGGTACAAAAAAACGGCTGAGGGGCGCCACACCCCTGGGAGACCCCTTCACACGTGTCCCTCTTTCTTCCCAAAGATCTTCTTGAACACGGACTTGTTGCGCGGTGGACGTGGCAGGCTGGCGCAGGTCCAGGGGGCGGCGTCCTCACCTGGGGGCGTCCACCCCGCCGCTCCCAGCAGCACCGGGGGGTCGGGGGCCCCGGACGCAGCGGGTCCCTGGTCCCTGGACCGGTCTCCTATCACCAGAGTCACAGAGTAGCTGGAGCCCAGCTCCCCGCCTCGCCCGGCGGCGGGCTGCGCCTTCACAGGCTTGATCTTCTGATACGTCGCTGTGGGGGGGGGGGTAAAGACCGGATCACACATAAATAAATGGGAAAGTAAATAAATAAATTCAACAGAAATCAGCATGCTCAAACGACCATGTTTATGGTAAATATAGCACGAGCGGGGGGTGAATTAGAGATTTCAGAGGGATAAGCCGCTCTTTAGTAAAAGCGTAAACACAGCTGTGTGCAGCGCAAAGTGCTTAAGGCTAGGGCACTGTCCCTTGTTCACTGGTGTTTGTGCTATGCTTCCTACCAGCGTCAACATTTATATAAAACACCAAACCGCCTAAAAAGAAAACTCCCATGAAGACGAACAGATCACTTCATTGGGAATGTGTGAGGGTCTTTCAGCAAAGCTCTGTGGAAATCACTTTTATTTAGTTTCTTCAGAATCCAGCCCCAACCGGTCATAAGCAAGCGACGCGTTTGCCCAGAGACTGCCTCATCGCGGGTGACCACCGGTACGCACCAGTCCACTGACCTGAGGTGAAGGAGTGGGAGCGGCGTTTGCTCTGGAGCGAGCCCTGCTCAGTGGCCCCCGGGCAGCGGGCGGAGCACAAGGGGGGGCTGACCCCGGAAGGACTCCTCAGTGCGGTGACGTCATCGTCGTCACGATCGACATCATCTGCAGAGGAGGAACGCAGAACGTTCAGGGAACACTCTGTAAAGAGCATGACTGTAGAAGTAGATGAAAGCAAAATCCAATCTCAAGAAATAAAACGCACTCCAGGATGAAAAAAAGAAATGGTGACGCTGACTCATGAGGGCATGCGTGACTGTCCCCCCAGCGCACAGAAAGACTTGGCAGAAGCCCTCACCACAGGGGTCTGCCCGAGCGGAGGCCGCTGTGCGATGCTCCTCGGCTATCTGCTGACAGCCCTGCAGCATGGGGCTGTACTCCCTCGTGAGCACCACGATCTCCTTGGCCTGGGCCACGGTCCGCTCTTTGCGCCGCGGGAAGGTGGAGATGACGTCTGGTCGGGGGGAGCAGCGGCATGGGGCCGGACCCTGGCAGCTGGGGCAGAGCCAGCGGGTCCTGGGGCCAGGGGAGCAGAAGCAGCAGGGGGGTTGGATTTGTGGCGTGTTCGCGTCGAAGGGATTTTATTGGTTCAAATACTGTACGTGACGGCTGTTCGAATTTATGGGTTTGTGTGTAACATTTTCAGGATGTTATTCTTACGAGGAAACGGCGAGGTCTTGATTGACAGGGCTGGGTGACACTGAGGGGGCGGAGTTAGTGGGACCTGGTGTGAAATAAAACCACACAGAGCCCATAAGAACCTCAATGAAGGCACATTGGGACAATTCATTCAAATGTGACGAGCTATGTTCAATGTTTTACCAGTGTTTGCTTGTATCTTCAACATCCATTTCTTCATCATGAAGCGTGAGGAGGCGTTCAGAAAGTACTCAGAACCGTCACGTAGCCTAGTGGCGAAAATACATCAGTGTTACATCAGTAACCCTAACCCTAACACTTCACACCAAACCGGGGGGGGAAGTGTGTGTCACTGAATGAACGTGCTCACCGGAGACGGAAGCAGTGGGGCTTCTTGGCGTACTCCGGCACTGGCTCACACTCTGCCCCCACCAGGTTGAGTGGCAGCCCGCAGACAGAACTCTGAGACAGGAGGGCAAATCAATCAAGACAAGACACGCCCTCCGACATACCATCTAATCGCCGCCCCTCAAAGTGTCTGTCCCCTGACTCCCCTTCAACCTCTGTCAGTACACTGTCACTCCATTCCTGCCCTGCTTACCCTCAGCGTATCCTTCCTGTCCTGGTAGAAGCACAGGCTGTGTCTGTACAGGACGGCGTGGTAGGAGCACCACCCTCTGGACGCCGCCTGGGGACACGAGATAAGAGGTGTGAGTGGAGCACTGTGTCTGGCCTGTGAGGTGACTCAATTTGTGTGTGTTCAGGAAAGAGGCCGCTCACTTTCTTCCCTCCCAGCTGCAGTTTGTGCTTCCTCTCCAGAGTTCCTTCCATGGACTGCAGCTCCGCCTTGCCGCTCTGAAAGCAGGTTTCATTTCAGATTAAATTTGAATAATACACATATAGATGGGGAAATGGTTCCTTCTGATGGTATTCATGCGGTGCATGTTTGGAACTCACCACAGTCCTGTAGCGCCCTCCGGTGGCCATCCCGTGATCCTGGTGTTCCATCTCGCTGAGGCTTTCTGAAGCTGTTCCTATCCAAGATGCCCCTTCTGGAACCCTGAGAACTGACCGTAAGCTTGCAGACTGGTCCTGTCCAGGGGGCAAGAGATCGTCTTACGGTCATCAATGATGTCAAAGAAATAAATAACATTGGTTTGGGTGGATTGCATTCACAAAGGCGGCTGACGCCCTTTACAATTTTAGAAAGTATCCATCCAATCTTTTTACTGAAGATGTCCTATCCAGCGATAAGTAAGTGAATAACGTGGGATCCCAGTCCAATAAAAGCCTTTAGAGACATGGTCTTTAAAGATTATTTGGACATCGAACTCATATTATATTGGAACTAAAATGATCATTGGTGATCGATTTTGTCCAATGGACTCCCAGAGGACATGGCAAAGCTGTGATGTAGACTTGTGCATCGGAGGGTATTTCAAACCTCACCTTTAAACAAGCTGTGTCCTCCTTCACCTGCTCCTCCTCTTCCGCCCCTTCCGCATCCTCCTCCACCTCCTCTTCGTCTCCATACCGGTAAACGTATCTCTGGCTGTCCTCCGCATTGGGCAGCTTCACCGGATCCGACGACCTCTGGTGGTTCCCCACAGACGAAGGCTCGCGGGCCGGACCCCCGCTGACGAATGCAGCCCAGGACCTCCTGTCTCCTTTGGCCACCGGGGGGAGCTCCTCCGCTGCGGTCTTGTCTCTGTCGTACCCCAGCAACGACTGGATGCAGGGCGGCAGTTTGATCTCGGCCACCAGGAGGTTGGGAGCCGATGCCGTGACCAGCTTCCTGTAGACCACGGCCTGGGGCTTGTCCGGAGACGCTGGCGTGTCTGAAGCTTCTACCTTTATCTCTGGGGCATCCTCCTCCTGGTGGGGCTGGTACATGATGTCAGAGCAGATGCTCTGTCTGTAGCTCCTGGTGTGGTTCCAGATGTCCTCCAGCTCCTCCTCTTCCTCCTCAAACTGCTGGTGGTCCGTGTGGAAGGGTTCCCCCCCAGCCTCAGCCTCGTTCGGGTCGAGAGGGGAACGCGGAGGTGGGCTGACGGACACCTGACTGGTGACCCGGGTGAGCTTGCAGTCCAGTCCGTCCAGCTCCAGAGACACTAGCCTCCTCACCACTCCCCTGGGCTGGGGGATGTCCGGGCCCGAGGCCTCGGCGCACAGCTTAGCACTGCCGGAGCTGGAGACCCCTGAGTCCAGGGAGTCATTGAGGCTTCCCACACCCACTGCAGCCTTGAGGTTGACCACCATGTGAGAGGCCTGGCTCTGAACCTGCTTCAGCTTGAACTCCGGTTTCTCCTCGCTCTGGAGCCGGACACTCCTGTGGTACTGATGGTTGTCCAGATCTTGAATGAGCGTGTGCACGCTCAGGCACTCGTGGTGCTCGTGCAGCGCAGAGGAAGCGCTGACCAGAACGGGGTTCACCTGCGGTTTGCTGTCACCCGGGCCCGTCCTTATGCCTCCCTCCATGACGACGTAGTCGTCGGCGGGGGAGCTGATCTCCAGGGACATCTTGTCCCACTCCTGTTGCTCCGTCTCCTCCTGCAGGCCCAGCCTGGAGGCCTTGTGGAGGTCATTACACGGCACCGTCTGATCCCCTGCCTCCCCCTGGGATGGAGCAGGGAGACACGTTGGCGGGTGGAGAGGGATGGTCTCGGCCCCGGGGAACACTCTGGGGCCGTGGGCGGAGGGCGGGCTGTGCTTGAAGGAGCTTAAGGACGTGGGCCTCTGCTTCTCCGGGTGGCCCCCGGCCGTGGGGGGCGCGATGGTGATGATCTCCTGGATGCTGGGGATGATGCTCATGTCTTTCGGCAGCTCGAAGCTCAGCACCGACCCCAGCGAGAGGAACCTGCAGTGGCCCCTCGCCTGAGGGGCCGCGCACACGGCATACGGGGTGATGCCGTACTCCTCCGAGCACTCGCTGTCGATGTCCATCAGCAGGGGGTTCTTCATATACGCCGTGTCCTCCACTCCTCCTCCACCGCCCCCCACGCTCACAGGTTTCTTCACCACCTCTTGCTTCTTCCTCCTGCTTTCTTTGAGGGGCCAGGTGTGGGTGTCGTACCCGACTCCCTCGCTCGCGTAGCGGGGCCCGGCCTCGCCACGCTCCTCCACCCCCATGATCCTCTGGATGGTGTGGCGCCGGGCGTCCCTCTTCCTCTTCCTCTTCTTGCCCATCCTCTTCAGGCTGCTGAACATGGAGGAGCCCCCGCCCCTCACCGCGGGGTAGAAGAACACGCCGGGCGCCTGTGCGGCAGGCGTGGAAGAGGAGGACGGAGAGGAAGAGGAGGGGGAGGCGGAAGAGGTGGCGGCGGAGGAGGCGGGCGGGGCCACCTGGCTGGAGGCGTAGTTCTTGCGGCGGGGCAGCGTGATGCTCTCGTAGACGGGGGTCAGAGAGAAGTGGCTGTCCTTCACGTGCATGTAGGTGCTGACCTGCGGTGAGCGACACACGGGGGGGACACACAGAACAAGCAGAGCCCGGGTGAGACCGCTGACTCCTGGAGTTCAGGAGCGTTATCGGAGCGTTATTGTGGAGGGTTAGCGGCGGACACACTCGTTGCAGTAACCTCACGATGTGCTGTGAAAACAAAGGCGTCTCAGTTTTCATTTGACACGTGTTACCGATGAGCGATGATGTCACAGCGCGGCTGACCGGGACAATTAGCTACCTTCCCGGTGACATAGATCAGCTCTTGTTTCTCACAGTCATGCACGCACCGATGCGCCAATACACACAGACACACACACACACACGAGCATGCATGCACGCTAATACACACTCAACACGCACGCACACACACAGGATACAGATCAAAGAATGGACAAGACTTATCGCACAGCAAAGCAAACATGGAAACAGAAAACGAATGAGTTAGGAAAACACCAAAAAGGGCCGATGAATATAGAAGTGATTGCTAGTGATTGCTGCGGCTCCGTACCCTCGCGGAGCTAAATAAAAATCATATGTGTATGTGAACATGTCGTCATATGCAGCTGTAATGGTTTGACCTTTCAACTCCATGACTAATCTCATGTTCCCATGGCTGCCCCAGACTATAAATCATAGTGTGCAGTCTGGGGGCCTTTCTGCAGAGTTCAGCGCTAGTTTCAACATTTGACGGCCGCGCCTCTGTTGCCGTCTGGAACACACTGTAGCCGGGGGCCATTTTGGATTGAGACGTTCAGGGGAAGTGAGTTGTGAGGTCATTTATTTTACACAATTGTGGCAAAGTCTCGAAGAGGTAAACAGGAACAGGTTTCTAGGTCCTGCGGTCCGTACCGCCTGCGGTTGAATGGAACAGAGAGCTGCGTTTGCTTCTGTTCATGTCCTCAAATGTGAACAGGCAGAGGTCTTTGTCGGCCTCAGAGCTACCTTTATGGCCTACAGATGCTATGAGCTCCTCCACTGAGTTAGGGGCCTAAGAGGCATTTAAAATGGAAGATTTTGTTAACCGCTTTAAAAGTCTTAGGATGAGATCATTATAATGTAGTCCTTAATTGATACAATTAATCGAACAATTTTGTACATATATTGAATTAACAGATAATGAATATAAATCAGAATGGTGAGGTCACTTGTTTTTTGCAAGCAAGTGTAAGTATTATGGAATGTTTTTGTAGTTGCCTTTCAGCCGTACCCTGGGAGTGTGC
>JAOPJJ010000037.1:4860323-4871435 GCA_027122795.1 Enchelyopus cimbrius
CCCCCCCCCCCCCCCCCCCCCCCCCCCCCCCCCCCCCCCCCACCACCCCCCCACCACCCCCCCCCCCCCCCCCCCCGGCGGGGGGGGGGGGGGGGGCGCGGGTCCGCTGATGAGACAGAGCAGGTGATTAGTTGCCCAGCCTCCACCCTCCATTAGGCCGCTGCGAACCGACAGCCGGTGAACTAACCCCACCCCCCCACCCCTTACCCAACCGCACCAGACCTGCCAGGCAAGACTGGCCGAAGTCTACTTTCACTCAACCTGTGTCCCCCATCACCTCCACCACCACCACCACCATTACCTCCACCACCTCCAACACCACCACCTCTACCACCACCTGATCCTCTACCACCACCACCTCCACCACCACTCCCACCACTATCACCACAACCACCACCTCCAATACCACCATCACCACCACCACCTCCACCACCCCACCCCCACGTGAAGATAATGACCCTCTCTGCAGGCGGTTCAGAGCCAGATGTTTGCCTCCCCCCACAGAGCGAGACAAGACAGAGCGATGGAGGGAGGAAGAGAGAGACCGACTTCTCCAGCCCTGTCACTGTGGTGTTTCGTACACACACACACACGGCCGTTGTTCCCTCTCTGTCGGGGAGAGCGTTGAACTCTGATGGCTCTGAGGCGAGCGCGCCGTTCATCACTGTCCAAACGATCTGACAAAAACGTTTTTTTGGTTCTAGTGCTCCGTGAAACATTGTAGGAGATAACACCTAATCCCTTAATAGTGTGTCCCTTACAGCTGTTATTATGGATTTCATTGAAATGTAACATTTTCAACATGTTGTTTTCCTTTTTTTCATTCCCATGTGTTTGGCAGAGTGGAGGAGGCGTATGGAAGGATTCGAGGCCCCGCGTGCGTCACTGTGGATGCCGGCCCTTCAGCAGAAAAAGTGCTCCAGCAAGTGCTGTTTTTAATTAGGGAACACTGTCGCTTGTAAACAACGATACCTCTTCCTCGCTGGCTTTGCAACCCCCAAAAACCCTCGCGGTCTTTGGGGCTGCAGTACCACTAGTCACCGCTAGATGCCAGTAAGGTGTTGCGTATCGGGGGATGAATTGGGAGGGCAAGATGTGAATGGGCTAAAGAGATTGTTTTCATAACAAGCAAGTGTTGCACGGCTAGAGGGCCACATTCCCTGTAAAATCACAACTTTGTCTCTTCCCTGCTTCTGCTCCCTTCACTCTCTCTGTATCTCTTGCAAACAAACATATGTTTCTTAACTGTAGAAACAGAGATGCATCTCGCTGCTGATTTGAACCATCAGAAGACCCTACTTATTGTTAACAACGAATCATCCCTACCATCCACTGCTTATTAAACTGTGTTCCAGAACACAATATGTGGCACAGTTTCGCTAGTTCAGTTTTATTTTTTCCCCTGCTATATTAAAAGAAAGTTCGAATCGTTATGCAAAGTTGTTGAAAAGACCCTTTCAATAAAACATGTTTCTATTAAAAAAGTCTAGCCTAGCCGCCTGTACCTGTGTGCAGGCAATCGAATGCTCACCTGCTGTGCGCATGTGGCTAAGGCGAACCAGACGGGTCCGCGGACGCACATTGCCAGCCCTCCCATTAAGTCCATCACGGCACACAAACACTTAAGTACGGCCATTCCAACAGCCACACTCAGTGCTGCTATTCATTCACACACAGGCCTCTCTTTATGTGGCTGGTCGTCGGGGCTAACTACTGGATAATATGTCCATCAGTTATACGTTTGTGGTCTGCGGGCGCGCAGGGGTGTGGGGGCGGGGACCCCTCATCTCCGCAGCACTGGGAGAACGCCGCCGCACTAAAACAATGTACTGTACATGATGTTCCCATTGGCTCCGGCACGTGTGTCACATGCATCATCCCTTCCCCACAACACACACACACGCACGCACGCACACACACACACACACACACACACACATGCATGCAAGCACCAGCCCCCCGTAAAGTGTATCTTGTGTGACTGGTTTATACAGGGAGGGTATATTGTATATTGTGTATTCCGGCCCGTGTGATGGGAAGATTAATTGGAGGTTTTTAATAATTATGAGCTTGGCAGGGCTGTGGGCCGCAGAAGACGGAGTGGTCCCGTCTCTTTTCACGGCGATGCATCAGCAGAGAGACGATCGGCCGCACCCCCTGTTCATATGGCAATTAATGGAGCGCTGTATATCAATGTCATCCCTACGGGGGGGGGGGGGGCGCGCCGCCGGCCCCGGGGGGGGGGGGGGGCCCGCCCCCGGGGGCGGCCGCCCCCCCCCGCGCGTCTTCGCACCAGTGGCGGAGCCAGGATATTTTGTATAGGGGTGGCCAGTGTTGAGGAATGGATAATTTTACCAACGATTTATGCCCTCATGCCCCTCCCTTCCAGGTCTATTTTCATTGGCCCCAAATATACATTACGGTTCTTGTATACGTTTTAGGGTACTGTATTCATTAGGGTCTAGGTTATTTAATGATCCTCCCTGTGCTTGCTGTCTGTCCCCTCAATAGTTTATTTGCATCTTTGTCTTAAAGGCATTGATCTACGGAGCAACTGAAGAGTTGCTATTGGCAGCAAATTGCCTTTCTTTTGTCTTGTAGCTCAACAATAGACCCCCCGCAGACCCACAGGTCTGAGGCCAACCAGTGAATTCACTCCATAATATGGAGCACACCTTCTACAAAGTTTAACATTTTAAATTAAAGATCCTCCTATCCCAAATATGGAACAAGAAATAACACTATTAGTTGATACTTGTGACGTAGTTTCTTGTATACGTGTACCTTCTGCAATGCAATCCTCATCTCCCACCTGAGATTAAAGTAAAGCCACCACAGCCACTGAGTCATGTCACCATAACTCAGTTATGTCACCATAACTGCACAAAATGAGGAAGAGCATTCACTTTCAATCGCAACAACGCCAGCCTCTTTATTCATCATCCATCCATCCATTGAACTATTGCTTCAAGTGCAGTTTGTCCACTTCAGCTCGTGTGGCAGCTGAGGAAGCTGAGCACAAAATAAGAAAAACTATGTAACAGCATATTTACATTTTATACCAGCACGTCCAAAGACCAAGCAGAACGCGCAGGCGATGAAGAATCGTTAGTAGGGGTCTCCCAAACTACGTTTCCCAAAGCGCAGCCCTGTTTCCATCGGATCGACCAATGAAATGCGCCACAACCATCCTATTGGGGCCCATTTCATTGGAACATTGTAGGAGCTGGGAGGGGTTCCACCTCAGTCCATGTTGGAGGAGTTGAGCTCATTTTGGAATCTGGAGCACTTGGCCATGAGGACTTTGATGGCCTCGGTCACCAAAATATCTGGAGGCAAAACGCCGGACGACTCCACGGTGACTACACAGGAGAACAGAGGAGACACAAACCAGGAAATAAAAAAGCAGTGAAAAAGTATTTTCGGCTGATTTAACCACAACGAAACCACAGTAGGCACAGGTTTGAGCAAATCCAGAATGTATCTGGTGTCAACTGTGATAAGATGACAGGTTGTGATGGTACCCTACAGAGGAAGTGGTCTCTGGGGGGGTGGGGGGGTTGGACTTACAAATGAAGTGGTCCCGGACCCGGGCCAGCTTCACCAGGTTCTTCAGGTCCTCATGGCGCAGGACCTCTCGGCTGCAGGTGTCGAGACGGCTGTTCACCACCTTGGCAAACTTCTTCCCTGGAACACGAGCCGCACGTAGCTTAAGCCAGACACCAGGCATTGCCTCATGTAAACACTCCAGGTGCATCATGGGAGTTGGAGTCCCGGGAACCTACCGTCGCGGTCCTCTAGCTCTATGACGCCGCGGGAGAAGCAGGCACGGAGGCGCTCCGCCCGCTCGCCCTCCACCGCCTCCAGCAGCGAGATCTCGGGCAGCAGCCGGTAGCTGGCTGTGGCCACCGGGGAGAACTTAGCGTGGTCCTGACCTGAGGGGGGAGACAGGGTCAGGAGAAGGCCCGGTATACATCCTGTTGTACGGTCAAGGAGCGCAGCGCTTTCCCATCTGCCCATTGGCTCCTCCATCATCACTGATTTAAGAAACTACCGCTGCTAGCGCTGCGACGCTGACTCACCGATTCCCTTGACGCAGTGCATCACAATGTCCAGCTCCTGGCCTGGGCGGAGCTGGGCCAGCAGGATGTCCCCGTGAACCGGGCCGATGTTGGCGTCCGCAAACACGTCAGCCTGGTTCCCGATCGGAACCCAAGTCATGTCCTTGGAGTACACTGAGAGAGAGAGAGTCATGCACTAATAACGCTTCAATAATGGGAAACGGGTGAATGTTGTGTAGTTGTATATAACGTTTTCACTGAAAGGCTTTCCAAATGATGAGCTTAAGGTTTTGAACCCAAGTAGTTACCGTGGTACAGGTAAAACCAGACAGATGTACTGACCCACGTGGTTGAAGTATTGACCTAGGTAGGTACTGGAGTCGGGGTCTACAGGTAGAACCAGGGGGGGTTCTGACCCATGTGGTGGAGGTACTGACCCATGTGGTTGATGTACAGCTCTTGGGGGTCTGCAGAGTCCTTGGTGGCGCGGGGGTTCCGGCTGCACTTGACCTTCAGCTGCAGTTTGATGGTGTCTATCTCTGAGCCCTCCTCGTCATCTTCCTCACCCTCAACGCCTGGCAACACATTGACAGAAGGTACAGAAGCACAATGAGATGTTACAGAAGATCCACAAACACACCGAGATGATACAGAAGATAAACACACCGAGATGTTACAGAAGTCCACAAACAGAGATTTTTCAGAAGATCCACAAACACAAATGTTACAGAAGATCCACAAACACAGATGTTACAGAAGATCCACAAACACAGATGTTACAGAAGATCCACAAACACACATTACAGAACATACACAAACGCACGTTACAGAACATACACAAACACAGAGCTGCTACAGAACTTCAACAACACAGATGTTACAGAAGATCCACAAACACGAAGATGATACAGAAGATCCTCAAACACAACAAAAGGTGACAGAAGAGACGGAACCACAACGAGCAGTCACTCAAGGTCTTACTTGCATTGCGGTACTCAAACAGACGTGGGTCTGCTTTAATGGGTACGAGGCCCAGCCTGTGAGCCAGGATTTCATCCTGAACGATGGACGTGTTGTTGTAGATAAACACCTTCTCTACTGCCATAGTCGGCACCTGGGAAGAGCCATCACAAACTGCTCAAGAGACAATAAGAGCAAGAGCAATGCTGAAATATGACTGCTATGATTGTTCATAAACTCTATGAAAAGGTTTGTCATGTAGATTGGTGAAGAGGTGATTCAGTACAAACAGATTTAGTCACACCTCAGCCAATAAGATCCGTCTGAAGGCGTTGGCGATGGAAGCATCTATGCCCACCATGTCGAACTCCATGGCGGTCTCGTCCAAATCGACGATGTCAATTCTAAAGTTCTGCAGTAAGAGTGTGGTACATCACTTTAATGTCCAGCTGACTATCCAAATCATCTTGAATTCAACCACATCTAGTCAGCTGCCCGCTTACCTTTTTAAACTTCTGCATGTTCCACGTGTCATCGTACCCCGGATAGTTTCCAGGGTAGTCTGTGGTGTGAACCTGAAGATGATGCAGGAGAACATTTCATATTATTTCCGAAGCACATTACGTTAATGACGGAAGAAGGAATGAATTATCCTATCTGATCCTCAAATGAGTTGTTGTCCCGTGACTGTCAAAGCCTTAGAAATGGTTCACGTTATAGCTACGACTCATTTGCTACCATGAGGCATACTGATGACTACTGTGCATACTGTGTAATTAAACCATGTGGAATGGTCCAATCGGCACAATAATAGGGAGAAAACGCTTGAATGTAAGCCCAAAGATGTTATGCATGTTATGCTATGTTATGTTATGTTATGTTATGTTAATTCCAGCTTCCCAACGTTTATTTGGAAATGCGCATGTGTGGGAAATCAACAGATAAGACTAGCAGGCACAACTCCACATGGAACCTATACAATACATGTATTGTATTGAAGTAAAATAACATCCAAACAAGTATCTTACATTTTTGACGCCAAATTCTTGCAGAATCACCCTATTCCTGATCTCCTCCACGTTGCTCATGGTCGCTGCCATCTTGTCGCCCTATTTACTGAGCCGCCCAAGCCACGCCCCTTTTCAGATGACGTTGCAACATGCACGCACCTTTTGGATGAAGCCCAGCCCACGCTGCCTGGAGACGCGTTACAAACTACTGCTGGCTGCTCTTATTGTTATCCACCCGAATTAACCTCTCCAGCACATTCAAATGGATACACATCAATGTTATATGTTCAGTTAGAGTATGTGGTTATGAACGATTGGTCGGAGTTTTACTCTATAAACCTGTAACTATTCTGTATTCATGCTGCTGTGGGCAAATAGGTCCTAGCGATATCAACAGACGCGGTTCTGACATTTTAGCAGGTTTCCCAACCTGTGGGCCGGGGAAATACTTCGGTTCGCCTGATTTGCATAATATGATGTGTCTGATTATGTCATGTATAAAGAATGACGGTGTTTTTTTGCACGTTTTCATCAGCCTAGATAATTATGGTATTTAAAATAAAAATCACATGATTCATTCTGATGTCCAAGCCCTATATTCTCAAACCTACAAAGTGGAACAGGTCAGCACCACTGACGTAGAGGCCTCTGCTACAAATCACACCAATGTTTGATTCCTATATGAAACCATTTGTATTCTGTAGTCCTTTATTAAATAACACAAGCCCTCACTGAAAATGACTTGGCTTAGTTAGCCCAAAACATTACAAACTAAACATGTTCTCACAAAAGGCACAGTCAAGCCATAGCCTACTCATGAACAAACCGTCACATTACCCTTTAAATGTAAATTAGAAGCCATGTTTGAACGTCATCCCACATATTACACCAAACCTGCTGAGGAAAATAATTTCTCCTTAGGACACAGCGTCACCACAGGGCAGAGCCTCAAACGGGCCTGGGTTAGGTTCTTAGAGAGGAGGAGAGAGGAGCGAATTTACCTGAATAAAATGACTCCTGGACTCATTTCCCAAAGAGTATTATCCAAAGCATCGCCCCAAAAAAGGGAGATGAATGTGATTTAGCAGCAGGCCTTGCTTGAGGGTGTGTACAGGTGGACGTTGGCATTCGAACCCTGAACCTTTGGCCCTGAACACAAACCCCCCTAATGAGGAGGCCTTACAGGTTCACAGAGCCTGGGGGCCGACTCCCGGGCCCCCAGGCTCTGTGAACCGCGAGGGACACACTATGGCTGGCATGGTTTCTGAAAGCAACACTTAGACAGACAAACGGTCTGTCCCTCAGGGCAGCCTGGACTGATTGAAATAAGTCTGACTTATGTGTGATCAAATATCAGCAATAATCCAGAAATACATTCTTGAGTGGCTGCAGTAAAAACAGAACATTGTTTCTATGGCGAGAACAGATGCAGATCGATAGAGATACCGCGATACCAATCGGTGTAAACAGGAACGTTGGCCTGGAACAGATCTGTTCCGAGTTCACACACACGGGACTGGTCTTGAGGAAAACCTATTCTTTGGCTGTAAAGTACAACTAAAATAAGACAACAGGTTAGGATGGTGTGAGGGCAAGGGGTCTGGCCCAGTGCGTCTCAGAGAACTGGGAACATCGTGACACTAGAAACACATTCCAGAGGTCTGAAACACATCCGAGGTACACGGAACAGGAGACAACATCTTACTTAGGAGACTCGTTCATCTCAGCTGGTAAAAAAAAAAACAGGCTGTCTTCATACGTTACAAGTTAGAAACATCCAAACATCTCATATTTAATCACATTCACATTACGGACAGTCCACCTTCATCCATGTCACACCTGGGCATGAGAAGTTATGAAAAACATCTCCCTCTGTTGAAATATTCCCACGGTTGAGACAGGAACCATGTGGTTGTACAGTTCAGTTGGTCCATACAGATTTCCCCTTTGAGAATCTTTTGAGGTTCCTGTCCGCCCCTAAGCACATGTTGGGTAGGAGATCCAAAAGTCACATCCACTGACAATATGTGAAGGTTCCTGGACCTTACAACACACTCCTCCTGACGTACCAGGCTAGTTATTCTGTTGTACAATTGGGCGACATTTGAGGCATGGAGCAGTTCTATGGCAGTGGGAGCTTCACACAGTGAACTGGTTCAATCTGGTGGACAGCCGTCCTGTTTGGTCCCTACGAGCCCTCTGGTGGAGTCTGGGTCATGACACAGGTGGTCATGTGGTTCTGGGTCATGTGGTCTGGGTCAGATGGTTTACTTCAGGTCTTCTGGGTCATGTGTTCTGGGTCAGGTGGTCTGGGTCAGGTGGTCAGTGGTCCTGGGGTCTGTTGGCCTGGGGTGGGGGGGTCAGTCGGCGGCGGAGGTAGTCCGTGCACAGCAGGCGGGGGGTCTGAAGGAGCCCAGGGAGACCCTGCCCTTCTTCTTGCCGACCTCCTTCCCGCCGGCGCCGGCGCAGCTGTGGCGGGACGTGGTGGTATCCTGTCGGGACAGCTTGGCGGCCCGGCTGGCCGTCTCCCGGATCTGCAGCTCCAGGTGGCGCTGAATGGCCAGGCCCAGCTCCTCGGGGTCCACTGCCGCGCCATACACCTCCCAGGTCATCCCCTCCGCGTCCCACTTCACCTCCTTCACCGGGGACTTCAGGGAGCCGCGCTTGGCGTAGAGACCCCCGCCCTCACTGGGCCCCCCCGCTGCGGCCCCGCCCTCCTCCACCAGGCACACCTGGGGGAAGACGTGGGGCGGGGCGGGGGGGCCGGTCTGCACCCCCACGTCCCTCAGCTCCCGCGAGGCCGTCATGGTGGAGGCGTCCCGGCCGGCGGCGGCGGCGATGGTCCGGAGGCCGGCGGTGACGGGGCTGACAGGGCGGGAGGCGGAGTGTGGGCGCTCCTCCGTCCAGGCATGGCAGCCCCTGGCCCCAGGGGGTAGGGGCCCGGCCCAGGGGCAGCGAAGGCTGCAGCAGGCTGGCAGGCGGGAGGCGTCCAGCCCTGTCTCGCTGACGGAGGCCACCAGGCGGGGAAGGGTCAGCAGGGGGCCCTCAGGGTGGGGCCCCGGGGCTCCCGCCCGGTACTGACCGGCCACCTCCTCGTCGCCCGGGCGAGGCGGCGTGCAGGCAGGGGCGGGGAGGGGCCGCGGGTGGCAGCAAGTGAAGCCGTCTTCCAGGAGGCCATGGTTGGCATAGGAACCGTAGCGGGGGGTCTCCTCACAGGGCCACTGGTGCCGCTGGTGCAGGTGGAGGTGGTGGTAGGGGTGGAAGTTCTCAACCCCGACGCAGTCCTCGGAACCATTCCCCACCGGGGGGCGACACAGGAGCCCGGTCCCCCTCGGGACCAGCTGGGCGGGGCAGCCGGCCTCGTGGCAGTAGGCCGCCGCCGCCAGGGTGTCACAACCCTGTCGCCGTGGCGACGGCTTACACGCCACCTCCACCTGCCCCTGAGCCTTCTGGGTGTGGTAGGCGGGCCCCCCCGAAGGGGAGTGTCCACACACCTCCACCTGAGCCTTCTCCGAGGAGCTCCTCTGACCGGGGGCGAAGGCAGGCTGCGGGCTCCGGATGGAGACGCAAACATCTCCTCCACCCCCACACCCCACCGGCAGGCCGTTCCTGGACCCACCGGCTCCCAGGTGGGGGTGTGAGGAGGCGCAGGTCTCAGCGTGGGGGGTCACCGCGGTCCTAGGTCCAACACTGTGGTACGGGGGTGGTCCAGCTGAGGTCCTCTGTGGGGCCACCTGAGCACAAGCCTGCTCCACAGAACCAGACCTGGACCCGGTGTGGTCTGAGCAGCCCCCCACAGAGTCCTCTTCGTGGGGGGAGACCTGGACCAGGCCATCCTGGAGGAGGCTGTTGGTCAGGGGGTCCGGTCCGGCGGGGTTCCCCGGGGTCTGGGGGCCGGGCTGGACCTGCTCCGGTGTTGGGGAGGACTGACAGGGGACGACTCTCCCCGTCGGACCTGGTTCAGACGCCGGCCCGCCACTCTCCGCCATCGTAGGTGTCTAGGGCAGAAGGTGTGGAGCGTGTTCCTGATCCCAGGTCAGCGGAGGCGTTCTGAGGGACAGGAGCTCAGGTTCAGTGATGTGTAATGATGATCTGAGATCAGATCAGCCTCTGCCATGTGGGAGGAAGGATTAAGACAGTTGAACCGCCCCAGCGAGGGTCCGGGTGGGATTACAAAGACCTCAGTGATGAGATTAGGTTTGGATAAATACAATAGAAGTAGGGGATTACAGATCATATTAAAGAGAGCGAAACAAAACGGAACAAATCACTTCTACTACGAGTTCCTCTAGTTTAGGAAAGAGTTTGCGGCCAGCAGACTCATTTGCTCATTATTTTGGGAAGTCGTCACATGACTTCAGTGTCCATGTGAGCCCAATACATGCCAGCCTTGGTGGTACGTGATTGGCTAGCGGTTGTGATGTCACAAATGATGTTAATTCAGGCTTGGTTTCTCTTGCCATGTAAAACGGAGGGATCGATTGATTGTCCAGCAACAGGCTGCAGACACACCCAATCAGATCGGCGGAGGAGGTCACATGTGCGTCAGATTAATTAAGAACGCCATAGATTCCTTCCCTTACAGCGTGAACGCTGCGCACACACTGTGATGTCATTGCCGTGTGGACCAGATGGCGTGGAGCGCCTCACGCCCGGCAGACATCTTGCTGCTTGTTCTTACCCGACAGACAGCTTTCATCTAACGTTACCCTGGAAACCAACTGTAATGACCCCGAAAGGGCTGAGCGCACATGATGTCGTCTGGTGCTAAGATGAGCTGTTCTCCCCCCCCCCCCTCCTCCCCCTCCCTGCATCCTCTCTCCTCCGTATCTTGTCCTCTCTCCATCCTCTCCTCTCTCCACCCTCTCTCCTCTATATCTTCTCCTCTCTCCATCTCACTCCGTTGGGGAAGCAGATGCAGAAAAGTGACGCTAACACAAAGCTAACATAAAGCTAACATAAAGCTAACACAAAGCTAACATAAAGCTAACATAAAGCTAACACAAAGCTAACATAAAGCTAACATAAAGCTAACATAAAGCTGCCGTTCTCCAGTGAAGGCTTCAGTTTGCCCAATAATC
>JAOPJJ010000037.1:5026369-5036531 GCA_027122795.1 Enchelyopus cimbrius
CCCACCCCCGGACCAGGAGTCGTCTGAGGTGACCGGCTGGTATTACCAGGAATACTACCGCGGTCCTCAGTGATGATGGTTATATTTATATGTATTACGAGTTTATGACGAAGTAGAAGTTCAAATACCGCATCGTGTAATTACATGTTACTACTGCCGCTATTACCATCAATTAACCAGATGGACTCAATGGGCTGAGAGGATGGCGCCGCGAGGCTAAACGTTTTAATTGAGCATTTATTCATCAAAATTCATTAAAAAAAAAAAATAAATCATCAAAACAACTCGGACGGACGTGCTTTGAATGGAGAGTAAAATATATACAACAGCAGGCTACGTGGACCAACGTGTTGTTTAAACCAAACACCTTCATGGTTTAACCTGCAGACCCTCTCGTAGATGGTGTCTATGATCCTTCTCCAAGCCCTGGTCCTGGTGTCTCCTCTGCTGCAGACAGATGTTGCTCACCAGCCAGAAACCAGGATGCCAGAGCTCTGGTCTTTGATGTGGGCCTCGACCAATCACATTCCTGCTTGTTGGCCCCTCAAACCATCAGATGATTGGTCAATGAAAGAACTGCTTTTGGTTAATTGCATTTATGTTGTTTACTAATCGGAGCAGGAGGTGGTCAGGGCACAGGACCAATACTTTGCATGATACGAACATGCTAAAGACGCCCTTATGAAGGATGTGGGTCACTGGACCTCAACGTGCTGAACCTTGCACACCAGCTTTTACTTTGAGACCCTTTAGTGAGTACAGGACCCGGTGTATGTATCACTGATACATGAAGCTGCGTCCCAACCGACTCGTATTCCCCAACGCTGTCTGTCTGCTTCTTCTGGTCAGCTGCGTGCTCTGCCTTTACTCAGCCTGCCTGTTGGTTTGACCGCCTGGGTCTGCTCTCTCTGCTAGCTCCCTGCACGGGGCCGGCGTGCCGCTGTTTGTGTTTACGTCCGGCTGCTTGTTGTGGTGTCTGTAGGTGGTGGGCGTGTCAGAGATGTTTGGACGTGTGCTCCTGTCCTCTAACAGTCACGTTTAGCCCCTTGAGCTCTCCCTCGGAGAGACCTGGCCTTCAGCCAGGCAGCCATTGTGATCACGTATTTGTTCCTTAATGAGATGCTTCGTTGAATGGAGGTTAAACAATAAATAATATACGGATTGGGAAAGGTGGATTGGGGACATTGGGCTCTGAACCCGACGCTGGCCGATGGTGGCTGGAGTGAATGTTTACATCTACATGGTCTTCAGGAGCAGGTCGGGGTTAGGGGGGCCTACTGAGGGGACCGTGGAAACTGGGCCTCAAACCCACAACCTTTTGTCTCGGAGTCCAACACCCTCGCCTTAGTTAGGATAGCTGAAGATAGCAAGAGTTGTAAACACTTTAATGTGTTGAACCTAGCTTCCTCTGCTAAACCTAGCCATATGGAACACGTTAAACCTAGCTATATGTGCTATAGGTAACCCTAAGGAACATGTTAAACCTAGCTATATCTGCTATAGCTAACCCTAAGGAACATGTACAACCTATCTATATCTGCTATAGCTAACCCTAAGGAACATGGTAGACCTGGCTTCCTCTGCCATTGCTAACCCTGTGGAAGTTGTTGAACCTAGCTTCCCCTGCTTAAGCTAACACCGTGGAACATGTTGAAACTAGCTACATCTGCTATTGCTAAGCCTGTGGAAGTGGTTGAACCTAGCTTCCTCTGCTAAAGCTAACCCTTTTTGATAATGTGAACCTAGCTACCGCTGTAAAATCGTACTCTATTGAACATGTTAGCCTAGCTATGTACGCTTAAGCTTAGACTAATGAACAGGCTGAACCTAGCTACCTCTATTTAAGCTAACCCCAATGAACATGCTACACCTAGCTACCTCTGCTTAAAGGCACAGTCCGGTATTTTACACTTTAATTCTCATTTCCAGTTTGTTTACGATGAAATAGATCGGTTCAGGTGTTAATTCTACCGAAAGGCTGTTTTTGGAGAAGTTTAGGTTTTTTGCTATCCCCACCTTCAACACAAATCATCGGTCCTAAAGCGACATTAAACATTTGTTTGCAAAGCTGTGAAACTCACCGAGTGGTCACTGGTGTTTGTTGATGTTCGACTAGAAAAATCTGAGAAAAGTAAGCTTTCCAGCGGAAGTTTGATGATCGTAGAACAATTTTTTCAGCTGAACCACATCGCTGTGTAAACTTCCGCTTGCCAGTTAGAAAGCCACAGCGTTACTACAGACAGGACGAAAACAATCTTATTTACGGTTCCGGCTGGTGGCGGACTAATACCGAACAATCGAGGCTTCCTATAGAAATTAGTGTCTACAACAAAATGACTCATACAGCCTGCTGGAAAGCATACTTTGCTCTGATTTATTTGGTTGAACATCAACGAACACCAGTGACCACTCGGCAAGTTTCACAGCTTTGCAAACAAACGTTTAATGTTGCTTTAGGACCGATTCGTGCCCATGGACCTCTACAGTGGGTCTAGCAAAAAACCTAAACTTCTCCAAACACAGCCTTTCGGCGAAATTAACACCTGAAGCGATCTATTTCATCGTAAACAAACTGGAAATAAGGCTTAAAGTGTAAAATACCGGACTATGCCTTTAAGCTAACCCTAATGAACATGTCAAACGTAGGCGCCAGCGTTAAAGCAAACCCCATGTTTAGTGTTGAACCTAGCCAGGTCCGCTGAAGCTAACTGCAATGCACGTGTCGTCTTCCCAGGAGAGAAGCCCTTCCAGTGTGAGTTCTGTGAGCGGCGGTTCGCCAACAGCAGCGACCGCAAGAAGCACTCCCAGGTCCACACGGCCTCCAAGCCCTACGACTGCAAGGCGCTGGGCTGCACCAAGTCCTACACGCATCCCAGCTCCCTGCGCAAACACATGAAGGTCCACATCAAGTCCTCGCCTACCTCCGACCCCAACGACCCCTACGACCCCGTCGTCCTGCGCCAGCACTGTCTGCAGCCCCACCAGAACCCCTTCGAGCCCCTGGACCTCAAGATGAACCACCACCTCCTCCTCCACCACCACCACCACCTGTCCCCCTCCCTGCTCGACACAAAGCCCTACTTCCCCTCTGGGCCCGATGGCTTCCAGCGACAGGAGATGGACCAGAAGCTGTTGCTGCGGAGCTCGTCGCCGTCGGCGATGCCCCTTGACCTCTCCCTGTCGGGCCTGATGAAGAGCCGGCTGGCCCAGCAGCAGAGACCGGGCTCCAGGACCCAGAGACGCTGCCTCCCCCCTCAGGTGTCTAACATAAAGGAGTGGTACGTGTGCACGCGCAGCGCCGTGCACCAGGAGTTCCCTCTGCTCAACCCCGCCGACATCAAGTCGGAGCCGCCCAGCGACGACGAGTACAACACGTAGGCTCCCCATCGGCCCGCGCCCCGCGCCCGTGCCCTCGTCACGCCAAGGACATCGGTGAACGTTGGAATACGAGCAGCGGCTGGGGGGCTCCTGCTGAACTCCATATCAGGGGTCTCATATCCTCGGGTCAGGACCAGACCTACCGTGGTGTGATTGTGTATGCGTAGTTGTTATCACCCACCCCCCCCCGCCCTAATCACACACACACACACACACACACACATACACATACAGGCCTCGCGTCAGGGGAGCCAGGGGTTTGACGTCAGAGCATTGTTACAAAGGTCAGAGGTCAGGTCAGTGAGCTGCTGCTACACCACCAGGTTCGAAGGGTCCGGTAGAGGGTGGTGGTCCCAGCGCCCCAGGTCCTGGCTGGGTCTGAGGCCCCCCGCGACACCAGGACCACGTCGCCCCGGCGGCCGTTCCATCCATCAGTATTCCCCCCCCCCCCCTTGTGGAGGATGGTCCTCTCCCCGGTCCATCACCTAGGAAACGGTTTGACGTTCCATGTGACACGGTTCTAGTAGGATAAAATTAGTTTAACGTTAGTTACTAATCTGTAGAGGTTAAATAGAACGTCTCAAACACAAACCAGAGCCCTCCAACAAACTGTTTGAGCAAACAGTTTGTTTTTTTAATACTTTTTTTACTATTTTGGAAGTCATATTGTCCCGTGAAATGTTCTACGTTGCCAAACTAACGGAGCCGAGCGTCCGATGGGAACCGGGCCTGTTCTCCAGGAGGAGGAGGCTGCTCAGAGCTGCCCTGCTCATGCTAACGCGTCTCTAAGGTATCTGGAGGTTGGCCTCCTAACTGACCTTCCTGGAGACCTCCTCCTGGAGGAGGAGAGCGGTTACATTTAGTTTTTAATTTTAAAATTAGGAAAAAGACCAACATATGTAAAGCATTCTTTGATGTACTCGTATATCCATCTTAAAAAACCTTAATTGGGCCAAATTAATTAATTAATCCACGTTATACTTATGTTTGTTAACACCCTTCTTCACTATATTTGAGGTCAAATTGGACAATTGGGAACCACCAGAACTGTCCTCAGACCAGCAGTGTGTCCTCGGTGCTGCTCAGTGTGTCTGGGGCCCCGGAGTTTAACACCCAGGAGCCGCCAGGTCCAGGGGCCCGCGTGGGCGTCAGCTCCTTTTATTTAAAGTCTTCTTTCGTTGTTTATAGCGCTTGTCCTTTCCCCCCCCCCCAACCTATTTATTCCCATACATGTATATTTTTCTAATTAATGCAAAAACACATTTTACAAAAGCATTTACAGACAAAAAAGAGCAATTCAGGATAAAAGACATACGAGTGATTTAGACGACCTGAAGTCATGGCAGCCCTTACAGCAGTTTTGTAAACGTGTTTCTCTGTAATATTAACCTGCGTTTTCTATGAGTTTCCTGAGCCCTGCCAGTGTTTCACAATAAATAGTCTTTGACCACGTAGTCGTCCTGCTTCATTCACCCAGCGGGGCCCAGTCCCAGCTCCTCGGACCAGCCGCCAGGCTCCTTCCTATTGGCCGGTTCCTTAAACACCCGGGTCCTGATCAGTTTTCCTACCGCTCACTAATAACGTGATGGATTTGAAGAGCCGTGAATGCATTGCGTCTACGCCCCGGACCGGTGCGAAGGTTAAAGGTCAATGGGTCGGCGGGGGTGTAGCGCCACGCGGGTTCTGAACAAAATAAGTGCTTTGGGTTCTCTGGGTTTCTTAGGAAAATGGAAAAGTGGGATCACGTTATAAATATCAGAATCTGGACCCAGTGCGGTTCTGTGCCTCATGAGGTCTAATCAGGGGAGATCTAGCGGTCCGTCAGTCGGTCCACTTTACAGGAGAATGAATGTTTCTTTGCATTGAAACTGTTCGTACCATAACCCGGGTCACAGTACAGAACCCGGTCCCCCACTCTGGGACTGATCCAGCCCACCTCACTTTATTAACCCCTGAGCGGTCTTCACACCGCGCCCTGGAGACCAGAAGAGACTGGTTCCTCAGACCATGTCTCCAGACCATTTCCCCCACAGGCCAGTTCCCCCACAGGCCCAATGGTACCGACACACGGGAAACCCGTTGGAAAGCGTTCCGTTGGGAACGACCCCTCAGCGCTTCGACAAATCAACCGGCCCGCTCCAGGGTGACCTGCATCGACCTAACCCTTGACCCTAAACGCAGGTTCTATTTGTGCGTCTGTGGATCGCGACGGAGCGGACCGCACGGTCACATGGGACACAGCGCCGAGAGCGACCTGGTGTCTGTGTGAACCACCCACGTGTGTGTGTGTGAGTGTGTGTGTGTGTGAGAGATCAAAATGTCAACTGTGAATACATGCGCAGGCACATATGTGTGTGTGCGTGCGTGCGTGTGTGTGCGTGCCCCCTGCTGTGTGTTAGGGGTACACTGAAGCAAGTATGTAAACGTGTAAAATATGGAGTTGTACTTGCCGTAAAGAGATATAAACTGTGTTTCCTTTGCTTCTTACTGTCGTTTCTCGCTCTGTATGTGTGTGTGTGTGTGTGTGTGTGACTAGCTGGACTATATCTGCGGCGCGGTCGTGATCTTTTCTGTATGTTTATTATTATTATTATTATTGTGTTCAGATCTATTTTCCCATGGTTCCTTATTGACTCATTAAACGTTAGCATTCAAAACGTGTGGCTGTTCACTGTTCACCGCTAAGGGAAAGCCGGGCTAAGTGAAGACTGGGTTGAGGAAAGGCCGGACTAAGTGAAGGTCTTACCAAGGCCTAACTAAGGTGAGGCCAGGCTAAGGGAAGTCCGGACTAAGGGAAGGCTTGGGGAAGGCAAGGCCGGACTAAGGGAAGGCCAGCCTAAAGGAAGGCCAGCCTCAGGGAAGGCCTTACCAAGGGATGGTCGGACTAAGGGAAGACCGGGCTAGGCTAAGGGGAGGTCTTACCAAGGGAAGGCCGGACTAAGGGGAGGCCTCATTAAGGGAAGGTTGGGCTAAGGGAAGGCCGGACTAAAGGAAGGCCAGGCTAAGGAGAGGCCGGCCTAAGTGAAGGCCAGCCTAAGGAAAAGCCTTACTAAGGGAAGGCCTGGCTAAGGCAAAGCAGGACTAAGGGAAGGCCTCATTAAGGGGAGGCCAGGCTAAGGGAAGTCCGGGCTAAAGAAAGACCGGGCTAAGGGAAGGCCTTACTAAGGGGTGGCCGGGCTAAGGGAAGGCTGACTCTGTCAATGGGAGACGTCCAGGCGGAAGCGTCTCTCGTCCCTCTTTGTCTGGACGGTGAAACGGATTCTCTCCGCTGCGTGTCGGACACGCTGCGGTGCGCACGGAGACGCCACGCCGCAGAAAGACCCGGAGCCGGGGAGGCTTTGAGGAGCGCGACTCATTGTCTGCATGCCTACGGTCTCCGTGGAGACGGGAGGATGGGTCCTTTGTGGCGGATTGGTTCCCCCCCCGGGTAGAGGTCTCTCCAGGCCCTGACCGCCGCCACACGGACCGCTGCAGGAGGAGAACCAGGCTGTTCCACCCGGTTCCGTCCCTCTCCGGTTCTAGAGCGCCGGTTCTACCCTGTGGTCCCACTCAGGAGAACCTTTCAGCCGGACTCTATTGGACTGGCATCCGGGTCTAATGAAGACTGGACCAATGTCAACATACTGGTCCGGATTAATCCTGTACACCCCAAATGATGGGAACACTGGGTCCAGGTTTGAAAAATGACCCTTTAATATATCATATAAATATTAAGTTTGGAGGATTCAAGACTAAATACTTAAACAAAAGAAGGGATTGTTATTGTATGGATTCTACATGAAAAATGTAACATAAATTGGCGCAGGATTTATAATCCCAATAACACCCTTACATTTACAAACACCCTGAACTACTCTGAATGAATAACAAACAAATGCCATCTCCCCCCCCTCCCCCCCTCCCCCCCGCCACCCTGCGAGTGAGCGGTTGGAGGGTCCTGGCTCGGGACGATGAACGAGCCAGCCAGCCAATCAGCTCCCCCGCTGAGAGCCCCTGCTGAGCTGAAAGGGAGACCCTGAATTGATCCGACAGGCGCCTCACTAAACACAGGACCCTGCGGCCATTACCCCCGCCCCACCCCCCACCCGGACCCTGCAGCAGGGGGGGGGGGGAATGGCCGAGCACCGATTAATGATGAACACATTCAGCATCCACGCGTCCGCCGTGAGCGTGTGCGCTGCAAGCTCAGTGTGGGCCAGGGGTTGGGGTGGGGGTGGGGGGGGGTGGGGGGGTGCAGCGCAATGACAACAAAATAATCGCCAGGAATCTGAAGTGACAGGAAGGTGCAGGGAACGCAGAGCAGATCCACACGCACATCTGGAGCACACAGCCTGCATGTGGAGCTGCTTAGACCCAGGCCGCATCACTACTCCAATCTGCCCGGCGTGTTCCGGAGCCACGAGTAGAAGATAGATCCTTCCATCCGTTACACCACCATGCACATCAATCCAGAATGGAGAGGATGGAGTTCTGTTTGTGTTCTGATTTCATAACATCTAGCATGTTCTTCATGTTCACTGATATAGGAGAGAGGGGGAGACAGAGGGGGAGACAGAGGGACGGATTGGGAGAGATTATGTCTTTGGGTGAGAAAAAAGGGGGATAGAGAGGGGAAAGAGAGCATGAGAGAGAGCGTGGGAGAGGGGAGGGAGAAGGGGGGAGTAGGTGGGGGAGACTGAGGCCTGGGGCTATGCGGGTGATCAAAGACAGGACGGTCCTACAAGAAGGAACATCCAGCTAGACTCCACTCCCCCGCACACGCACGCACACACACACACACACATGCACGCACACACACACACACCCCCGCACACACACACGCACACACCCCCGCACACACACACACATACAAATGCACACACACTCACCCCCGCACACATGCACACACACACACCCGCACGCACACATCCCTGAATAAATCAATTGAATAACTTGGTGTTTTGGTGACATAATCTTTCCGTTAATGAAGCCTCTCATGTCTCACCGACCAATCGAAAGATCAACACAATGGGACATCTTCCTCTAGAAGAATCACTCGTCTTGAGCGGCGAGGAGTTAAGTATGACTGATTTTCTTCTTCATGCTGCGGAGCAGAGAGCGGCCGGCCGGCGGACAAAGGGCTGAAACACAGGCCGAGACGCACACAGACATCTAAAGTCCATAACGTGGATCTCCCCTCTCTCCTGGCCGGCCCAGTGGTCAGCCATTGTAGCTCCGATAAAGGCTGTCAGGCAGACGCCGTGCGCGGACAAAAGGAGACAGGATCAGGCTTATCAGCTCCTCTGACTCGTTAGAACACAGGACAACATGCCTCTGTCCTCCCCCGGCCTCACCCCCCACCGGGACCTGGGCCGTAAAGACCCGTGGTGTCCCTCCCTGTGTGCAAGTCAAGAGTCTCTCTCTACAACTGTCTGTTGAAGAGAGAGAGGACTCCGTCACTGCTTATGTAGAGCTAGAGGGCTCTACATCACTGCTTATATAGAGCAGCAAGAGGACTACATTATTGTTTCTATAGAGAAGCTAGGTAGGACTCTACATTACTGCTTCTATAGAGCAGCTAGATGACTCATTAGTTTATATAGAGCAGCTAGACAGGACTCTAGTACTACATTGCTGATTATGTAGAGCAGCTAGGGAAGACTCTATATTATATTACTAATGATTTCCAAGTACTCAGAGACCTTCAGTAAATAACATTTTGTATGGTTGAGATGGTGACATAAGTCCTTATTCTTGGATTCAGGATGCTGGTGAGAGACATCATAGATGAGGAGAACATGTCTGCACAGCGGATGGTCTCCTTCCCGCGACAAGAACCCACAGAGGAACCCACTCTGGTTGGAAAACAAGGGTTTTATTGTACTTCTACTTTGTTACGTTATCATTTTACATTCTATTATTCAAGCCGAGTACAAATGAAGAGCGCAAGAGAGAACTGTGTCCATATAGGAAGCGAGCGAGCGGTGACGACATGACAGAACTCAAGATAGACACACACACACGGTCACATGACCCAAGAAGGAGAGAGAGACACAGAGACAGAGAGAGAGAGGATGAGGCAAGGACACGTGCTGGCATGTTAGAAAAGAAACATAGAAAGACAGAAAAAATGAAACGAGGAATATCAAAATTAAATAACCCATGTCGTCTCACCAGCAAAGAGAAAAACAAACCAAAACAGTCCCGCCCCCATAGGACACACACACAGCGTACGCAAATCAACGTTTCCACGGTAATGAGTGGAGATCAGCCCATTCACATTGTCTTTAAACCTCTAGTCTCCCAGCCCTACGGTTATAATCACAGAAACTCAAAGCAGTATTTAACGCATGTCTGAAATGTTATAGCGGTCCCACCGGACCTTCTAGCTCAACCAAGGAAACACAAGACGTGCCGTCTGACGAGGGTCCAACGCATCTTCACCTTCCTCAGGTCCGCCCCGCCGGCCTTCAGCTCAGCGAGGAGCTGGAAGAAGGACGGCGTGGCGGTGCACACACCCAGCGACACAACGACACAGCAAACACCTCCTCATCACCTCCCTCTCGTCCTCATCCACTCAGGAAGAGCTCTCTAACGCACGCAGAACCAGATCCAAAGACTGGTTCTCCTCCAGAGAAGCGGTGCTCTGACGACCAGAAGATGCTCCAGCCCTCTGGTCAGTTAAAACACTGACCAGCACAACGCACGCGGGTGCGCGCGCCCACACACGCGCACACGCGCACACACACACACACACACACACACACACACACACACACACACACACACACACACACACACACAC
>JAOPJJ010000037.1:5051435-5061518 GCA_027122795.1 Enchelyopus cimbrius
CGATGGGCACCCCACCCCCGTTCATATGTAATAACACAGGAAGTTTAAGAAAGAAGGAGGTGAGACCCAACTCACTCCATATTTGATCTGTCACTGTTCACTTGACCATTGCGATTGTAACGTGTAGATAATTTCTGACTGATGTACTTTCCATCGCATGGGCTTTTCGTAGCTGCTCATCCATTTCTACTCCAAAATGTCTTGGTTATGACTGGGATTGAAACAACACACCAGCACGTCACACTAGCTTTGTAAACAACCAATCACATTGTGTCCATGTGTTACAGCAGCATATGCATGTAACAAAAGAAGATGCGCAACTATTTGACTAACTAAACACACAACCACACACACACGCGTCCTTAATGAATGCCTCACACCTTGGCTAGGATGCTAGCCTAGCCGGCGGTGCTCAGCAGTAGGATGCATGCTAAGCTAAGTAGCTGTGCCGTCTCGGCGTTAGCAATGCTAGCTCCCCAACTCGCAACATTTACATACATGTACTCTGTGTGTCGCATCACATGATGTCTCCTGGTTCCTACCTTGCAGTCGGGCACTGCGTTGCCTTCGCCTTCTTTCGCAGGCTCGCAGAAGCTGACGGGTGCCAGACCCGGGAGGTAGAACCCCAGAACCCCCTCTGACAAAACACAGAACCCCAGCAGAACCAGGGCCGCGCGGCCGCTCATGGTGCCCACCGGTCGGCGTCTCTTCTTCCTACGAGATGCGGGTCCACTGGGAGAGAGATGGACGAACAGCGGTGGTCAAGAGTCAAACGGTCCTGACAGCAACCATCACCCACTTTGTACCCGGAACACGACACGTCATCTGCGGCGTCGCACTCGCTTCCTTCCGGTGAGATGCATTGTGGGATACTTGACAGGCGTCGCTGTTGTTTTTGAAAAAGTCCAGGGTTGCAAGACCTAAAATCAGATTTATTGACGAGCCAATGTCCCCCCAAAAATTAATAGCCGTCCATTAATACGACTAATGAATATGCAGCATACAACGTAGCCATTTGTGACAATGAAACTTTGGGTAAAATGCGAATTAACAAAATATAATAACCAAAGCCTTGTTCAATTGAATGGAGATCCATATTATGGATGGTCATGAACCTACAGCTTTTCCTAAGCTCCTGGTTGACTCTTGGAGTCAACAGTTATAAATGCACCACATTCAGGATGGTCATAACATTTATGCATGGAACATGTAAACCATTACAAAGAATTGTGAAGTAAAACTTGAAACTACACCCACGTGAAAACCACTAATTTCTTCACCCGTTGCCATCAGCAAAGACGAACATGTGTAAGGGAAAGACTGCATTCACAGAGACTATGGTTCAAAAAAAATGTTTTACTAGATTATTATACAAACATCCATAAAAATATTTACAAGAAAACTTTTCAACCGAAGCCAGAAACATCGAAAGGAACAAGGATGGTGTAGGGCTCAGATCTGGGTGGGGCTCGGCTCAGATCTGGGTGGTGCAGGTTTAGATCTGGGTGGTGCAGGGCTCAGATCTGGATAGAGCTGGCAGGCAGTGTGGACTTGTCCAAGTCGTCAAAGTAGGGGTGTGCCATGGCCTGGCGTGCGGAGATCCTCTTGGTAGGGTTGTAGATGAGAGTTTTCTGTGGGGAAAGGGAAGGAGGACAAAGTCAGGTGACTTCTTTATCCAGCCGTCGGATGAAACCTGTTTGGGAGAGCACGTCTCACACCAACCGACAGAGAAGTTGCTAACCGACAGAGCGTTGCCAAGCCGACGTGGTCACAGAGGACCACATGACAATGACAACAAGGAAGTGGTCTACTTGCCAAGCGCCCCTGTGAGCCCAAGATCACACATCTGTTCAAACAGTGTTTACAAAAGGTTCCCTCCCAACGCCATGCCTTCAGCAGGCCCCTCTGGGCAGGTGAGCATGACGACAGCATGGCAGATCAGCGCCAGATGAGATAACCCAGCAGATCAGTCCCATCAGATAGCAAGGCAGCCGGTCGCTAGGCGCCACGGTTCTGCCAAGCTGGCATGACCATGTAGGCTGTGAGAGGTGTGGCCTGGCTCTCATTCAGGAAGGATTCTCAAATGCTAAAACCCAATTTTTCCTTATAGCCTCATCCTAGGCTGCCTTTGTTTTCCTCTGTCCTGCTAGCGATCTATTCCTAACCTAACCATCCTCCTATCCCCTTCCTAGCGCCGCATGGTAAACCACCTGCTCTACGCAGATCATCTCCCATGGGCGCCAGTTAAGAGCGGGCCGTGGGCGAGACCTTCAGGGGATAGCTGGGATCATACTGAACATGGGGAACACGGGTCCTTACAGCCAGCAGGTCTAGGCCGTTCTGGTCCAGGTTCTTCACCATGGAGGCCAAGCTGCCAGCCTTCCACTTGGGGAAGGTGTTCTTGTAGTCGGGCAGGGACTCCACCTCGGGCCAAATGTCATTGTTAGGGGTCCCAAGGGTCCTGGAAAAAAGAGAGAGAGTCGGGAGTGAGGGTGGACCTCACAAATATGGTACAGAGAGTAGACATGGTGCTGTATTGTTTGGGGCCGCGACCCGGGCGAGCCCAGGACCATGTGCAGTTGTTCCGCCGGTACCTGAAGATCCGGAAGAGCTGGTCTATCTCAGAGTCGCCGTGGAACAGTGGCTTCTTCGTGGCCAGCTCGGCGAAGATGGTGCCAATGCTCCACACGTCCACGGGCGTGGCGTAGCGCGCCGAGCCCAGCAGGACCTCGGGGGCCCGGTACCACAGCGTCACCACCTGGGGTCACACAGCAGACACTTCATGCAGCAGCCAGTCTTCCCGTCGCGTGTTATTAGCGGCACTGCTATTTGTGACGCTGAGAGTTCCCTCATGTGTACAGTGAGGTGTCTGCCCAGTACACACCCTCCGGGCAGGGCAAAGCGCCGCCAACACAAAACACATTGCACAGTGAAATGTGTGCTTGTTTGAATAGACTCGGAGTGGGACTCTTAGACCCAGGGCCCCCCGGTTAAGTACCTCGTGTGTGTAGACGCGGATGGGAACGCCGAACGCCCGGGCCAGGCCGAAGTCGGCCAGCTTGATCACGCCCTTGTTGTCGATGAGCAGGTTCTGGGGCTTCAGGTCCCGGTGCAGGACCCGGCGGCAGTGGCAGAACTGGATGCCCTCCAGGATCTGATAGAGGTAGCTCTGTGTGTGTGTGTGGGGGGGGGTGGGGGACAGGGCTAGGTGAAGGCTGTGTGTGTGTGTCAGTATGATACAGCAGGCTTGGCACATGAGACCTTTGGATTTACACATAAAACATCTGATCGGAGAGAACTTTCTCAGCAGATGCCAACAACATTTGCCAACAACATGCCAACCTGAGAAATAGTCCAATACACATCAATAAATCCCTGCTACAGGCAGTACATATGTTACTCTTTATTCGACACTATGAGGAATACCAGCAACAAACATGAACATGAGTTCAGATTCCTGCATCCATTTCCTCCCCAGTGTTGTACACAGGGGATATTGTCCGTAGGTTCATTATAATTCCGGCCGTGCCACCCCCTCGTAGCATGCCTCTTAGCAGAGAGCCCTCCCACTGTCCCATGTACCTTGACCAGCATGGTGTCCATGTACTCCCCTGACGGGATGGAGTCCAGGTACTTCTTCAGGTCCATGGACAGGAACTCAAAGATGAGGTAGAGCCGCGACTCCTGCATCAGGACATCCAGTAGCCTGGAAAAATACATAGCACACTCAGTACCAGGTCTATCCCTCAGGACCCAACAGTCACTGTGGGGACAGGAGGCTCGTGGCACTACACCGAATCCATAGAGCCTTCAGGGGGTATCGGAGCATTGTGACCCAGGCGGGGAGCAGCCAATATTCATCATGGAGACAGAACCGTCCCCTCAGGACAGTTCTTACACCTCAAGAACAAAAGGAGGGTTTGAACTCCCTGCCCTACAGTGACATTAGATATTGATGACACGTTCCTGCCGGTGTGAAAGCAGGGCAGTGACTGAGTTTGTGTTGACCACGGTTTTTCGTCATGTATTTGTTTGGACGGATCATGTTGCTGGTGGCTGTGATCTGTAGACCATGTTCCCCGTCAGTATGACAGAGGCCTGAAGGCCAGCTGCAGGTTGCCATCAGGAAGTTTTGTTCCCAAGTACATTCAAGGTTGAATTAGTACCCACTTGTCTACACAACAGAAGCCCGACTCTAACGAGCTCGAGTGCGATGGAACCGCGGGTCTGGGGGAGAACGTACCGGACCACGTTTGGGTGCTGGAGCTCTTTGAGCAGCGAGATCTCCCGGACCGCTGTGCTGGGGACGCCCTCCTCCTCGCTCTCCAGACGGATCTTCTTCATGGCCACCACCTGGCCCGTGCTCTTGTGCCGGCCCTTGTAGACCACACCGTAGGTCCCTGCCACGCAAACACAGTGTGTGAGAATTATACAGCTGCAGTCGTGTTATGTCATGTGTCAAGATGGAAGGGGTACAATCGTAATCATAGGAAAATACAATAATTTCACGAATTTAATTTACTGTTCAAACATTTTCCTGAAGGATAACCGGTGTATACTTATGTCACAACAGGATGGGATACATGGGGTTAAATCACATTATAAAGGCATTATGTAGAAACTACCCGTCAAACACCAAGGCACTGTTTTAAACGAAATGTGTACAAAAAAACGTGGAAAAAGACATGACATTGAAATCTAACCGAAAACCTCATATCCTCCAGGTGTACGGAATTCTCTCAGTTGAAGTAAGTAAATCCTAACATTAGATCAATCCTGGGGTCTGAGCTCACCCTCTCCGATCTTCTCGATCTTCAGGTAGTCCTCCATGGCTCACTGAAACAGATCATATACCATGAAATGAGCCGAGTAACGCAACGACGTCCATGGGGTGGCTGTCCCACACAATTATGTTTAAAAAGGTAAGAATAACGTTCAAAATCCAAGGGCTACGTCAGGATTAACTTGAACCTGGAGTTTAAACCGGAGCAACACAGCAAACCTAAAGATCGACTGAACTAACAAGAAAATAGAGAACCCTTTAAGACATAATTACCGGCGTTTCAGACTCGATGAGGTGAAGAAAAGTAAGACGGGTCGTAACGTTAAAAAACAAAGTCCTCTAATCTAAAGGCACTAGCTCTACTGTAACGACTTCACGGGTTTGAAATGGACGCCGCCAACACGGGTTCAAAAATGCGACCAATCGGCCCTTCCCTTGGTCTTTCAAAAGAACCAATCAGAGTAGCGGAGCTCTGTACACGTGACTACCACAAAAGGCCCGTCATTGGCTGGCTGTACACCGAAAATACTGTAGTATGAATCTTCTCCATGACATTCGTAGCCTTAGTAACCCTACTCAAACATAACATTTTAACCCTATATAATGTCATGATCGCTATTTTATATAACCACAATGTCGCATCCGAGGCCAATGCTTTGAGAAAGTACCTTGTATCGTGTACTTCTAGCCTCAAATCGGCTATACATAAGCACTTATTTTATATGAATTTAATAGTTTCGTTCAATAAATGTGTTATAAAAATATTTTTCCATCTTGTATCCTTATGGAATGATAAATGACATTAATCATCAAAAATATTACCACACACACACACAAAGTAAAAGGGAAAAGAGTTTGGTTGGTATTTTTTTTATTAATTGAACGTTTATAAAAGAGCATGGGTTATGCAGTTGTGTAATTGGTCACAGGAAACGGAACAGGGGGTGGATTCACTGTTTTCCGTTTCCGTTGATGGGGATCTTCTTGAAGCACTCAGACTCCAGCAGGGCCTTGATCTTGGGCCGGGCGGACATGGTCTTGACCAGCTCGCTGAGTTTCGGGAATTTGTCCAGGCAGCAGGGGCAAAGCACCCGGTGGTTCAGCAGGAGGTCAAACAGGTTGTAGTCCGCGTATGACGCCTGCAAACAAAAACACAGGATGGAATATTGAGGCTGGGAATGGACACTGGACTTCTATCTTGAAATGGCAAAATTCCAACCGATTATCAGTTGGGAATAAACAATAAATATGATAAAACATGAGGTAATATTAGTCCAAATGATGAGGTTGATGACAGCAGAACAGATCCTAAAAGTAGCTCACCTCCTTCCCAACCAGAAACCCAGTGTTGGTTTTCTCCATGTACGACTCAAACTGGCCGAGGATGGTGGGGAGACTTTTGAGGTACGCGTCCTTGCCGGTGTCCTGAAATAAACAGTCACACCATAGCAACGTGATCACATGACCCCATGTGCTCGTACCACGACGTGTTGTGTTGAGCCCTTAACGCGTCATCACGTACGTATTCCTGGTAGATCAGCTTGATGTATTTGGATCTCAGGTCCTCCACGCCGTCGTTCATCATGTCGATCAGAGACGCCTCTCTTTCGTTCTCACCATTCGCTCCTGGAGAGGAAGAGGAGAACAAACATCAACATCTGCTCGGGATTCCTCCGTTCATTTGGAGGCGTTTCTACCACAGACTTGGTGGTACCAGTGTAACCACGGTTACGGAGAGGGACTGGTGGGAAGCTCTGCGAGGCCTAAGGCTTTGGTAGCCACCCATCTTCTCCAGAAGGGCCCACGTTTCCCCCCGCCAGGGGTGACGTTGACTAAAAGTGAGAAGCAGTTTGAGGTTCTGCCCACTAATGACATCACTAGTGGGCGTGTCCACCCCGCCGTATGATGGAAAGGTCAGCACACCAGTAGGGTAAGATGTACCCAATGGCTGTGGCAGTGAAACAGGGGCTCTTTGTGACGCTTATTTCACTGAGACTCCATGTGTGAACTCTTCAAAGGATGACATCCTACACCACGCCAGTTCAGCAGCAGGTCAAATAACCCCCCTTTTAATAAATAATGTGACAAGATCAAGAGAAATGATTGATGAGGCTACGTCACCATGTTTACGGCCCAGGTGGCGCAGAATGGCGTTGGACTGGAACAGGACCAGATCCCCGTCTTCGAACTTTGGCAGCTGGCCGAACACCTGAACAGAAGAGACCGAGACGATGACTCAGGTTACCCAAAATGAAACATCTGGCAGGTGATCAACGGAGGAGAGGCTCTACTCACACAGCTGGACTTCAGGGAGCCCTTCTGCCAGTCGTCCATGCCCACCATGACGTCCTTCAACGCCTGGCCTTTATCGGCCAGAAGGATCCTGATGGCGCCAGAGCGCCCTAGCAAACAGAACCCAGGCATTTCAGCGTTTACCAAAACAAATTGAAGGCATTTCCGCAAAACACGTGAACACGGTGCAAACAGGACGTACTGTCAGATGAAGTGCAAACCGTTTCGCTAAACCTGAAATATGACCATGCATTTTTGCATTATACATGGAAAGCAATATCACAAAACTAAAAGAATACCAGTCATCTCATTTTAACATCAATATTAAATGTGGGTGGAAACTTTTAAATGATTGCTCATAATTAGTTTGTATGACTTTCAGCCAGCAGCCCTGCCTTATTCTGAGTTCATGATCCTGAACTTGTAACTATAACTCTGGGGATCACAACCTGTGGTCGCGTTGCCGACCACAATGCAATGATGTATCAATGTATATTTGCACGCCGTGTGCCTTTAACTTGCTCGCTCACTCCGTGCCCTAACGAACATTAAAGAAGCTTTCGGGAAGTAGAACTGTTGCATCACAACGCTCGGTCCATAAAATCTACTGCTATAAACTATCACCTACCGACGTAGCAAATAAACTACTATCCCCAATGTGAATATGCATATACAACTCATATGAAGCAAACAGTTTACATGCACGCAAAATCTATTCTTCAAAAATAAACAATGGATGTGCAGCCATGTTAATGCTTCATTTGGTTAGAATTGCAAAATGAAAGAAAGTAAATACAATACCTTTGACTGGGAAGTAGGTGATGGTGTAAGGAGGCACTGCAGAGGGGACAAACACGACGACAAAAGTTCAAGTTCAAAGACCAGTGGAACATGGTGCGCGTTTGACGTTGCACGAAATCACGGCGTGCAGTGCGCACGGTTCTGCACGGTTCTGCAGAAGTTTATATCTCAGCTGCTTTATACTTACTGGTTATGGTGGGTCGGTCGGTTTGGTGCGCTGTGGTCGCTGTGTGAAAGGTGAGTGGCACAGAGTCTCGGCAGGGATCGCGTTATATAACCCCCTGGGGGAGGGACTGACAACTGGCAGCGCCCTCACCTCCCTTCAACTCCGCTCCCTCCCTCTCATTACCGGGACTTAGATTTATGTTGAGTCATTGTGATTGAGCAAACCGCCGTCTTCCACCGGAGGTGTCTGCTTTGTTGTTAATGCATTACTGCCTTGGAACGCAAAGCCCCGGAAATCAACCCACTGCGCTGGGATTTTTCACAATAAAACTCAACATTTTAGATTGTTTGGAATAATACAGGAAGTGTACCAAATTATTGCAAAAAACAAAAACAAAAAAACACATTCATAGTGGTTCTACTCAAATACAGTCATTGTGATTCAAATATGGATTCACTGACGTATAATTCGGATAGAGGTCATTAAAGTGCGGGCACATTCTACATATCCTCCCAATGTGTCATTGGGGAGTCAAACCCAGGACCTTTTGTCTGACACACCCTTACATATACCCTACTGTACCTTTTGTTCTCCAAGTCTACATGTAACATTAATAATGATGCACGGTGGGCTATGGCGTATATGATATACATGGTTATAGACATGCCATTTGATCATGATATACATGGTCATATACATATTTGATCGCATGACATACATGGTCACATACATGCCCTTTGATCATATGAAAACGCAGTTCTAGCATGAATCAGCGACTTATGAGACATGGCGAACACCCCTGGTGTACATGTGTGGAAGCCAAAAGATCATGATAAGATCAGGTGATTCCAGAGAATGATATTTGTCATTATTTTATTTGGTAATGATGGAAGATACACAAGCTCTTTGATTTCAAACCAAATAACAAGCATCCATACATTTCACATTTCGATGTATCCACTTTTCAGAAAGCACAATTTCATTTTAAGAAAACGTCCAGTATACTCCAAGTTGTTACGGTTTAGTTTTACGAATCCCACAAGAAAAAAAAATAAAAATCTGTATTTTTTTCTCTCAATCCATTTATATTTGCATTATTGGTCTACACTGAAACCCATAAATATCCAAACACTCAGAACAGGCTAACAGAAAAAGTTAATTTCAACAACAGCAAGAGTGCAACATGGGAACCCATCAGTAGTCCATGGAGTTCCTCTGGTCCGGGTCGCACGGATCCTGCAGACGCTCTGGATTCATCTCACTCTACCGATGCGATATTAGGTGCGCTCATACAATGTGCAAATGATGGTTTGCATGCTGATCGTAAATGTATAAACAAACAATGCAATATGAACACGATAGTCAAATACAGGCGCGGCTGCAGGTGTATACAAGCGCCATCATGCGGGTAACCCCCATGATGCACTGCGGTCCTTTTGAACCCTTACCCGTAATCAAACCACACCTCAACTCTTACTTACACTTTAACCTAACCTTCTCTGATCTTTAGCAAAACGTAACCTTCCCTACCTAATCCTAACCATCTCTAACATATATTTAACTTTCACTATCTGTAACTTAATTAATTGAGTTAACCTATGTTAACCCAATACATTCAGTTTAAAGTTAAACTCATGGTCCTTTGTAACCTAAAGTCTAAACCTAAGTATCTCCGATTGATTTCCTAACCCTAACCGAAACCATCTCTTACCTAACACTTAAACATAACAATCTGTGACCTAGTACATACACTCAACTCTCACCTTTATCCAAACTTAACTCTAACCTAAACCTAACCATTTCTAACCTAAACTAAACTCACTGCCTTCATTGGAATTTCCAGTACATTTTGGGAAACATTTGACCCTTCAGTCATTAAAGTCTGGATTAATTATTTACCATATAAAAATGAGTAAACATAGTTCAGTTTTCTCACATCCCACACACACACACGCACACGCACGCACACACACACACACACAGGGAAACAGTGGAGCAATGGTGAGTGAGAGAAAGGACACACAAAGGTGTGGCCCTAGGG
>JAOPJJ010000037.1:5185032-5202505 GCA_027122795.1 Enchelyopus cimbrius
CCCACCCACCCACCGGATCATAACCTCCCTGTGACCCCTGGGCCTGGACAGGAACCTCGCTGACCTCTCAGAGAACACCTGGTCTGTCGGGGACCCGACACTAACTCAGATCCAGTTCAAACCAGTTTCATCCAATCCAATTCTGATTCAGGGCTTAACCACCGCGTCTGAGCTAGTTTGAATCAGTTTCAACCGTTTTTACTTGGTTTTAACCAGAGCTAACCCGTTTAAACTGGCTCGGATCCAGTTTAAACCAGTTTGCTGTGGTGCCACTGAAACAACTGCGTGGTCGAGCAGCGAGAGTCCGTTGAGTCTCCTCTGGACACACCCAGGGACCGGGTCGTGGTCCAGAACAGGACGAGGGTGGAGCGCCATCTTAGTAAGCGTGTGGATGTCAAGTGGGAGGCTAAGCTAACCGTTCCTCACCTGTTAGCATGACGGCTGCTCCGGCATTCCCCCGGAGCCTCCACCCTACACCACCTCTCCCTGACGCAACCCGGCTGAACGGTCCCTCCACCGCTCCGGCTGAATGTACAGAACAGTCGGGTGGGTGGGGTAATCTGTGCACCAGGAGCACCGTTGTTGGGATATTTAAATAAAGTTTTAATTGTTGAATTTGACGAATCCTTACCCTCAACTGTCAACCTCTGATTAGTCCGACAGAGATGTCCTCGTGATGTTAACCAATCATACGATCACAATATGAAGGCCCTGACCAGTCTGTCTCTGAGAGGTCCGTCTGTACGCGGTTTCTATTTATTCTCCCACCATCTAACGTGTAACCAACCAATCTCTAGACACAATCCATCTCTCAGCCAATGAGAATCAGTCATTCCTTTTCCCCTGCTCAGCCTATTACATTCCACCTAGACGCTCCTTACGGACTGATTATTTTTAACTGACTTTTCCGTCCCAACTCATCAATGCGGTACAGCCGTTGTGGCTGGCATGTGAACCTGGTTTGACTGGTGAGGATGAACTCTGACCTGCTAGATGTGAACATACAGAAGAGCCGCAGCATGGATGTCATGGTGTCACTTTATTACGCTCAGCGTTCCTCTGTACATGATGGTCTGTACAAAACCTTCGTTCTGTGATGCTCTACTCTATTAAAGAACAACGTGTGATGACGTCATGTGTGGGAGGAGCTAACATGGGAGGGGGCGGGGCCACTGGACAGGCACCGTCTGGCCCGGGTCTTCAGTTTGGTCTACAGACGTCTGGTCCTCTTCTAGAAGGTGCTTCAGGTCAGTTTGGGCTGAGGTCTGAGCATATCCGTTGTGTTGACAGCCCCGCTTCCGTAGGACACAACTTTACTCAATTCTGACCAATCAGGACATTCGTCCATAACAGGTGTGGACCGTTCTGAATGACCTCAAGTCTCAGCAGGTGGTCCGCCTGCAGGGTTCAGACGGTTCTTCAGTACAGCGAGCTGACCAGAGGACTCGGTCAGGTTGCATCTTTACATCAGGACGTAGCTTCAGGCACACGCGTGTCTCCTCATAACGATAAGTGATGCAGGCTGGATCTCCAGCGGTGACGGGCATCCTGTCGCTTTACGCTCACAGCCAACCGGTCTGCAGCGGAGGGCAGGGCTTAGCCTCCACCGTCTGAATGCTCGGCGTGATTGACAGCAAAGCTTGTCAGGAGGACACCCAATCGGAGGGAGTTTACCATGCAGCGATTGGTCACCCTGTAGAGTATAAACAAGATGGCTGCCGCCTGGGCGTGGCGGTGTGATTCCAGCCATCAGTTATCCTATGAGAGGATTGATTGACGCGCTCCATGCACCACCCACTGCAGCACGGGAGGTCTACCCCTCGGGGAATACTGCTCTGGGCTCTGAGGTTATGGAGGAGGGACTCTAGATGGTGACTGAGTCTAACAGGCTTAAGATTGGAACCTGTAACCAAACACCTGGGGGGACCTCTCATTAGAGAAGACCAGGTCAGACCATTAGCCTGGATGTTAGCTTAAACCATAGCGCTTCCTTTAGCTAGCCCCGCCCCTTAGCTGAGGGAGGGGAGTAGCTGTAGGCCTGATGTTCTGTCCTGGCTGCTTACTGGCTCGCCCGCCTCAACATGTGACCACCGGGGAACCGATCAGAAACCACGACAGATCTCGACGCCCAGACCCGAAAGCACCTTCACTTCTGGTACCAACCGGAACCTGAACTGGACCGTGGTAGACCTGGGTGTGTGACATCACTTCCTCCCCGGTCTGCAGCTCAAACATTAACATCAGAGACGAAACAGGATGTTACCAATCGCCGTTTCTGATTGGCTGACATCAGTACGAGGAGGAGGGGGAGGAGACAGAGTTTGGGACCCCAAAGGGACTGGAGATGCAGGCACTGGGATGCTGTTGCCTAGGCAACGCCGCCAAGGTTAAAGTGCAGGGACCAGCCACCAGTCCAGAGGAGGGAGAAGCCGACCTGGAAACGGTCCTCATGACAACCCAGGAGGATGCTGGTCGTCCATGTGTCCCTACGGCGACTCAGATCAACGCTGCGGGCGTGCATGCACGTGCACTCCTGTGTGTGTGTGTTTGTGTGTGTGTTTGAGGGGGAGGAGTTAGGATGTGGACAGGGAGGAAGGGGAGGGCGGGGTCTCTGAAAGGCAGAGAGATTATTGGCCAGCTGAAGAGGGAAGGCGACTGATTGGCTGAAGATGTAGAGAGGCGGGGTGGCGCAGTGAAGTTGTCCATGAAGCTCTGAGCGGGAGAGTCAGCTTCCTGTCGGGGGCTGAGCCCTGCCGGCGCCCAGTTCCTGGCCACTCCCACTGCCAGGCTGAGGGGGCGGGGCCACCGGGGGTTCTGAATGTGGGCCAGTTTCAGCGTCTCCCGGGGCAACTTCACCGGGAACCCCCTCCCCCGAGGAGAGCGGTGAGCGGAGTCACGCTCAGCTGGTTCCGCCTCCTGGGCGTCAGAGGGCCTCCTGATTGGCTGTGAGGTACTCCTCGGCCCTCTTGTGGGCCTCCAGCGCCTTGATGGTGTAGACGTCCTGGGGCAGCTCCGACTTCCTCCTGGTCAGGACCTTCTCCTTCCTCATGTCCTTCAGACCCTGGGGGAGGAAGATTAACATTTCACGTGAGTGAGAGAGAGAGAGAGAGAGAGACAGAGACAGAGACAGAGAGAGAGAGAGAGAGTGTGTGTGTGTGTGTGTGTGTGTGTGTGTGTGTGTGTGTGTGTGTGTGTGTGTGTGTGTGTGTACCTGCGTAGCTTCACTCTCCACAGTCCTCTTCAGCAGCTGAATGTCTTCGGCGGTCGGAGTCTCCGTCTCCATGGAGAAGAGAGGGATGCTGCCCTCACTGTACACCATGCACTACACACACACACATTAATACACACACACACACATTAATACACACACACCCATTAATACACACACCCAAACACACACACACACAAATATTACACATGCACAATGAAATTATATATATACATTATACCCACTCACATTTAGTACAGACATGTACACACAGAGCGGTGATGAAAATGATCAACATTCTCGCCATCTCTACAAATTAAATAATCTCCACACACTGACATAATGACAGTGATCACTTTAACACTGAAAACTAGAGTGTTAGCTTGTTGAGTAGCCATCAGGTAACAGAACGCACCTCTTCCTGGGGGTGGAGCCCCGGGCGAAGGGGGTGGAGCCTGTTGCTCTAGAAGAAAGGACAGATCAGAGAAGTGTTAATGTCTGCTCACCAGCTGAACTCTCATTGGATCTTACAAAGCAGAGGGAGGGGAGAGGGAGTGGGGGGGGAGAGAAGGAGATGGGGGAGCAGAGAGGGAGGTGTGGGGGGGAGAGGGAGGTAGGGGAGGAGGTACCTGGGGGTTTTGACGGGCTAACAATTCAATCTTGTTCCAGATATCTTCTCTCTCCTTCAGCTTGTACTTCTCTCTGGAGCACACACACACGCACGTACACACACACACACACACACTTTCAAATTACTTTTACACAAAACTTAAACCAACCCGAAACTAAAGGTTTTCCATTTGTGCTTTGGTGTGCATGGTGTGTGAGTGTGTTTGTGTGTGTGTGTGTATGAGTGTGTGTGTGTGTGTGTGTGTGGTACCTCTGTTTCTCAGCCTTGTACTGCTGGGTGCAGTCATCAAACAGTTTCTGGTTCATCTCCATGAAGAGCTTCAGGGCGTTGTAGATCAGACCATGGATGGTCCTGACACAGACACACACACACACTTCATAAAAAAGCTGTTGCCTTGCGTACAATAGTTTGTGCGCGTGGTAGTGTGTGTGTGTGTGTGTGTGTGTGTATGTGGTAGTGTGTGTGTGTGTGTGCATACTTATTCCAGTGGCTCTTGGAGTTCTTGTAGAGCGCGGGGAACATGATGGGCAGGATCTTAGCGGCGTTGTCGCTGATCAGACTCATGATGTACTCATTGTTCCAGTAGTACAGTGCCCGCTCCGCCACCTGCACACAGCAGACCTTCATCATCAACACTGTCATCATCATCATCATCATCATCATCATCATCATCATCATCATCACTATCATCATAAACACCTCCATCAACAGTCCTCTTCATCATCACTACCTTCATCATCATCATCCTCATTGTCACCTCCTTCATCATCACTGTCATCATAATGGGAATGAATGTGTGCTAACGCCATATGAGTGCATCATAACCATGAGAGGGCGTGGCCACAAGCTAAGTGGGCGTGGTCAGATACACGTAGGGGGTGTATCTGCCCCACCCCTGTAGGAGTGGGCGTGGTAACCTGTAGGGGTGGGTGTGGTTACCTGTAGGGGTGGGGGTGGTTATCTATGGAGGGGGCGTGGTTACCTGGAAGTGAGGGCTGGACACGCACTTGGCTAGCTGTCTGAAGAGTGGCTCCTGGACCTTCAGGAACTCTGAGGGCTCGATCACATCCAGGATCTCCTCAAGCTCATTGAGGAACATCACCTCCTTAGGACTGTGGGTCTTAGGCCAGAACTTCAACAGGCCCATGATCACCTGGGGAGAGAGAGAGTGAGAGAGAGAGAGAGAAAGACAGTGTGAGTGTGTGTGTGATAGAGAGAGAGAGAGAGAGAGAGAGAGAGAGAGAGAGAGAGAGAGAGAGAGAGAGAGAGAGAGTTGAAGCAGATGTCCAGTTAGACTACTGGTTTGTGAGCAGATGTTCTGCTGAGGGTCAGAACAGGAGCCCTGAACTCACAGGCTCCGTGAGACTGCTGTCCTTCTCCAGGAACTGCACCACACAGTACGCCAGCTGGGAACCAAGACGGAGAGACAGACAAGAGTCAAGGAATCACATCTCCTGACGTCGTGAACCTTGAACCCCGCGGAGGCCCCGACCGTGCGACCTCCGCTGACCTCTAACCTCTGACCTGGGGGTGGTAGACGCTGAGGGACTTGACCTTGTGCAGCGGGAGCAGAACGCGGATCAGAAACATCTTGTGCTCCTCTTTCAGGGGGAGGGCAAAACCGTTAATGATGCTGAGAGAGAGAGAGGGGGGAGAGAAAGAACCAGTGAGGTCATTCTAAATAAATCCGCTGTACATATATCTATTTATGTACATATCCAGATGTTTAGTTCTTCACAGATGTTCTACCTCCCCAGGATCTCCAGCAGCTCAGCGATGCCGTTGTGGTGTTCCGTCTCGTAGATGAACCTGGAACAGAGCAGAGCACGGTGGAACCAGATGGTGCGGGGGTGGAGGTAACCAGCAGGAGGAGTGGATGATCTGGTGGTTTGGTGTGGTGGACCTCTAGAAGATGTGGTTGATCCGGTGGTGTGGTAGTTGTGGTGGTGTGGTGTGGTAGTCGTGGTTTGGCAGGTGGTGCGGTAGGTGTGATGGTGTGGTGTGGTGGTGTGATGTGATGGTGTGGTGTGGTGTGATGGTGTGGTGTGGTAGGTGTGATGGTGTGGTATGGTGTGGTGGTGTAGTGGTGTGGTGTGGTGTGGTATGTGGTGTTGTAGACCTGTAGAAGATGTTGTTGATCTGCCGGCGGATGTAGGCCCGTAGGCCCAGGAACTTCCCGTAGATGCGGTGGAGGATGGTCTTCAGGAAGTCTCGCTCCCTGGGGTCCTCGCTGTCAAACAGCTCCAGCAGCTACACGCACGCACACGCACACACACACGCACACACACACACAGTTAAGGCTCTGTCCACATGTAGATGTAGATGGTTGAGGCTCAGGGGTCCAGAGTGAGGGGTCAGAGGTCAGTCCTTACCGACATCACAAACTTCTGGTCGATGTATTTTTTGGCAACATTGGGCTGAAAGTCTGGAGACTCCAGGAACCGCAGGAAAAACTCATAGACCAGCTGGAGAGAGAGAGAGAGAGAGAGAGAGAGAGTGAGAGGTTAGGACACCCTGCTCTATGAGGCCTCCATAAGGGCTGTGGACTGGGAGTTGACCACCCTGACCCGAGGAGGTTCTGGGCGTGGCGGGTGCGGTACCGGGTCCTACCTGCAGGTGGGGCCAGGCCGCCTCCAGGGTGGGCTCGTCCTCCTCCGGGTCGAATTCTGCGCCGGTGGGGTTGGAGGAGGGGGGCAGGGTCCGGAACAGGTTGATGGAGAACTGGACCAGAACGACCCACAACTCAGCTCACTGTTCCGGGACCAGAAGACCCCTACTGGGTCTGTGTGTGTGTGTGCATGCGTGTTACCATGACGACGGCCTCGGGGTAGATGCTCTCGGTGACCACGTCGCTGTTGTGCGTGATGTACTCCACCATCTCGTTGAGCCCCGCCCTCTTCACCTCCTTGTACTTGAGGTCGCTGAGCGGGTCGCTCACAAAGTCAAACAGAACACAGCACTGACGGAGCTTCTGGATGAAGAGCTCCTCCCTGTCCACCGGGGGGGCATCTGTGGGTCAAGTTAAGGGTTAAGATAGGGCAATCTTAAGGGTTAAGATAGGATAATGTTAAGGGTTCAGATAGGGTTATGTTAAGGGTTAAGATAGGGTAATGTAAGGGGTTAAGATAGGGTAATGTAGGGGGTTAAGATAGTGTTATGTTAAGGGTTAAGATTGGGTAATATAAAGGGTTAAGATAGGGTTATGAGTTATGATAGCATTATGTTAAGGGTTAAGATAGGGTGAAGTTAAGGGTTAAGATAGGGTGAAGTTAAGGGTTAAGATAGGGTGAAGTTAAGGGTTAAGATAGGGTACGGCCCAGAGACCACACCAGAGACTGGAGACCAGACAGACCAGCCTTAGGACCAGCCCAGAGACAGCCCAGGGCAGAACTCTTAATGTTGGAGCTGAGACTCCAAACACCACTCTTTCACAGTGAACCAAATCCTGTCCCTACAGGACAGATGGTAGATGGTTGAACATCTCACATTTTAATCTTCGTGGGCTAAAAAAAGATTTTTTTTAAACTATGGAGTCCAATTTTTACACTCGGCTGTTCTTTGTTGCAGGGGAGAACCTTCAAACAACGGTGTCTCTCATCAGTCCGTCTGTCGTGCCTCTTTAATTAGGGTCTCTCTCATTAGGGTCTCTCTCATTAGGGTCTCTAATGAGGGTATGTAGTAAGGGTCTATAGTAAGGGTCTCTCTCGTTAGGGGCTCCTTCATTCAGGCCTCTCTCCAACGATCCTTGGTACCTTTGAGGGCCGGTGATTTATGAGGTCTTATCGGAGGGCCCCAGTACCTTTGAGGGCCGGTAGTTTCTGCAGCTCGCGATTCTTGGAGAGGCTGAACCGGGACGAGCTCTGACGGCGTTCTTTCTTGACGATCTGCGGACCCCCAGAGTACTTGATCTTGTTGAGCTGGGTGGGGGGGGGAGTGGACGTACTGGGACGCTTACTGCCACTCTGCTGCTGCTGGGCCTGCACGCCGCACACACACACACATACAGTTCAGCTGCTGGAACTCAAACGCCCCAAACGGGGACATCCTGGGTGTCACATGACACCCCACCCCCCCCACCCCACCCCCCGCCTCATCAACACCTCACACACCCAGCTCGGCACCCACCTCCCCCAGGATACAGCCAGCTGCACCTTGCTGAACTATGCCCTGCTGAACAACGCCCTGCACAACTACACCCTGCTTAACTACACCCTGCTCACCCATTTATGTTGTTGGATGCCTCACAACAATTAAAGAAACTCAGAATGTTCCAAACACAAAGCTAAACAACAAGCCAGTCAGTGACCAGTCCATAGCTCAGGACGAGACGTTAGCAGCATGCTAACCCAAAGGGAGCAGCATGCTAACGCTAATGGGGCGACGGAACAACACTGGATTCTGATAGAGGGACCACCGGGGCCCTCTGAACCTGAGGGCTGATGTTCTGCTCCGGGCCTGGTGAGGAGCTCAGGGTCTGCTGGTCCTCACACATGGACCCTGCACTGGGGATGGGACCGGGCTGCATCTACACTCCAAGCTGTGCAGAGACCTCTCGCGACTTGTCTTGTGCTTCACACACCCTCAGCCCCTGGGTCAGCGCCACCCTGGAGACGTTACCTGTTCCACGTTACCGATGGAACAGGGCAGGGCTAGTGGTGAGACCCCGGGACCCATGGAGCCCTGCAGTGACGCTGTTGAAGCAGTGGAACTCATAATCGCCGGGCTGGTTCTGAACACCCTGAGCCCTGCTCTGGGAACATCAGTCTGGTGAGGTCAGTATGAAAGGGTAGTATTGATGTTTTTCTCCTTCAAAGCTTGCAGTGAAAAAGCGAGAGTGAGATGGCGTCACACTATCGTATACTTGCTATTTCCAAACAGTAGCAGACGTTATGCTGTAGGGCGACAGGACCTCCATTTCTGTTGTCATCTACATGTTTGGTAGACTGTTGGATTGAGCACGACATACCTCGTCTGCAATTTCAGCACCTGCATCTTTGCTGCCTTTGGTGCTACTTTTGGCAGATTTGGTCGCCTCCTGTAATGAAATCACACACATTTTCAGAGGTGGTCACATCTGGGATGAAACTCTCAATATCGTGGTCTTTCAGTGTCTACAATTCTTGTTTAAGACATCTGCTCTTAAGACTGTCCCTATGCTGCGATGATGTGTTTCATTATGTTTCAACATCGAAGATGGCCAATCCAATTTGAGGTGAAGATAGGTGAGGATTCCCAGACACACACCTGAGTCACCAGGACCATGGCAGCCTGTGCATTATGTAAGGACCATCGCAGCGTCCATTCCCCTTGACTTCTAAGCAGACATCAGTCTCCACATCTTGCTGTCATTGCAGTTGCTGACTTTAGACCACAGTAGCCGGTAGTTTGTTCAGACCATCTACCGTCTAATCGTCCCGGTGGCATCAGAGAGTGTCAAATACTGATCTAACATCCCTAATACTGATCTAACATCCCTAATACTGATCCATGTCGGCGCTGGCCCGCTGTGTTTTGGTTGACGGTGCGTCATAGCGCCTCTGTCACGCATCTGTAATCCGGGTTAGCCCGGGTTAGCCTGGGCTAGTGAGTTAAAGGCGGACTCCTGTGCATAAGGCCTCAGCGAGTCTAGCTCGCTGAGGCCAAAACATACAGAAACACATACAGAGAAGTCACTGGCAGCAGGCCCACCGCTGAGGCGTCCCGCAGCAACACCGCTGGACTCCTTCTGGAGTAACCCCAGCTCTCGTCTCTTACCTTGTCCTTCTTGGTTTTGTTGGGCATCTTGAGAAATGGGCTTTTCACGGGGAATCCGTGATTCACTTCAGCGATACTCCAGCGCTGCCGCTCGGCTTCTCCTGAGCTCCCTGCGTCCTTCCAGGAGGGGAGGAAGCCCATTGGCTGTCGCGCCGCGCAACCTCCTAGCGACGGGCTGAGGGGAATTTTCCCATTGGACGAGACTGGAGTCTGGTCTCAGACTCGGAGCAGCGACATCATCATCATCCGAGTTTGGTGGGGTGAGGCTGGAGATGCTGCGGGTTTATGCAGCTCTACCCAGCAACACCCATCTAGCGTTACGGCCGGAGATGGAGACATGGAGACATGGCAACTGGTCAGTGTGGTGACCCTGTCCGTGTCACGTCTCGACGTCTGCACCCAAGACATGTCACATGTAACGTGTAACATGTAACATGTTACATGTCAGCTGGTCCCGTGTAATGTCTGCAACAGGACATGCTGAGGTTCGGGAGGACCGAGTCAGCGCAGGCCCATCGCATCGCCCACTGATGCTTCATGGCTGTTCCGACTTGAACCGGTTCTCTGAATACCTCTCAACACCGGTTTGGAACCACTTAGAGATTCTCCCAATATGCTGTAAAGGAAATGTTGTTGTACAGTCATAGCGGCAACGTGTAAAGGTCGGCCAGGCTTATCCATTGGATTGGCATATCCGTAAATGGATTGACACTAGCCGTGTATTCCTACAAGAAAGGGGGCGCGCAGGACGCGATACTGTTGTGTATTTGAGACGTTTAAACTCACTTATATTCACTTATCTGTATGGAAGACGGTCAACTTCCATGGAAAACCGGGCTTTGTCGCCCCCTAGCGGGAAGCTCAGGTTCTGGTAGAAGAACAGCTCATATTTAGCTTCATGGAGAACTGAAGCTTCTAGAACTTCAACCAAAGTATGAGTAATACTACACACACATTTGTTTGGTATCAACACCACCCATGAAATAACCCCAGGACGAAAGTTGTTCCAATTCTTTATTGAGAAACAGACGTTCAAGAAAAGACAATTTCTTTGACTGATGACATTAACACGTACGAAATTCCAATCTAGATTTTATATAAGCTTCCATAACACATTGAACTTGTCTGCATCCCCCCCAGATGCAGTGTTCAGGATGGATCGGTTGTCACACCCACATAAAAACACGAGTCGTGCCTAACCCATGTTAGGCAAGGGTCTGGTGGCTTACCTTGGAGTCCTACGGGCCCAGCTGACTGCTGGACGGCCAAAGTATGAACTGGCGGCGAGTGATTGGTCATTACGTTTCAAAATCGTCCGGGCTCTGTGACATTCTGACACCTTCGGCTAAAACGGACGAGTTAAATAAGGACAGGAGGGGCGCTGTTGTCACGAGTCTTTATTATTAAACTACAGAAGCGTCAAACTTTACAGGACAGGTGGTTTGTACGTCTAGAAGGGCAGAGCAACAGTATAGTATTGGTCTGTCTAACTACGGTAACATTGTTGGGGACAATGTCGACTCCTGCCAGCGAAGATGACCTCTTGAGGAAAAGGGTTTGGTCCAAATTGTACAAATGAAACCATTTCATTGCAAGGTAATGTCCTGTATCAGAAGACTTGTGTAAATCCTGAACAAGGAAAACGGTTAATTTATGTGGCCAGCCAGGGTTAAAAAAGGAAGATCATCCACAAGAAAAGAAACCATAAACAGTATGCTCCTTGTAGAAGAAAAAGCAAGGGGTTGATATACGAGAAACCAAACTTAGACAAGTTAGCTCAACTTGAACTGCACTGGGATCTTTTAAACAAAAAAAGTGTCTGACTGGGATTTCACTTTTCATCTTCATGGTCAGTATGCTAGCCTGAGAGGCTAGCCTGAGATGTAGCCAGCTACCTAGCTAGTTTGAGTTTGAAACATCAAATTAATATGGCCCTCAAATGTTACTGAAGAGCATGGAATTATCTCTCACTCAAAGTTAAAGTCATACTCAAAACCGAGGGACATCATGTCTGAAGGCAGGCCCAGGGTTTCAGGGGTTATAATGTCAGGGTTCTCGGGATTCTCTGGATTTGGGGTGGCGTCACTGGGCAACAACGTCTCCTCCAGCTGGTTATCCACCTGGAGCTCCAGGCTAGTGCCGGTCTCCGGTCCATCTGGGTTTAATGCGGTTTCCTCGTTTTCAAGACCAGACTCCGATTCAGAATCACACTGGCTCCGCTGTTGGCGCGTTTGGTAACGAGTTTGGGAACGGGTCAGTCGTAGCGGACGGGAGGCAGGAGAGGTCTTCTTGGATTGCGGAGAAGTTCTGACTTTACCTTTAGGAGTTTTCGGAGACTGGGTGGGTGCAGCTGTGGTTGGCTCCAGATCATCATCCTGGCTATGCAGACATGGCAGTGGATTCATGGGTTCAACCTGTTGAGGATCAACATTGGTCTCCACTGCAAGCAGCGTTTGGGGTTCTAGTTGAGGTTCAGGTCGGGTGTCAGGTTGGGTCTGGGATACTAGTTGTATTTCGGGTTGGGTCTGTTGTACTGTTTGGGACTGTGATTGGGTCTGTGGTATTGGTTCAGATTGGACCTGGGATACTGGAAGTACTTGGCAATGGGTCACAGGTATGGGGTCAGGTTGGGTCTGTGCTACTGGTTGGACCTTTGTTATTGGGTCAGGTTGGGTCTGTGCTACTGGTTGGACTTGTGCTATTGGGTCAGGTTGGCTAATCTTTGTTTCGGCCTCAGAATTTATGTCAGGTTGGGTCTGTGGTACTGGTTGTACCGGAGGCTGGACAGCTGGTTTAAGTTCAGCAGTGTCCAATGGTGGACCAGGTTTGGCCTGAATTGGTGTTTGGGTTTGACAGGGTGGCGGGCTCTTGGTTAGGCCAAGTGATATGGATTGAGGAGCTGGTCTTGGGTCGGTCTGTTGAGACTGAGCTGGTTTTGTCAGCAGCTTGACCTGACTCGGATCAGGAGCCATCTGGGGTTTGGCTTTAGCAAAGGCGGACGGCCCAGACTGGCTCACACCACTGTAGAAAATATCAAAGAGGTCCTTGGCCTTGGCAGCGGCCAGGTGGGACTTGAGTTTGTCAGACCTGTGAGCTCCATCGCCGGAGTTCATGAAGGGAGGGGGTTTGACAAACACAGTCCGTGTCTGCTCACTTACAGGGACCCCTGGTGCTGCCTCGTCAGACTCCACAGCTACCAACCTCTGGTTTCCAGACATGCAAGGAGGTTGAAACTGAGGAGGCGGCACTGGTATCCGTACAGGCATCTGCGGGGGCATCAGCGGGGGGATCTGCGGGGGCATCAGCGGGGGCATCAGCGGGGGCAACAGCGGGGGCATCAGCGGGGGCATCAGCGGGGGCATTTGCACGGGCACCTGGGCTGGTGTATTGGCTGGTATGTGCACCGGCCTCTGCTCTGGTTCCTGTATGGGTTCATCCTGATTGTCAATCTCCATGGGAACAGGTTCAGAAGACAGCGGGGCGTTGATGTGTCCTTGAGATTCAGGACTCTGTGGGCGGGTGGATAGGATGGCGTTGATAGCAGTGGGCTTGGAGTCTGTGGCGGCCGTCTGGAGGCCACTAGCCGGCGCTGGGAGGTTTGGCCGGATGCGGCCTCGGGTGGCCACCTGACCCATCCACGGTGGCGGCACGGGAGGCTGTCCCGAAAGCTTCAGAGCGATCTCCTTGGCAACCGCCATGGACTTGGCAAAAGAGTCTTCTACTGGAATCTTCTCCAGCTGCGGCGGTGCCTCGTCGTCCTTCAGGAACTCCGCAGCAACTCGTTCTGCCTCTTTGGCCAGGACATTCTCCTTCTTCTTCCAGGTGAATCGACCGAATGCAGCCGCGGGGGGTGCCGGAGCAGCCAGAGCAGCCGGTGCTAGTGCTGCAGCAGCAGCAGCGGCAGCCTTGGCCGACTCCAAGCTTTGCTTGCGTAGCTTGGCCCTCATGGCAGGACTTGGTCCACACATGACTTTGGGTGGATCGTAGGGCTTCAGAGGAGGGTCAGGCTTTTTGACCTCTGCTTCTTCTTTGAAATGTCTTTTCACAGTTTTGGTTTCCGTTTTGGTTTCCTTCTCAACCTTTGGCTTGGGTTCCTCTCTCTCGCGATCATACTTGGACCTGGGTTCAGGGTATCTGTTGGACCGATACCGGTCATCATCGTTTCTGTAGCGCTCATCCCCGCGCCCAGGCCTTGACCGTTCCTCGTCTTGGCGGTACCGGTAGCGGTAATCGTCCTCTCTGCAGTGTTTGTACTTTTCGACTTCGTCCCGTTTACCGTATTTGGGCCCCTCGTTATCTTCTTCGCGGCTGTATCTTTGTCGATCATCCTTCATGGGTCGATGCTTCTCATCTTCCACCATCTTACCGATGGCGGCCTTCTCCTCTTCAACTCTCCTGGGTGCTTCCACCTTGCAGCTCGGCTTGAATTTGTCCTCCACCTCCCCTTTTTTGGGCTTGAACTTCTCGTCCTTTTTCCCTTCTTCCCCTCTCTTTTGCTCCTTGTCTTTCTTCTCCTTCTTGTGTTTGGACTTTTCCTCCTTGTCATGGTCTCCAGAGCCCTCCATGTGTTTACGCTTCTTCCCCGAGTCCAGGGTCAGTCCCGCCTGCTGCTCTACGCTCCTCCTCTGCTCGTACAGAGGTTTATCCATCATGTAGAGCTGAAGGGAGAAGCAGGAAAATATTACAAGAATTGTGCAACAAGCAGTGGAGAAAAATAAAATAAACCTTACATTTGCACAATGACAGTACTTTCTCTACCTTCATTGGGCAGGAAATGAAAAAAGGAAATGGTGTGAGGAAAAACTTGAAAGAGCCTTAATCATGGAATACACCTGCACCTAGGGAGGCTTTGGAGAAGCACGGCTGTATTATTAAGGTGCACCGTAGCAATCGGTCAAACTAGCGGACAAAGCTGATCATGGGCATCGTCTCTACAAGAAGCAGGGGCGTGGCTGCGGCGCACACCGGGCCACCTACCTTGTACTTCTCGTTGTGAGCGTGTGTGGTGACGTGCTCTTCAGCACAGATGGCGTCGCCGTAAAACTCTTTGCACAAGCGGCAGTAGAAGCCCCTCACCGGCAGCAGAAACTCTGATCCTGGAGAGAGGAGGGGTGGAAGAGAGGCAGGGGTTAAAGAAACCCACGCACACCAAACCAAACAGCCAATCGTGTTTACCTGACGGGCGTCTCCGTGTTCACTTCCTGTCGTGAGAGGAGAAGGTTAATGAAGACCACTGGGGTTCAAAAATGAGAGAATATTGAAAACATCACATGGTATGACTGGATGTGCGCTGGCCAATAAGCTATGGAAACCTTCAGGAAGGGCACAATCACACTGCCCTGAAACAACATTTAGCCAACATGGGTCACAGTGAGCCAGCCGTCCAGGGGTTTGTGTGTGTTCCTGAGCAGCGGTTTACCAGAGTTTATGCTTGACCACAGCGGCTGCAACTACCAAAGGGTCAATGTTAAGAGAGACAACGGATGGACCAACAGCAGTGCTCCACAAACTGATCCCGCTGAGTTCTCATAAAGGCTCAAACTACTGTAGAGCAGAGGCAAGCCAGACGAGAACCTGGAAGTAAAGGAGTGCTTACAGAATTCATCTATCCAGGAAGAGTCATCAGAGCAATATCATCAATATTGAAGCGTATTGGGAAATAAAGGAAATGGATGCAGGAGGGGTGGGGGGGGGGGAGGGGTGTTACCTTTAGCTGGCTTCGTCGTCTTTTCCACGGACGGAACGTTGACGGTTTTGGAGAGGGGAGGGGCCCAGGGTCTGTCGTAGGGATCTTGAGTCTGGGATTCGGAAAAAAACGAACATTACCGCCAAGAGGAGACCAGCGAGCCCGTACACGGGTGAATCCCAGCTTAACAAGTTAACAGGTACACCAGTATCAATGTGCTGCCAGGCAGCTATACATGAGTACAGACTTAGAGTTGTGACATCACACCAACCTTTCTGTGCCCCTTGCCTTGCAAATGTGTGAAAAAAACAAACATGGAGTCGGTGGTGACGTTGCAGTTTTTGCACCAATGTTGTCCCGGGTCGTAGTACTCAAACTTCTCAGAGGCCTTCGAGGGGGAGGAGCCAGTCGCCGGGGGCGTGTTTTGGTTTGGCGTGTATCTCACTGCGGCGCTCTGCTTTGGAAAACGGTAGACGAGTGTGTGAATTTGACGAAGACACCATGCGAAACACAAGACAGCATGTTGCGGCACACTAAGAGCATGATCACATGAAGCTAGCAAACCCAAAATGTGGAAAGGTACAAAGAGCCTTACCTTCAAACGTGTGTCAGTCTTGGAGTTGTGACAAAATTCCAACAGGTGTCGTTTAGCGCTAGCATTTTTGGCTAATGATGGCTTTAGACCGCCGATTTATCGGAAAATAAACGCAAACAGAACCACATCGGGAAGAACGGTGTTTGTCAACTGCATTAGGGTTTCTAAACACAACGTTTGAAAATGTAATAACTACCGGTTCAGGGGTCACAAATACTGTAAATTACAAAAATAAGCTCAGAATCCCTTAAGAATTGCGACATGAATGAGGAGTCTTTCAGAGTGCTCATCAGGAACATACTGGACTCAGGTTTGTCCCACACACTGCCTCCATCATTGATTATTAGTAGTTCAACATATACCTGGTCCACTGCACTAGGAACCAGTACTCCGACTTACATCATAATGCTTTAGACGAGGGTACGGAAATTGAATTGGCGAGCAAATCTACACAAACAAGATCTTTTGTTGCGCCTGAAATGAATGGACACATTTACTTTTAACGCAAGCTGAGGAAAAAAATCAAGTTATGCAATAATGGGAATATTACTTTCATTCATTAGTTTCACTAAATCACAGTGACGGAATACTCAAGTTCAGCATCTTTACTGGCTCTTTACTGCATCATGGGCCAGAAGATAAGTGGACCTACACATAGAGTAGAGTAGGCCCTCCCAGTCTACCAGATGAAGAGGTTTACAGTAGGACCATAGCCTCCATATCTACTGCCTAAGGGGGTTCCACTTTGGGTGATGACCTCCTGACCTCCGTACCTTATCAGCAAGGCCCCCCTCCGGACTGGTCTTGGAGCCGGCCGGGGCCCGGCGGGGCCTGTCTGACGGGTCCAGGCCCAGGATCAGCGCCACCTTGTCGATCTCGGTGCGTTTGCGCTCGGCCGCCTCGTGCTCCAGGCGCAGCTCTGAGATCTGCCGCATGACGCTCTCCTGCAGCCCACTGATCTCACACAGCAGGGGGTCCTTGTGGCCGTCCTTCTCCCGCCTCTTCTTCCTCAGCAGCTCGCCTGGGAACACACATGCACGCACGCACACACACAAACATGATAAAAGCAAGGGAATAGTCAAATAGTTGACCATTAGCGAGTGGTTGACACGACTCAAAGTATTCCAGGCTCCTCCTTGAGTGCTAGGAGCAGGAAGGCTCGGGGGCGTCCCTCTCTACGGTGCCTACAGAACAACCCAGCGTTTAAACCCACAACCTTTAGGTTGTGGAAGTCACCTTAAACACTAGACTAACCCTTCCCCAAGCCAGAGCCCATGAGCACCCCTCTGGATCTCTGAGACAGAGCTGCATCTACCCAGCATGCACCTTGCTGTTTACGGAGGCTCTCCAGTTCCTTCATCAGACATTCCTTCTTCTTCATGCGGACCTCCCGCTCCAGGAGCAGCTTCTCCCTCTCCTCAAGCACCTGAACACACACACACACACACACACCGTGGTGAGCACTGTGATGCTGTGATGTCACGACAGGGGGCGTGGCGTAGCGTCATGTGACGTTATGGGGGGGGGGGGGGGGTACCATGTTTTTTGTGGCACCATGTTTTGTGAGCAACTAAAGGACCTTTCAACCCACCCCCAACC
>JAOPJJ010000037.1:5203019-5234785 GCA_027122795.1 Enchelyopus cimbrius
CCCCCCCCCCCCCCCCCCCCCCCCCCCCCCCCCCCCCCCCCCCCCCCCCCCCCCCCCCCCCCCCCCCCCACGAGACACGGTCAGCAGGACTGAGAACACACACACATGCACGCACGCGCATGCACGCAATATGGCGGCGGCACTGCTGCTGTGGGCGTGTCTTCACCAGCACAGCGCTACGGGGGGCAGCTATGTTGGGGGTGTGTGATGAGTGGCGCCTCTTACCCAGGTCCGGCTGCACCAGGGTGTTGAAGGGCCGCTCGTACGGCGGAGCCCCCGGGTAGTCCTGGGGCCCGCTTGGCGGGGGGTACATGGCGGGCCACTGCTGGGGCAGGTAGGGACTGTAGCCGGCATACTGGCCGTACGCCATGGGGGGGTAGCTCGGGGGGGGGCCCATGCCGTAGGGGGGCATGGGGAGGACTGGGGGGGCGACCGCAGTGGCGTGCCCCGCCGGAGCAGGAGGGGTCCGCTCCTCCTCCCAGGAGCCCCGCTCACTCTTCAGCGGCTTGGCGGCGCGGGGCTTGGTGGCCGGCGGGGAGGCCTTGCGGCGCTGGCGTCCAGTGGCCGCACGGTCGCCGCTGCTCCAGCTGGACCTGCGGCTCCTGCTGCTGTCCGAGCTCCCGCTGCTGCTCCCGCTGCTGCTGCTGCTCCTCCGCTGCCTCCTGCGGCTCCTCCCGCTCTCCCCGCTCCGCTCCGAGCTCCCTGAGGAGTAGCGATTCTGCCGGGTGGGGGTCTTCGGTGCGGGCTTGTTGCCGTGGAGACGCTCCTTGGTGCGGGCGGCCATCTTGCTGATCTCGGTGACCCCGAGGTCCAGGCCGATGGTCTTCAGGAGCCCCTGGATCTTCTGGTACTCCACGGCCCCCTCCCCCGGGGCGGGGGCGGCGGCGGGGTCGCTGTGGGCGGTGGCGGGGTCAAGGCCGCTGTAGGGCTGGGGATCCCCGTACAGCGCCTCCTCCGTCAGGTCTCCGTAGAGATCAGAACATGCTTGTTGTGGCGGGGGCCCCGGGGGCCGGGTGTCGTCGCTGTCCCCATAGAGGAACTCCTCCTCGTCCTCGATGGCGTCCTTGGGCCCGTCGGGGCGCGGGGCCCTACCCCCACTGGGGTAGACCCCCAGCAGGTGGAGGATCCCGGCCATCTCCGGATCAAGCCCCACACGCTGGGCCAGCTGGGGGTCTGCCTTGAGCTCCGCCAGGATGGAGGCCAGGGCCTCGGGCTCCACCCCCTTCACGGCGCTCAGCAGACGCTCGGCCACCTGGGAGATGTTGGCACCCTCCTGTGGCCTGGGGGAGTCGCTGCTCTGGAGGGCCAATCAGAAGAGCAGAACGTTAACGAGCAGACACTAAAAGAGCAGATAGTTTAAGAGCAGATAATCATCGAGCAGGTAGTCAACAAGCTAATGAGTTAACCAGCACAGCCTTAACGAGGAGCGCAGGGTTACCATCCGGGAGGCCGAGTCCTCAGAGCCCATGCGTTTCTTCAGGATGGACTTGGTGGGCCGGTTCAGCAGCTCCTCCATCTCCTTCCTCCTGCGGGCCAGCTCCAGCTCCTGGAACTGCTTCTTGCTGTCACTGTCCATGCTGCTGCTCCTGCTCCTGCTCCAGCTCCTCCTCGCACGACTCCTGCTCCGCCCACGGCTCCCTGCGCGCCTGGGGCTCCGCCCTCTGGACCGGGACCGCGACCGCGACAGGGACCTGGAATGAGATCTGGACCTTGACCTGCTGCGGACACGACTCTTGCTCCTTCCGCGGCTCTTGCTGCGTGCACGACTTTTGCTGCGTGCTCTGCTCTTGCTGCGGCCCCTGTCGGGGGAGCGGCTGTGGCTGCGGGAGCGAGCTCGGCTCTTGCTCCGCCCGCGACTCTTAGCCCGGCTCCGGTCGGGGCTGCGGCTTCGGCTCCGCCCCCTGAGCCTAGGGAAGGAAAGTTTGATTTAAGGTTTAGAAAAGATGAGCAGGGTGTTGGGCCGAAAACACCAACACAGTTTATTTCAATTTTTTTTCTCACATCAGCATCATCCTTTTACATTTGCACGTTTGGAAGTGAACTTAAAACCCGCAGTTTAGGTAAACTTCAAATAAAGTCACTTGCCACTTTAGATGTCTATGTAGGGACGAGCCATGAATGAATGAATCATGCATGTACTATGTCTTCCTATTTTTGTGTGGTGTTTGTCTTGTGTGTTGTATTGTACAGCACTGCAGCAAGTTCCTAACAACTTCTGATGTATGGCAATTAAAGTATTAAATCTTAACAAGGTGCCTGTACCTGTCATCGGGAGAGGCCAAATGTCGAGAGGTGGGTGGCCCACCCTTGCCTGTCAGCTCGTTGCCGACGGTGATCACCAGATTGTGGTCGATGGGGTGGCGACCTCGCGGAGAAGGAGATCTCTGAAACACAAAGTTCCTATGAGTTTGCCCTCCCAATCACTGTTTCTAAACACTAAATGCATTTATTATACAAAACTAAATCTCTACACTGGATCAGAAGAAACACACACACAGGCTTTGGGTCCTTAAGGGACAGGCTTTCTATACTTAATGGATAAGGTCTCATTAGGGATGATTATTTGTTATCTGAGAATGTTTTCTCATGTTCATTGTAAGAGCTGAATAATAATATTGGCAAATATTTTGTCAATATTGAATTAAACGTTCAACTTGTTCTCGCAACCCAAAGTATGGTTAATGTCTACTTAACCCTACAGGAAACGTGTAATATTTGAACCATAATAAACCAACAGATTATTTGTCAAAATAGATATTCCCGTAAAGTCGAACCAGCAATCCCATGATGCACTCTGACGGCAGGATGTCTCTGCTGATGACGCTCTGTGTTCACTTGTTCGGCTCAGTCTCTATTATGGTTTTTAGCAACAGCTAGCTCCCTGGCTAATGTTTACCACAGTATCTGTACACTACCACCAGGGTTAAACATGCCCAGTGGACCCCCTGTATACACAGACAGCACAGCTTATCAACATGACTGTGCGTCAGACATATTTTTATATATAGGCCTATATATATGTATACATGTTTAGAACCCCGAACCATTGTAGTCCCCATAACGTTACCTCTCTGGGCGGCCCGCTGCCCCAGTACTCCCCACCACGGTGGCTCCCAGGACCGGGAGACGGGTACCTCCTCCGCGGGGGAGAGCGCCTGTACGAGTCCGGCGGTGGTCCGCGGTCGTGGTAGCCATGTGGGTGGTACGGGGACCGTGGCCTGCCTCGGTACGACGGCGGGGAGTAGGAACGTCCAGAAGCGTGGCCAAACGGTGGTCCGCGGCCTTCAAACGGCGGCGGGTAGCTTCCTCGGTGCGGGGGCCGACCGCGGTACATTACACCGGTGGAGCCCGACCTTTACTGTCCGATACCGCTGCCTATTAGATCACCGTTGAATACGGCGTGTTAACTGACTATTTGTTTGCAGCGGTTTTGATGCTTTCATTGAAATTTCTTGTGACACATACCATCCATCGGTGCTAATGGCTGCTGCTCTTCTTCGACCGGCTGGTCGGCACTGAAGCGACTCTGCCCCCTGCTGGTGAGCCCGTCGCAACGTAACGTTCACACGGCTCATACAAGTTTCAAAACGCCTGAACTACGCAATTAATCGTAGTGCTCTAGGACGTCACACACACACACACCATGTGGTAAACTTACAAAAAAACAAAGACAACTTGTCCAACATTTATTTAAAATATATTTTATTCACAAATAAGGGTTCGATACGTCAATTACATTTCAAAACAACCCCAGCCACAGGAAATCCTTGACCATATTTACTTCACATTTCAAGCTCAAGGCCAAGAGCCATTAATGTGGTCCTTGCAACTTACTTGGAAATAAACCAGGTTTAGCAAATGCTATTTGGTCCCTTACCTGTCTGTAACCGTCTTCATTTGGCATCAGAATGTGTGTCAACACGTTAGAGACAGATGAGCTTAACATATACTTGGATTCCAAAAGATTTTAAGTTTAACATTCTCACAGTAGTTTCTACACTAAACTCATCTAAAAAAAGATGCATGTCAGATACAGAGAAAATGGCCATCTGCTGTAATCATGACGATTTCTATTGCCAGTGGGAAAATCTGCTGAGGATTAACAGATTTAATTCAACATGCATTCTCAGAAGTACCATACCTTTTGGCTTTTATTTACACAATGACATTTAGTCAAGGAATGGGTGATTGTGTATATACTTTAGATTTTTAAAAAGATTGATGACAGTTTCTGAAAAAAAAAGTTAGGACTTTTTGATTTCCCCTCTTGGATAATTGCTGATGCAAAGCCTTTCCAATGCTGTCAATAGTAGTCAGTTACCAGAAATAAAAGTTGAAACTTCTAAACAAAATCTAGGAATCCTAAGAAGTGAACATAATAAATAATTGACAGTGTTGCCCAAGAAGTGCATGATCGCAGCATTGAAGTAGAAGCGGTCTTTGATAAAACATGCATCTTTAATCATCACTGATGGACCACTGGTTCCAGGTGGTTTACCTACTTAGGGGTTACCTGTGGAGATGACCTCACCTTTCAGCAAACCTCTTCTTCCTTTGATACTGATCAGCCGGACAGAACAGAACATACAGAAGCGACAAAAGAACACCCACACATTTCTAACATCCTTAAGCACAACCTAGTAAGTATAAAACAATGATGGTTCTCAAATGAATGCATTATCACAAACGATAAATTGAACATCAGAGGCCCTTCACAGGGTTTATATAAACTGTTAAAGGGACACTTCAGCCATTTGCATTAAACGTTGCATTGTTAGAAACCCGGTCATATTTTTTAATGGTCGTGCAACATTCACTCATTTTTCCCTGAGACGGGAGGAATCTGTATTTACCCCTCACACTTCCTTATACAAATGACGACGATTTCTGCATCATTTGTATAAGGAAGTGATTTTTTTCTTCTAGTAAGACCACAAGCACGAGTTCCTCGTTTTCAAACCTTCCTACAGGGGGCAGAAGGAACCCATTGCACTGCAGACCTATTACAGATTAGTGCAAGTCAGTGGGACTTCGATGTAGTTATTCCTAACTTTGCTTACACACTGCTGACGAGTTGAGTTAGCGACGCCGTCACATTAGAACATGCGAGAAAAAAATACGAAAGGCAGATTTACTTTGTAAACAGCCAAGTTATATACAGCTCATATGAGATGTGCTACTTTACAGCAGACAACTGTATCAGCGTGTGTAATCAGTAATAGAGTTGAGTGAGTCTTACCTCCAGGCAAATGCGCAACTCTCTGTTGACGTCAACTGTCAATCATCTATTCTACATTCCGATTGGTCCTCGTTTGGTACTCGCTTCACGTACCCGCCTACATCGCTAGTCCTCGCATCGCCTGCCCTGGCCACATTCCACTAGAACACATTCACATTTCATTGACAGTTGTCGCTCAGAGATGGGCGAGTAGCGAAGTATGTGAATCAGGCTTTAGTAGGTAGATTGATGAGCGATGTATCCACGGAGTCAGTGGGAGTAGCCTGCAGAGCTGAATCATTGCGGTGCATGATGCGAGTTGTCTGCAATCCACAAGCCCTAAAAAGTTTTTTTCTGCCTTTTCTCGGTCAAGATGGCACCACACTGGAAATGTATGCTACTATTCGACTACATACATGACCCACTTTCTATACATATTCATGTTTCAACCGGTGAAGTGGCCCTTTAAATATTTCATACTGAAAACATGATCCATTTGTTACTTAACTGACAATGATAGAAGAAAAAGAATCTTTACCCAATTGGCCTCTTCTTCTGCAAAGCTTTCGTTAAATAATTGTTCTTCCACTAGTTTTGGTACAAACATGAGTAAGTGGACCACACTAGCATTAGATCACTTTATTGTGAATTTTTAGTAGACACAGAAAACAAGTGTTAGGCGGAGCTAAAACCACAAGAGCAACTACAGTAGAACATACCCGGTCACGTTCTGTAGAAAACTATAGAAATGAAAAACCAACCACCAACCACCGCAGGATAAAGGCAATGATGAGCACGAGATCATGGTTTCTCCACATCTTTGACAGACTCCATCTCCCACTTCTCAAGGAAGTCCTGCAGGTTGAGGTTGAACGTGTCTATGCCCTTGGAGGACAGGTGTACCCCATTGGCCCGGTACTGACCCGTGTTGGAGCCACAGCGGATGTTGTCGTGGGTCAGGCTGGTGCCGCCCAGGTCCAGGATGATGTTGTGGATGCGGCGGTTTACCGTGGTCCTCACCAGGTCCACCTCATGACTGTCGTCAGAGTGGCGCCACACCCGCCGGGGGAGGATGTTGGACCAGACCAGCAGACAATTAGGGAAGATGCTGCGCATGGAGCCCAGGTCCTTCTTGACGGAGGCCAGCAGGTCCGTGGGGCTCTCCGTGCTCAAGTCGTTGCCTCCCAGGTGCATGATGAGCACGTCTGGGTTGGGCCACTTCACCTTCAGCTGATGGAGCAGGGGCAGCAACTGGGGCCAGGTCATGCCCTGGGTGCCTTTCCAGTGGATTGTCACGTTGCTGGGGTCCATGCCCAGCTGCATGCCCACCTCTGGCGACTTGGCCCGCGACTCGGCCCAGTACACCAGGGAGTGGCCGCAGATCCACACACTCTTGGGATCCCCGATTGGCTTACCTGGAGAACCAATACAATGCAGCCATTAGTGAGCTGTGTAATGTAGAGACATCTCACATCTTAAAAGGTTGGAAGCAGAAGCCATTTCGGAAGTTTAAACAGATATAACCTCTTTTTCATTTAGAATGTTTTTGTTCTTTCCTTAAGAAATACGGCTTGATGAAAGAATCATGATTCAGATGTGCAATCAAGGGTAACGCTTTGAAAAAAATCGAAGTTTGAAAATGAAAACTTAAGTATGAAAATGTGTCTTCTTTTAAACACATTTATATACAAATGCCTAAAAAGGATAAATTGTCTGAAGTATTTGGCAACAGATACAGATAAAACGTAGTTGGATTAATTAGATATTTTCACGTTTCATTGTCGTTTTTTGGAACCACTGTTCATTAAACGCTTCTCTTAAAAAGCAATAGACCAGTACATGAGTAAAATGCTCACCTACCTTGCTCTTCTAGATATCAGCACATGAACATCACATTCAAACCGCCAGCCAAACTACGTCAGGCAAATATTTCTAATGAGAACCAGGGGTCCAGACATCTACACGGAGTAGCTCCATAAAAACAATTCTAAAGCTAGAATCCCATCTGTGAGAATCAAATCTTCTCTAAACATGAAAATTGTTTAGTAATAACTGAATATACAGTTGTAAATGTCTCAAGTAATGTCTTCTTATAATTTTAATGGATACATTTCATTTCAGTTGCGAGTTAAAATCCCGGCCCCTGTATATGAAGACCATAAATCATCCCCTTCCTTCCTTCCTAAACACCAGAATGACCAATCTAAAAAGCTCACACAGGTATAGTATAGGACAATAATGTAGCAGACATCATACAGCAGACATCAAGGAGAACTCCGGTGTAAAATGGATCTGGTATACTGTATGTTTAGTATGATATCGAGTTTGAACGTTTGATGGAGAGCAAAAAAAATCCTATACGATGCGAAGCTAAGTGAGAAGTTTTCATCCGATTCTACCAAAATGCTATATTTGAGTCTTGGGGGCATCGGCTCATGTAAAAAATAAATCGCTTTTTTTAAACCACTTAAAAGGCTTGAATTAGCCTGATCGTTCTTAATGTATGAAACGAGGCATTGACAACTTTGTAAGTGTACAGATAGTTTATTATAAAGCATATTTTATACACACAATACCTTCAGTAGTTCACCCGTCAACGTCATGTCTTCTTTGAGGGTGAATCAGTCAATTGACGAACACAGAGCAAGCGTGCGCACACACACACACACACCCAGTTCCCTTGTTAAGGTGTACAGCTCTCGCCAGCGCGCGAGTACGCTTGCTCTGTGTTGTCCATCGATTCTTCAGCCTCAAAGACATGATGTCGACGTCTGGTTAACTACTGAAGGTATTGTGTGTATAAAAAATGCTTGTTAATCAACTCTCTGCACACTTACAAAGTTATCAATGCCTCGTTTCATATGTTAAGACCCTCATTATACTACCAAAGAAGTGTCAGGCTACTTCTAGACTCTAGTAAGTGGTTTAAAAAAGCGATTTCTTTTTTACATGAGCCGATGCCCCCATGACTCAAACGTATAGCACTTTGGTAGAATCGGATAAAAACGTCTAACTTGGCTTTGCGTCGATTTTTTTTTGCGCTCCATCAAACATTCGGACTCGTTATCATACTACCATATTCCAGATCCATTTTACACCGAAGTTCTCCTTTATGGCTGAAACATCCAAGACCTCCAGTAGAAAATAACCAATATAATGCATCCTCACGAAGTCACCAATAGCGATGTGTCTCTGGCTATGTACTGGAACTCCTGGTTTCCATTTTCTGCCCAAAAGTGACTTTCCGGATATTACCTGGACCCGCTCTGTGCTGCGCGCCGAGAAGCCGACCAATGGAAGCGAACGAGCCGTTTGGCCAAACGCGCAACTTTTAAATGTAAACATGTTCAGGTTGACTGCCCAGGTGGACGTGGAGGAGACGTGTGCTCATGCAGAGTTCGAGCCTAATCAGGGATTCTTCGGATGACCACAAGCTAGGAAAAATATCAACATGCCTACAAAATAGATGGCATACGACCTAACAAATACAGGACTAGCCAAAGCCAAATATTTTCAAACGTTTAAAATTACGCTTAGCTTGAAATAGTTATTGGAGACCAAGCTTTTAGTAACATTACAGGTAGACGAATAAGGAGCCGTACATATATCTTTAAGACGACATATCATCTTTTAAGAAAATGTCACATTGGTCTTTAAACCTCTGACTATATATACATGTGAGCTATATTTCACTTAATGGTACTTTTCTCATGTTCTTCTGCATATGATTTAAACCTCTGACTATATATACATGTGAGCTATATTTCACTTAATGGTACTTTTCTCATGTTCTTCTGCATATGATTGTCTTAACAGGATAAACAATTTTTTAGCAACGGCTTGAAGAAACGCTACACTAAGTTAAAAGCACAAAACAAGAAAGTAAAAAGGACTTACCCCCATAGCTTTACTAACACCTGAGGGGACGAGTATCAGCAGATTTGGCTCTAAACTGAAAATCAGCATTCACGAACTGTGCTAAATCTTTGTAGATGATCTGGCAATCAAGCAGGTTCCTTCCAGGTCAACAAAGACTACCTACCAACCTAGCCTACATCTTGAGTGAAACACAGCTTCTAGAGAACAGTGTATGAAAAATGAACTAGCTAGGACAATTAGTCCTATATACTACATGAAGATCGCCGCACGTAAGCTAACTTTAAGACCTCGAATCAAAGCAATTTACAAAACCAAAACAATTTACAAAGATTTACATCCTTAAAGGCCTTTCCACACCAAGGTGGATTCGGATTGCGGTGCGAAAAAAAAAGCTAATACGAAATTCCGCACTGGTGTCTACACCAGGTGCGGTGCGTTAAAAAAAAAATTCTGCGTCCTATTCCGCGCAGCTTTTGCGCCGTGGCCTGTGACTGTCAGTCGTGAATGTCAGTGGTAAAGATGTCGTCAAGTGACGAAGATCTCATAGTGATCGATAGGTTAGTTAATAGGAACAAAAAAAGAATGTTTTGGGTTCACCCCTTGTTGGAGTGGAGGCGACAGCAGGGTGAGTTCCATCAGCAGGGGATTGGCTAATAATAAATTTGTTTACACGTTGCTAGGGAACCATTACCACTGTTCTGTAGTTCATTAGCTATTCCGGCCCATATAGGCCTATTGTCCTTGAACTTCGTGCCGATTTTTTTTGTAGGGTTCTTTTCCTCTTTGCTTTGTTGTCTATTATGTCAAAGTAGAACACAATTAAATCCTGTTTTGATTGGTCAGGCACATTTTTCCGCAAGCGAAATTACGCTTCAAAACAGACAGATCCGATATTTTTTTCCGCACCCCGTATTCCGCCTTTTAGTGTGCACAGCCTCATTAGAACAGATGTGTTTGTTTATCAGTGAAATTCTGTGCGGAAATTTGCTTGGAAAATCGCAGAAAATCAGCCTTGATGTGGAAGGGCCTTAAGCTAGACACTTGTGTCTCCCTTGGAGACACAAGTACAATTATGGATTATGGAGTACAGTCTAAATACCAGTATGCTGTGATCAATTAATTTTGTTTGTAGATGTCAGCAAACTCAAATGCAAGCGGAAATGAGCAGAGTGTTTATCCTGGTTTGAGCCTAAGGCTAGCTTTCTGGACAGGATTAGCACCACTAGCGTCATGTAAACAGATCATTGTGACACTATAACCACGGTTTCTAGGTATTCTGGAAAAATTGAAAAATGTAAAGCGTAACTGTAAATACATCAGTATTCAGTCCTAATTACAAGTTGCACTGTGACTAGCTAAACAATATCATAAAACCGAAACTGACTTTTGTGAATATCTGCGAAAACCCTTCCTACCTAATGGGTAGGTCTCTTAATATCACATAAGATAATTCTGGCTCGAATTTGGGCGCGTCAGAACACGACGGATCACCGCAGTAAGTAATAAAAGAAGAAAACTGTACTTAGTTGAGTCAGAAGTCTTCATTCTTCATGGATGTGTCGGACCACTACACTTGACTAAGGACAGAGCTCACACTCAACGTACTTTGCAGAGCGATCAAAATGCCAAATCTGGTGTCCGGGATTCTGCTACACGACCTGATACAGCTGAATATTAAAACTTTACAATCATGTCATTCAATCAGGCCTCAAACTTACTGAAAGAACTTGGTCTGAAAAAATGTGTTGCTGCGCAGGATGCTTAGCTGACAAACTGAAAAAGCTTGCTTCTATCTTTTCAAACGAGATCAGCACTAATGATTGACTACATCTAGGCAAAATTAAACAATGACTAAAACCTGGATGCCTCTAGCTAATGACAAATAGGTATTTGTAAAAGACCTGCATGATGTCGTAGGTATAGAAGTTATGAATGTCATAAAGATAAACATGCTTTCGTTGGCGTCCCTGGCCCAGCCGGTGACTCAGCTATAACATCTGGCTATGAAGTATAGTTAACAGTGATACCTTGTGAGACAGTTGGAGGTTTTTTCCCAAATCCTTGTTTCCGGAGACTCTTGATTTCTTTATACTGCAATTCCCTCTTATCCTGCATACGCTGGTTATACTGGTCGAGCTGGTAAAGGAAACAACACACAAACACACACCTTGGGTAAACATACATTGGGTTCTTAATATGGGTCCTTAAAGAAACCCTACCCCATGCCAGACACCTTCAGTTATATACAATCTCTCGTGAGTAGAGTTAGCCCGTTTACCTTTTCCTTTTGTTTGGCTCTGATGTCCTCTTCTGTCCCTCCGGCGATCTGAACACTGGAGACTGGCTGCTCTGAGGGTAAACTAAACTGGACCGACTTGGAAGGTTTCAGAGCCTTGACCGTCTCGATCACTTTGAGACATCTGGCCACGGTGATTGCCGAGTTTGGCTCTTGCAGCTCAGCACTGGTGGTCAGGACCGGGGTCGACAGACTGGCCTGGAAAGACCCCGATGTCTGTATTTTTGTGCCTCCGGGTAGACCCTGCATAGGAACGGTGGAGATAGGGTCTGGGTCCTCTTGACCTAAGAAAGGAAGGGAGGAGGTGGAGGATGTGGAGGGCCCAAACGTAGGGAATCCCTGGACATAATGCGGAGGTGACCCCGGGGAATGCCCTGGTGGTGTTCCGTATCTGCGGGTCAGTGGATCAGTTGAGGGCGGTGGGGTTGAGGCCATGCAGGATAGGCTCTCGGTATTTGCTGCAGGAACCCTGCTGTTTGTAGGGGCCGTGTAGGAGGAGGCAGGATGCTTGGGTTGGAATTGAGTAGAGGGATGACCAATGGTCTTAGTAAGACTCTGCATCTCTTTGGCCTTTTGTAGAGCCTCCAATTCCTGCTGGTCCAGGAAACCTTCGTATTCGCACTCTATACTGCCTCGCGGCTCCGTGCTGGGGGCCCTGGCCGGGGATGGGGAATGAATAAGCCTCGCCTCTGTAGAACCAATCCACTCTGGTCGCCCCTTGTTCTTCTGAGCTGAAGAATGGCCAGGTTCTCTTTCGGCAGATGAGAACTCCTCCCTGGACTGGAGGCTCTGTGGGGCGGGGCCCCCAAGCTTGGAGGCGCTGCCGGTCGACAGCTTCATGCCAATGCTTCTTAGCAGGTGCTGGAATTTGTCGAAGGGCTGGGCACTGCTGTGTTCTTCTTCGTTGGTCCTCTCCAGGGAGGACGTCTTGGGGCTGATGCTGCGGTACCTGCTGGAAGCCGTCTGCTCCGAGGCCAGTCCTACGATCCTTGAGAAGCCACTCCCATCCTGGATGGCACGCTCATGGGGGAGCAGGTCGTCATCTGGCAGCTTGTAGCTATGCGGCTCACTGGGTGTTGTCTGCTGGTAGGGAGAACTTCTGACTGGCGCCGCTGGACGCTTCTTGTTGGCTTCAAGTCCTTTGTTAAAGATCTCTAGGAGGGGGTTGTAAGACTGGGTTGAAGGTTGAGCGCCCCATTGAGGCAAAGGCCTGGGCGAGGGGCTCCTCGTAGGGGACTCGACGGGGGACTGCGGTCTGAACTCCGTGGGTCTGAAGGAGGGTTGGGGCTGTGTTGAAGGAGCAAAGGAGCCAGAGGTTAGGGAACTCTGGGGAGGAGCCAGCTGTGGAGTAGAGAAGGTCGACAGCCCTCCGTGGGGGTCCAGAGTCCGGGCATGTTTGGCCGGGGGAGGATCATATGGTAGCTCTGCGCGGGATTTGGCTGCGTATTGTTCGTCGTGTAAGTCGTAGCGGTACACACCACTGCTGTATGGGCGCTCCGGATACGGTTGCTCCCCATACTGCTGATCGATAGGGGGGCGGTCGCTATGAGGTTGGTCACCATAGGAACGGCTGTCATAGGGGCGGTCTGCGTAACGAGCATCCCCGTAGAGCCTGTCTTCATAGGGATAGTCTCCATAGAAACGGTCTCTATAGGGGTCAGCAGAGGGCTGTGGACGGTAGCCTCCATCGTAAGGGTTGCCATGGTAAGCCCTTTCAGGGTCAATTGAGGGGGAGCGGTACCGGTCCTCCGAGTCTTCTCGATGACGGAGGACCGATTTGTACTCCTTGAGGGGCACGGCAATACGACCATGGTCGTAGTCGATGCAGGTTCTCTGGCCTGGGTCTACTCCTCGCGGATCTCCTCCACGCGGATCACCTTCCCGCGAGTCCCGTTCAACCAAGGACTTCCTGTAAGCGATCATCTCGTTCAGCTTCTCCAGTTCCCATTTTTTCCAGGCTAGCTCGTCATCCACAACCACGCCACCAGCACTACCTCGCTTTTCCCTCTCTTTGCCGTTTGTGCTCTTGGTCCGGCTGCTACTCCTGTCGCTGCTCCTCTCTCTGCCCCTCTCTTTACTCCTATCCCTACCCCTCTCTTTGCTCCTATCCCTGCCCCTCTCTTTGCTCCTATCCCTGGCCCTCTCTTTGCTCCTATCCCTGCTCTTCTCTTTGCTCCTATCCCTGCCCCTCTCTTTACTCCTATCCCTGCCCCTCTCTCGACTGCGACTGCGGCGGTGTGAGCGATCCCGGCTGGAACTGCGTCTAATGCTTGGACTGCGGCGTCTCTCAATGTAGCGTCCATAGTGAGTCCTGGAAGGACTCCGGCTTCTGCTGCGTGAGCGTCCGTATCTGCGACGACTGGCATTGGAGTCCTTCTGCACGCCGCTCCCCCTGCTGTCTTTGTTGTCCTGAGACCTCAGGTTCTTCACCACTGCCTTCAGCTTGTCCGTATCGGCCTTGTCTTGCCTGCAGACGATAGAAATCGCACGTGAGCTTGTGATGAAACTGGTAGTGAGTTGTGTTCAGCTTCGCAAATTGTTATTCTGAGGAGAAATGGGGAAAGCGAAAATTAAAGAGAGTGCCAATGATGTTTAAAGTACACCAATTCGGGACTCACCCTGTGGCCTCAACGCTGGTTGTTTCCTTGGAGAGTTTGATGGTCAGCTGCAAAACAGAGAGAAGGAAGAGGTTGAGAGTACCGTTAGCCGCTCAACCACTGTTCTTTGAGTCTAACACTGGAATATTGCAAGTGTTCCAGCCGGTTCTCCTGTGGTTCCTACCTTTCCCTTGGGTGCGCCAGCGACGACGGCCCCCAGCTTCCGGACAGGGAGGAAGACGTTCTCCATGAAGCGGGTGATCCGGATGGCTTGGTGCCCTCCTTCGGCCGTCTCATGCTGGTGAAGAGGAGAGGCAACACATGAACCAAGAATGCCATAAACACAACGTCTCTCAGACCATAGTAGAGGGCATCAGAGTAGAGATTCAACTCACTGGAACCACACTGAACTCCACCTTCTCGTTCAGCTCAAGTTTTTTATGCTTGACGACGATGACCTCCGACATGCGGAAAAACAGCTGGGGATTCTGGGAACATTTGATGAGCCCGGTATCTTCTGAGAACTCGATCACGATTCCCTGTCCCAACACATAACACATCCACTCACATCACCAACACATATATTGTACTGACCCGAGCATTCTCATCTGAATGACGAGAGTACATACATTGCGCCGCTGCTCGGTGGACTCCTGGAAGGAGTCTGGGAGGATCTCCACGTAGGTGGCCCGCTCCTCCTTGCTTTCCCGCTGAGTGGCGACTTTGAAGCGCACCTTGGAGACGGGTACAGACGGCGTGAGACTACAGGTCAAAAGTTAAAGGAAAACTGATCGACAAAGCATCTTGACTGGATCCCTCCAATGGCCAGGCTGAACGACGGACTCACCTTGTCTCCAACCATCATGGTGGCCCTGGTGATGACATCCTCAGGGCCAAAGTGCAGTATCTTCTGTTCCCCAGCAATCGTCATAACCAGGCGGCCTCTATCGGGTCGGTCCTGCTCCTTCCCGCCAGCTGGCTTACTCTCCACGGGACAATCCTCTTGCTCTTGTTTGACCAGCAACTTCGCGGCGTCTGTGCCCACTTCCTGTTTGGCTTCAACCCCTTCCTGTTTAACTAGGACCCCTTCTTTTTTGTCTCTGTCCACCTCAGCCTCCTCGTTAGGCTCTTTCTTCTCTTCTTTAACATTGTCCTGCAGCAAAAGATGGGAAAGTGAAGTAAACCTTCACGCTAGTCACAGAACTCCCTGTCCCTTTAGTCTTGGTGACATCCTAAAACTAACACAGTTATGTCCTGTGAGCATGCACCTTCGCCCCAAAATCACCTGGGAGGAGCTTATCCATTTACTGGACTCAACAAAGCACTAATTGGCTCCTCTAGCACATGAAGGTCCTCGTCAGACGCTTGCATGAACGCCATGCGGACCATTGCGCGGCCGTGAAAAGATGATGCTACACACCTTCCGGTCCAGCTCCCCCATTGCGCGGTCTTTGCTGATCTGGTAGACCTGAGGACTTTTTGAGATCGTCTTCAGGACTGTTCCATCGAAGCGCTCCTTGCTGATGTCATCAAAGGTTTTGGGATCGGTCATTTTGAATCCCAGGGGGGTCCACTGCAACACAAGCCCGGAGGTTACAGAGAATAGGACACCAGGACCCCTATCCATTATTTACATCCACAGGGAGCATATGGTATATTGATTGGTTGTAAGGTTACAGAGATTGTAGTGATTGGTTGGAATATTATGCTAGCTAGCCAAAATGTGAAATCACAATAGCTTATTTATTTGATTTAATTTGATTGTGATGGTGAATAAGGAGCTTGGTTGAACAGCTGCTAGGCACAGTTATGTTTGCACCAGGACACGCAAAACACCGTTTGCTCTCTCCCACCTTGTCTTTGGCCGCTGCCAACGCCGCAGCAGCCTCCCTCCTCTTCTCGAGTTCTCTGGACTTTTCCTCCTCCTCTTCCTCCTCCTTTTTCTTTCTTTCCTCCTCCCTCTTCTTCTTCTCCTCCACTTCTCGTTTTTTCTGCTCCTCCAGGATTTTGTCGACCGGCACCATCCTCCTCAACCGGACGGCCTTGGTCGTATCGCTCACCTCCACACACAGGAGAAAGAGCACACCTCAGAACAAGGATGGACCTGGTGGACATGCGTTTGCATGGAGGGAGGTTTGGGAGGAACATACTGTTATCACGGTGAACTCCACCTCCTCGCCCACGTCCTCCTGACCAAACTCGTTGTCACTGAAGGTGTCTGAGACATCGAAGGGCAGCCCCTCATATTCCTCGGAGCGGATATCTCCAGACGTCCCCTTGATGCTGCAGATATGACCCTGGAAAGACCAGCAGATAGACCGCATGGGTAAACGTGTTATACAACACTACTGTATACACAGGAGACCTTCTGTAAAGGGGTTCTCCTGTGTTTAGGGGTACAGGAACACAGGAGACCCTATATGAATGGGGTTCCCCTGTGTTCAGGCAAGGGCAAGGCAAGGCAAGTTTATTTGTATAGCACAATTCAGCAGCAAGGCAATTCATTGTGCTTTGTTCAGGGGGTAAAGTAACACAGGAGGCTCTCCTCAGCTCACCTTCAGCCTCTTTTCCTTGGTGTAGGAGAAGGTGAAGGGGACCTTGGGCCTGATGTTGGTGGCGCGGCGCCTGTGGCTCATGGTGTTCATCAGCAGGTTGATCAGCACGTGGTCATCCTTCAGCAGGGTGACTGAGCAGTCCTGCCGGTCAAAGGTCACGTTGGTCCTGATGGGCCCGATGTTGGCGAAGATCTGGCCCGGGCGGGCAGGCTGGCCGTCCTGCAGGACGGAGACCATACACAGGTGTCACACTTCGCCCACACTCCCGCCATGCACAACACAGAACCATCACACTACCGTACACAACACGACACAGAACCATCACACTATGGTACAGAACAGAACCAGAGGAACCCTCACCGCCAGCTGGCGGAGGTTCTGGCTGACGATGCCCTCGTACAGCTCTGGGTCCAGCTGCATGTCGGGGTACAGATCAGCGGCGGCCGGCCGTGTGGCGGTGTTGCTCCCGCAGAGGTCGGACAGCTGAGGAGGGGGGGAGGTGCAGAGCGTGAGGAGCAGCGGCTCCTTCACGCGACGGATCCTGACGGCACAGAGAGCTCCTCGCACCTGTCGACCAATGAGAACCCGCCGTAGAAGTTAATAAGAGCGGGTCGACACCAAGGTTCAGAGGACTACGAGACGGCAAACGCTCATCCTCAGCATCCTCCTCCTCCTCACCGTGTGGACGGTGAACTCCACCTCCTCCTTGACGTCCTCCTGGGTCAAGTCCACGTCACTCAGGTTCTCCTTCAGGTCGAAGGCCAGCTCCCCGTGCTTCTCTGACCTGATGACCCCCTTTGCTCCCTCGATGCTGCTGATGACCCCCTGAACCCCAGAGTCAAGGGTTAACCATCAGAGTTAGCAGGCACATGCCGCCGTTATCGGAAACACTGACACACGTTTGTAGTTGGGAAGATCCCACAACGCTCACACCCACAGACTCCCTATCCGGACTGGAGGTCCATAAATCACAACACACACACACACAGTACAACATCACGATACATACACACACACACACACACCGTCTCCCGGGTCTCCATGGTGTGTGAGAAGGTGAGGGGGATCTGCAGCTTCAGGTTGATGGCCCGTCTCTTGTCGGTCACCAGGTCCGTGAGCAGGTTGAACAGCACATGGTCGTTCTTCAGCAGTGTGACGCTGGAGTCCCGCCTCTCGTAGGGCAGGTTGGTCCGCAGGTGGCCCAGGGTGGTAACCACCTGGCCCGGGTACTGCTTCTCCCCGGGCTGGGCCGCCGGACAGGGACAGAGAGAACACGTTCACCCACACACACCGGACAAGGGCTGCCTAGCAGAGCCGTCCCTTGGAGACACCATGTGTCTGCCACTCCACTAGAAACATCTCATCCAATTATATTTGGTAGGATGGGGAGGCGGGGCTTACCTGGACCTCCTGGATTGGCTGGCTGACCACGGCCTCGTAGATCTCCAAGCCAACGTTCTCCGTCCCCCCTGGGGCCACCTTCACGTCCGTGGCAACCTCAGTGCCCTGTCACATACAAGCACGCACACGCACAAGCACACACACACACACGCTCAATAGCCTTGCAGTAGAAAGTTCTTGGTGTGTTTGTGAGGAACTGCTTCTTAAATCATCTGCAGCAACGTGGATCCCAGACATCTTGGTCCACATGAACTACTTGATGGATTTACATATTTCGTCTTTGAAACATGTTTGACAAAGGCGTGTCTTCACGGTCCGGACCGGAACCCGGGAACCCAGGTCCGCATCCACCTGCGAGCTCATCCCCGCATGAAGGTGCCAGGCGGGACCCACCTTCTCCTTGAGGGCAGTGTAGTGAACTCTGACCCCTGGCATCAGAGCCTTGGAGTTCCCAAAGTAGGCGTTGAACTTGAAATAGAACTTCTTCAGGTCTTCTCTCTCGATGTAGCCGTACGTGGGCTGGGAGGAGAACCAGGAAGTAAGGAGGTTACTAGATCAGAACAGCAGGAAACCATCATTAGATCAATCCACCTTCGGTAAGAAATACAAATAAAAATAGATTTAGAAAATATAATAGGCAGTAGTAGCCTTAATGTGTTCTTCAGCGGAGGTGACGGTGCTCATGGGATATGTAGTGTATATGAAGGAGACACTCACCCCGATGAAGGAGATGATGCCGGTGGAGCGTCCAGCTGGTGGCCTGAGAACAGAGCGACCGCTCAGTTAGAACTACAAAACCCACACTCTAAAGAACTACAAAATGAGTCACAGAGTGAACAACCGAAACTGTCAGAAATGAACCACAAAAGCAGCTGCAGAAATAACGAGAAAAGCCTTTTCTGAAAGAACTACAGAGGCTGAGCGAGAAGACACTGAATGCACACTCACTTTTCCAACACTCTTTTTCCCAGAAGGCCGAGCGGTTTGGCCTTGGGTGCCGGTTCAGAGGGGGCCGCGGGCTTTGCAGCGGCCACGGGAGCCGGAGAGGGGGCGGGGGGGTCCGTGGAAGGCACAGGGGGGTCGGAGGGGGGGACTGAAATCAACGCTTTTAACTGGAAGAAGAAGAACAGACATCCAGTGTCACTTAATCATCCCTCCATCATTATGTCCTCATCCCTTCATCTTTCAGTTCCTTCTGTCTCATCCCTCCATCATTATGTCCTCTCTCATCCCTCCATTGGTGAACTACTGGATACTGAGTTGTTGTTGTTGCTATGAACTCCGTGGAACTGGTGGAGTCTGCCCTCAGAGGCAATTCTTCTCTCCACTAAACCCCCGCCCCAGCAGTACTCACCCATTGAGGCTGTTCTGGCGGAGGGTTCACCATCGGCTGCAAAAATAAATAAATAAATAAATAAATGTACATCTATGCACACTTTAAATTCACTCTTTAAGTCAATACACCTGATTGTCTGCCCACAACGTCTTTACAACTAACTTACCTCCCCCGTCCACCCTGGGGGAGGGAAGGATGAGGGGAACGAGGCCGGTGGGGGCGGCTCCACTGGCGGCGGGTACGCGGTAGGAGGGTACGCCACCGGCGGAGGCGGGGGAGCGAAGGCCGGCGGCCCTGGAAAAGGTCCAAATGGGTCCGGGCTAGGAGGTCGGTAAAACGGTTCTGGAGGAGGCCCGCCGGGGCCCCAGCCGTCCGGGGGAGGCAGACCCCAGCCTGCCGGTGGATGAGGCCCCCATTCCGGTGGCGGTGGTCCTGCTTGGCCCCACGGGTCTGGCCCCTTTGGACCCCAACCAGGGTGTTCCCAACCAGGTGAGGGGGGTGCCCAAGGCCCGTGAGGAGGACCCCATTCTGGTGGCGGGGGTCCTCGCGGCCCCCAGCCCGCGGGCGGCGGCGGGCCCCTGGGACCCCATTCGCCGGGTGGAGGTCCGTAAGGCCCCCACTCTCCGTGCGGGGGAGGCAGCCGATACGGCGGCCCATCGCCCGGGTGACCGTGGGGTGGTCCGCGTCTCATCGGGCCGTCCCCTCCTCGACCGAGACACAATAGTGTGGTCTGGACTCGAGCTAACCCAGCATGCCAAGCTAGCTTGCTAAAGGAGCTGCACGGTGCTAGACTCTATCCCAGAAAACACACACACACACACACACTGAATAATAAGGGTCTGCTTACTAACCGAGACGATGTCGCGTAGTTTATGAGTTGAACTAATTCAATATGTGGTTTGTTGTACGGTAGCTAGCTACAGCGGAAACTTCCACCGTCTGTGTTCAGGACGTCACGTGACGTCACCGTCGGGTTTTTCATAATAAAAGGCCTTCGATGACACGTCGTCCGGTGCACATTATGACATACCTGATTCCCACCCAGACAATCATAACAACCTACTACCTGGTCCTAACCTAACCAATTACTGGGATATTATTAATATATTATATATACACTACTTGCAGCCCTCTTAGAAATGCATTTAGAGTTGGATTTCTGAGACTATAAGCAATTTCTGCAATCTTTCACACAAAACAGAGTATGTATTACATTAGTTGTCAAAAATGTAATGAAATGGAGCAAGACTTTTGATCACAATCATCAAACGGAACGTTATCCTAAAGAATCCTAATTATATGGTTGACCAGGACCCCTATCACTTATGCTGTTATATTCAGGAACATACATGCAGTTGTTGCCTTTAAAAAGTAGCATCATCTAACCAACCTCTAACCAATGCATCGTAAGGAACACGAAACAAATGGAAACTTGCTACAGCAGAAACAGCTTTTATTTTGTTAGTGAGGGGGAAGTTGCACAACATCAACAATGAAATCTTATAGATTGAACAGTATTTTCATGTGATGGATATTAGATATCCAGAGACCTGTGTACTTGTTTGCACAATATCCAAACCTCCTAACAGAATAACAGCACATTAGATGTTTTTTGATTGGCAAGAATTAAATAGCAAGTTGTGGTATTTGTAAGTGTTATTGCAGTGCTTTTATAAAGAATGAAAATCCCACTTTGAACCCATTTCCTATATTGTCATCAGGTTTTGGACGCACATCAAACCAGGCTCTTTAAATGGCTAGCACTTACAAAACAACCATCGAGCAATCTCCCCTCTGAACTTTAAAGGTGTAAAGCAAATAAGAACTCTTTAATCAGTCCAAACATATTGGAAAATCTCCATATGAGTAAAAAGGAAGGCTTAACAAAGGCAAGACCAGTGACTTGTGCAGATCATAATTTGAACTCTAAACGCAAACTGAGTTCAGCCGTCTGAACGCAGGCCCAAAGCTCCAGCAGGTGCAGCGATGTACAGACAGCCATCTCTGCAGGGGGGGGGGGTAGCAGCAGCAGGGGGCGATCATCTTCCACCGGTCATCAGAAAGCACACAAACAAGAAAGCAGGGGCCGAGCCCTGTGATCTGATTGGACACACAGAGGGATGACGGACAGGTGCGGGGTTCTAGAATGTTCCGAGGGTTCCAGAAGGTTCTCCAGAGTGGTGGAACCTTCTAAAGGAACCCGCGTGGTGGTAGAATGTTCCGAGGGCGCGGCGGCGGCGGCAGCGGGCTTCGAGGAGTCGGCTGGGCTCAGTCGAAGGGGCTCAGGTCCCGCTCCAGGTTCTCTGACTCGTCGTCGTCGGAGAAGAAGTCATCCTCGTCGATGTCGTCTTCGTCGTAGTCGTCGTGCCACTCGGGCACGTACTCTTCATCGTACTCCTCGTCTTCCTCCTCCGCTCCCTCCTCCCCCGTGTAGTTGTTGTTGTCCGAGTCGCCCGAGTCCGAGGTTGCGCCCGGCTTGGACCTGCCGACGGAGCGGGGCCAGAGGTCAGGCGGAGGTCAAGCAGAGGTCGGCCAGAGGTCGAGCGGCAGGAAAACACTCACGTCTTGTTGGTGTCCGTGTTGTTGGTGAGGTTGGAGGCCTGGGAGGACTCTGGCTCCTGGCCCGTCTTGGACTGGAAGCCCACCCTGAAGTCCTGTGGGTCGGGCACAACACACAGCACTCCTTGAGGGGCGGAGCCTAGCTTGGTTGTTGGGAAACCAACTAACTTACCCACAAAGCCATCATACACCACGAGAGTGAGATGCAGGGCATCGTGGGGGGGTGGGGCTTACCTGCGTTGGAATGGTTTAGTTAGCTAGGGGGCGTGGCTAAAGGGTTGGGGCTGCTGTTTAGTGGAAAAGGGGAGTGATTGAGTTTGGCAGTGGGCGTGGCCCAGCGCGAGGGGGTGTGGTCTACCTGGGTGGAGTGGTGCAGGATGGCCACCAGGCGCTCCTGGATGCGGCGGATCAGCTCCAGGCCCGTGCTCAGGTGTTCTGGTTTCAGCAGCCGCACGCACGAGGCCAGGTCTGTGCACTGCAGCAGGGTCTCCTCTGAACACATCACACACCTGGATCAACATCTGTCCCCATCACACACAACGTCTTCTTCTCAGTACCAAGTGCACCCCAAAGCCCTGATATAAAATGCTTTAGACCAGACTAGCATGTAGCAGCTAGCTAGCGTGGAGCAGCTAGGTAGCATGTAGCAGCTAGGTAGCATGTAGCAGCTAGGCAGCATGTATCAGCTACATAGCATTAAGCGTATCCTACCCAAGAGGATCTGCAGGCCATTGGTGTGGAAGTCGAGAGCCTCCGTCTGCTGCTCCATCACGTCCATCTTCTCCGTCTCCTGGTTGTAGTAGCTGTACACACACGAGTACGCCAGCACCTGCAACCATGGCAACGCCCGCAAAGGATATCACCACCGGCTACTGGCTGGCCGGTCGCGCTCACCCCAATCAGTGTTCACCCAGTGTTCAGTGTTAGTCAACCGGTGCGTTCATGTGTTAACCCTTTGGTTACCTTGCGGGCCTGAGCGAGGATCTTGCAGGCGTCGATGACGAAAGTGAGAGACTTCATCTGCAGAGCTTCGTTGATGGAGGAGACCCGGTTCTCCAGGTTCACGGCGAAGTCCTGGCGGAATGTAGGAAGACACAGGACGTTGACCCAGCGCTCGCTGGGTGAACGTCCATCCAGCCCATAATAATCCTGGCTTACCTTGGCCTGGTTATGGAAGGTGCAACGCTCATTGTAGTCCTGAAACTTCTTCTCCTGCCGGGATGCCCTGCTCACCTACAGGGCAAATGGCACAGAACTGGAATCAGCCGACCCAGCATAGCGACAGGACTAGTGCTAGTGGCACGACGATGTGGCAAAGGGGCAGTTCGGGTACGGACCATGGCCGAGCAGTTGTAGTAATCCTTGTGGGTCGGTTTCCATGGTTTCAGGCACCGCCAGCAGAAGCCGTGGTTGCATTTGGCACAGGTCATACTGGGAACAGGTGAGTGACATCACAGGTCATACTGGGAACAGGTGAGTGACATCTCAGGTGATGCTGGGAACAGGTGAGTGACATCACAGGTGATGCTGGGAACAGGTGAGTGACATCACAGGTGATGCTGGGAACAGGTGAGTGACATCACAGGTGACGCTGGGAACAGGTGAGTGACATCACAGGTGACGCTTGGAACAGGTGAGTGTCATCACAGGTGATGCTGGGAACAGGTGAGTGACATCACAGGTGATGCTGGGGGTGCCGGTACGTACTGCAGGCAGCCTTCGTTCTTCTCGATCTGCGCCTGGCAGCTGGGGCAGCGCTTGGAGATGAGCTTAGCCAGGTGTTTGCTCTGGGCCTCCATGGTCATGCCCTCGTAGAATCCCCCGTCGTCCATCCACTGGGACATGTGGCTGCAGCTGGCCGGGTAGTGGGCCTGGGGGGACAGCTTTAGTCACACCGAGACCCCGGAGCGCTCCAGAGAGAACACCCATGTACAGTACAGACGTTTATACGCTTGTTCTTCGTATTTTTTTGGTCCTGACACTGAGCTGCGGAACGGACCAATCGGACGGCAGACCTTAAACATTCTACTAAAATCCTAACAACAACAAACAACCCCTGATTGGCTGAGTGCGGTGGGATGTGAGCCCTGATTGGCTGACCTCAGGGAAGTTGCAGCTGAAGCAGGAAGACCAGCGGCACTTGGAGCAGGTGCCCATGCTGCCCAGGTTGTCCTTGCAGAGGATCTGGTCACAGCCCTGAGGGTTGGTGCACCACGTCAGGTTGGAGCAGCTCTCCACGTAGCCCCGCAGACGGGCCTGTTCGTACTGGGAGAGAGACACCCAGAGTTAGACAGAGAGAGAGAGAGAGTCAGACAGATAGAGAGTGAGAGACACCCAGTCAGAGAGAGAGACACCCAGTCAGAGAGAGACACCCAGTCAGAGAGAGAGACACCCAGTCAGAGAGAGAGACACCCAGTCAGAGAGAGAGACACCCAGTCAGAGAGACACACAGGAGAGAGAGTGAGAGACACCCAGAGACAGAGAAAGAGACACCCAGTCAAAGAGAGGGTGAGAGAGACCCAGTCAGAGAGAGAGAGAAAGACAGACATTGAATCAGAGAGAGTGAGAGAGAGAGAGAGAGAGAGAGTTAGAGCCGATGGTGCTGGACCTCCATCATGCACCATAGCTGGCGGCGCTGTTTGACGGTGGTTACCTTGGCAACCGTGTCTTTGTCCGTGAGGATGCTGTAGAAGAAGCGGGGTGTGGGCTGGGAGAGGCAGTCTGTGATGGGGCAGGTGCAGCTCGCCACCATGTTCTGCTCCACCCTTGCAGCCAGGTACTTCTGCCAACAGGACTACAGCACCACCCAGAGAGTACTACAGTGAGTACAACAGCACATCCCACAGAGTACAACAGCACCTCCCACAGAGTACTACAGTTAATACAGTACAGCACTACACAGAATACTACAGCACCACCGATAGAGTACTACAGTGAGTACTACAGCACCACCGAGAGAGTACTACAGTTAGTACTACAGCACCACGAGAGTACTATAGTTAGTGCTACAGCACCACCCAGAGAGTACTACAGCTAGTACTACAGCACCGCCCAGACAGTACTACAGTGAGTACTACAGCACCGCCCAGACAGTACTACAGTTATTACTACAGCCCTACAAGAGAGCACTACAGTCAGGACTACAGCACCACCAAGAGAGTACTATAGTACTGTACAGTGAGTACTACAGTGAGTACAGACTGGACTGTACCAGCTAAGCTTCTCACCCTGCAGCAGTAATGCAGACAGCTGAGAGTGGGCGGGGCCGGGGTGTCCGGTGGGCGGGGGCTGATGCAGACGGGGCAGGAGGGGGCGGGGCTGGGGGCGGGGTCAGGGTTGAGGGTCTGCAGCCCGGCCGCCAGGACGACGGCGTCCGGGTCGTCCGTGTAGCTCTGCACCAGCGCGTCCACGTTCCACCTGGAGCAGGTCAGGAGGTGCTCCGCCCAGTCAGGGTCCAGGTCCAGGGTCCCGGACACCTGGAGATACGTTAAGATAGACGTTATACCATACCGTTATACCAAGATTCTTTATTTCAAGGATAGCCCGTTGAGATGTACCATCTCATTTTCGAGGGGGTCCTCACAATAATACAAACAATACAAAGATAGTTCAGAGTAAGCACTATTCCAAACACATAAGCACAAGGACAAACTCACACACACTCGCACACATCCACGCAGTCGACTGAATTTTGCATTTTTACATATGAGACATAAAACTTTATCACGCTTTTCCATAGAGCATGTGTGCGAAATTGTGGCCCCCAATATGTTTTGGGCGGGGCTGATGTTTCAAAGTTGACCGGAATTTATAGCGCAAATTGCCGAAAAACACTAATAGAATCAAAGAATCCGGTACACCTACCAATACCCCCAATTTGGAAACTTTTGACCAGTGCATTGTAGAGATACAGGCGTCAGGTCCAAATTTTAAATCATAATAATAATAATAATAATAAAAATCATAACGATAACAAGAGTGAGTATCCACAGATACTCTCTGTGAATACCTAAAAAGAAAATTCCTCTGCAAAAATGGAGGTAGACATTTGTTTTATAACACGGCCTAGAGTCAGCAGAAAAACGCTGAAGAGCTGCAGCACCATTTGGACCGTCCTCTTGATCAGTTCCAGGACCTCCTCCTGGGTCAGGGTCCGACCCATGGAGAACAGAACCGCCTCCAGACCCACGTCCTCTGCCAGGTGGGATGCACTGAGCAGACCCCCGACGCTGCGCAAACACACACACACACACACACACACACACACACACACACACACACACACACAGGTTAGGTGATACAAAATACATTCAAATCATATCAACTTCAAAGTAAAAAAATTACCTTCAAATACATTTCATTTGCAACTTTGTAAATAGTCAAACAATAGTCAACAAATTAGACTACATAATTTAAACAGGTTAACTTTATAATCCACAAACTGGTTATTCAACGGTTAGTCAACGGTTATTCAAGAAATGTAAATAACTCGTAAATAATTAAATGGCGTTACAGGTCTAAAGGTTCCCTGAACACCCCCGCACACACACAAAGATGACCCTACACACAGACGCACACAGCAACACATGTGACACGTCTGACAGCGTCTGAATGAGCGTACGGATGATAATCCTGATTCACCACCTGACCTCTGATCAGCATGAAGCTGAATGACAACAAACAGGCACAATAAGGGTTCAGAACGTTTCTTTTATTACACATTTGTAGTTTTCAACGTTGTGATGATTTCAAAATGTTCCATAGTCATATCATGTAGGAGCCTCTTACTGGATGAACACACTCGCGCACGCACGCACACACACAGGTTCTAATGGTCCGGATTCCCTCCTCCTCCACCTGACTAGACGGGGGGGGGGGGGGTTTAAAGAAGGGCGGGCTCACACCTGAGGGGGTTGCCTTGGTGATCGTCGGCCCTCAGCGGCCCGCGGGCGAAGGAGAGCTGGGCCTGGCCCTTCTTGGGGGTCCCGGGGTCCTCAGGCAGGTACTCCACGATGTGGGGGCTGTCGTCGTGGCGACGCAGGTAGCCCTTGCTGATGACGTGTGTGACGCAGGACAGAACGTCGCTGGTGCTGCAGCTCAGAGGCATCATGCCCGCCACTGCCGCAGGGCGCCCCCCGCTGGGCGGGCCCACCGCCTTCTGGCACACATCCAGCACCTGAGAAAAAGAGAGATATAGAGACAGAGAGAGAGACAGAAAGAGAGAGAGATAGAGAGACAGAGAGAGACAGAAAGAGAGAGAGATAGAGAGACAGAGAGAGACAGAATGAGAGATAGAGCGAGACAGAAAGAGAGAGAGAGCGAGACAGAAAGAGAGAGAGAAAGAGAGACAAAGAGAGAGAGGGATAGAGAGAGAGAGACAGATAGACAGAGCGAGAGAGAGAGAGTAGTTAGACATAGGAACCTGGTCCGGTCAGACTGTGGTCCAGAGGGGTCCGCTGCGGAACACCCGCCTCCCCCGCCCCCCTCACCTTGAACACCAGGTTGTCTATGTGGAGCTCCTTCTCGGTCTTCATGATGCGGACGATGGTGCAGTAGACGTAGTTCCTCTTCCTCTCCAGGGCGTCGGCGGCGTCCCGGTCCACCCGGAGGTAGGCCTGTCTGGGCAGCAGGCTTAGGGACGCCGCACCTCCCGCAGTGCTGCGGGCCTCTGCACCCGGGTTCACCCGCAGGACACCTGACCGCACGAGAACCAATCAGAACTCATCCCACTGGGGCCGAACCAAACACAGCCCCCCGCCTGTGTGTGTGTGTGTGTGTGTCACCCTGGGTGAGTTCACTGTGGCTGCACAGCAGGAGCCCCCCCTCCACCGTGAGGGGGGCCAGGGAGTGGACCAGGACCGAGGCGGGGATACCAGTCTGCTGCTGGAGGGCCTCAACATTCGTCTCCTGGAACACACACACACACAAACATGCACACGCGTGCGCAAGCCAGCGCATGGACACACACACACACACACACACACTCAAGCACACACACACGCGCAAGCGCAAGCACGCACAAACACACACACACACACAATTAACAGACATGCTCACACAAACCGGTGTATTGAAAACCGTTTTGGTCTGAAACGGTGTGTGTGTGTGTGTGTGTTTGTGCGCGTGTGTGTTTGTGTGCGCGGGTGTGTGTGTGTGTCTGCGTGTGTGTACCTCCTCCTGGTTGAAACGCAGCAGGATGAACATCTGCAGGGTGGAGACGTGCAGCGCCCAGCGGTTGAAGCTCAGCTCAGCGTGTCCCAACCACGTCCACTGGAGACGCCGTGGCTGGCGGCTCTGGACCACGCCGTACATCACCTGGGCTGAACACATACACACACACACACACACAGACGCGTACGAACACACACACACACACGCACGCACTGTGGGTGGGGTACATACTGCGGGTGTAGGTGGTGGGGTATATACTGTGGGTGGAGGTACATACTGTGGGTGTAGGTGGTGGGGTACATACTGTGGGTGTAGGTGGGTGGAGGTACATACTGTGGGTGTAGGTGGGTGGAGGTACATACTGTGGGTGTAGGTGGTGGGGTACATACTGTGGGTGTAGGTGGTGGGGTACATACTGTGGGTGTAGGTGGGTGGAGGTACATACAGTGGGTGTAGGTGGGTGTAGGTACATACTGTGTGTGTAGAAGGTGCTGAACTGGGTGAGGTAGGAGCAGAGCCCCGGGGGGAGGGTGGAGCTGTGGGAGGCGGGGTCGTCTAGGTAACAGGGGGCCGACACCGCCCAACAGCGAGGAGACAGGACCAGGACGTGGACGTCACACTCCTCCTCCGGCTGCTCCTCCGGCTGCTCCTCCTCCTCCTCCTCCTTCATCGTCTGCCCAGCCGGGAGGAGCACACTGTCACCATGGAGACAGATGGATAATTCTAGGCCAACCTGGGGCCAGGGCTAAGCTGGGGTCGGGACTATAATGGGGTCAGGCCTAAGCTGGGACCCTGACAGATGTGGACTCATAGGACATGGTGGACTTAAGGATGCTGTAGACTAGACAATCTAGTATCCAGATAAATAATCTATCAATTATCGAAAAATGACAGAACAAACCAAAATCTTGGTTGGACCAGATCTAGTTTTAGTCTAATCTAGTCCAGGCCGTTCTCTTCCCTGGTCCAGTTCGAGCCTAGCTCTACCCCGGCATAGCCTCTGGTCCGGTCTGGTTCTGACCTTTGACTGGTCCAGCAGCGGGGACTGGTCCAGCAGCTCGTGGTCCAGCTGCTGGAGGCGGTACAGGTGGAACTCTTGCCGCAGCTCGGCGGACTCGGCCAGGTTCTTCAGCATCTGGTCCGGCAGGCGGCTGGGGAAGCAGGCTCCGATATGCTCCAGGACCAGGCTCTCCAGCCACACGTTGGCCCCGCTCAGCAGCCGGTCCCCCAGGTAGTACCTGCCGCCGCCAGGGGAGGGGTTACACTCAACATTATGCCGTCATGGCAACGTCAGGCACACCGAAAACCTTGAATTTGTGAGAAAGGGTCTTAAAGGGCCTCTTCACCGGTTGAAACATGAATATGTATAGAAAGTGGGTCATATATGTAGTCAAATAGTTTGAGATGTGGTATCAAAGTAAAAGTCCATGTAGCTTTAGTGTCAATTTCTTCACATGTCAAGACATGCAAAGGAATCGAGAGTACGTTTCCCACTCCCACTCAATTTTATCGGTGGTGTGTGAGAGGTCAGAGTGTGTGCGGGTGTGTACCTGTAGAAGTGTTCGAAGGTGCTGGCCATCTCCAGGCCGGACAGGAACAGCATGGGCTCCAGGAAGCGCTGCAGGCGCTCCAGGCTCTCAGCGCGGCCGCAGGCCCCGCCGCTCTCCTGGATCATCTGGTGGATGTACTGGGCGAAGCGTTCGCTCACCTGCACACCGGAGCTACCTGTTAGCACTAGCGTGGCGAGACTAACTGCTCACGGGAGCTACTCCCGTTCATTAGCCTGATGAGAGCTAGCTAACATTAGCATAATAAGAGCTATCCAACCATAAGCACGATGAGAGCTAGCTAACCATAAGCCTCATGAAAGCTAGCTAACCGTAAACATCATGAGAGCTACTGTAGCTAACCATGAGCATGATGAGAACTAGCTAACCATGAGCATGATGAGAGCAAGCTAACCATGAGCAGGATGAGATAATATATACAAACACAAGCTCCATCTAGAGCCCCATCTCCCCTCAGGGACCCCAAGAGCATCCATCGTCACATCATGTGATCAGTGGTGCCGCCCCGGGGGGCCCCAGGCGTGCGTGGCTGCGGGGCAGACTCACGTGCATGGCCATGAGGATGGACAGCTGCAGTAGCGCGGCGGAGAAGCCGTTGCGCAGCGCGAGGGCGAACGCCGTCTGCTGACCGAACAGCTCCTCCATGGCGTGCCTCAGACGCACGTACAGCGCGCTGTAGCGCTCCACAAAGTCCGGGAGGCTGCAGCTAGAGTCCAGGAACGCCTTCACCTGATGGGGTGGGGGGGGACACAACCATCAACCAATCAGCTTCCAGGGCTCAGACTCTTGAGTCCTTCAGAACGGAGTGGGATTAAGTTAAATTAAGTTGCTTCATTTGTCACAGTGAAATTTGACCCCATGCCTTTGACCCATCACCTGCACAACACACACGCGCACGCACACTGTGCGGGGAGCAGTGGGCAGCAGCAGTGCCGGGCCCGGGGAGCAGTTGGGGGTTAAGAGCCTTGCTCAAGGGCACATCAGCCATGGATGTTTAGAGGGGGAAAGCACAGTTCAGTCACCCTCCCCACCCACATTTTTATCCCCTCTGGTCCTGGGAACCGAACCTGCAACCTGCCGAGCACAAGCCCGGGTCCCTAGCCGCTAGGCCACGGCTAGCCAATGAGGTGCGTGCAGCGGCCCTAGAGGCTGCTGAGGGGACCTCTGGTGCTGCTGCATACCTGCTGCTCCACCACCCCCTGCCAGCAGAGGGCGATGCCCGCGATGCTGCTGCTCTTCATCCGGCCGTACATCCTGGGGGAGCCGGACGAGGAGGCGGAGCCCGCGGAGACGCCCGCCGCCGGGTCCTTGTTCTTACCGTCCTTGCCGTCTGGAAAAGAGAGCAGAGAGATGCAGGGGGGGGGGGGGGTCAGGGCCTCTGGGCTGGAGGTCAAAGGTCAGCGGCGTGAACGTGGAGGCGAGAGCGGCTCTGATGGGAAGCAGTGGCCAACGTGTTTCTCTGGGCCCGTGGACGCTAACGATGGAACACCGACATGATTCAAATGAAGCTTGGGGGGTTCACATGGCAACTGCAGCCCAAAAACAACAACAACAACAACAACAACAAATACAGTAGATCTGCAACAATCAGCCAAACTATGCGTCTAACGTCACACGCACACACTGCGTGTACGTGTGTGTGTGACAGGCCGTGCTACAGACATGGATGGCGACCCAGCGGAGATGCAGAACAGATGCTCTAAACATCTACTTACTCTTGAGATCTTTGCTTCTGTTGAAAGCTTCTGGAAACAAAGTACATGACTTTAAAAACGCAAGACCGCAGGTAACAGAAACTATGGAAGAGGATTAGGTCCACGGGTGAATTACTTGGGGGGGGTTCTGAGATTAAGGTCAGAATTCTGAGATTATCGCCAAATTCTGACTTTAATCTCAGAGGACCCTCGCCCCGTTTGACCAGCGGAGACGCGGCCCACGGGCGGGGCTAACATGATGCCGACCGGCCGGTCACCATGGCGATGCGGTGTTTCGGCGGACGGACTCACTGGACTTGACGGGCGGCTTGACCTCCTCCACCTGGCTGGTGTCCACGTGCACCAGCAGGTGCGTGAGTCTGCGCACGCGGGAGTTGAAGATGGCGGCGCAGCTCTTGCGGTGGCGCCGGCGCTGGGCGTTCTCCAGGTAGGCGATGAGCAGCCAGGAGAGAGGGCTGAGCGCCGTGTCAT
>JAOPJJ010000037.1:5234885-5245242 GCA_027122795.1 Enchelyopus cimbrius
CCCCCCCCCCCCCCCCCCCCCCCCCGCCGGGCGCGGGCCACTCAAAAATGGTACTCAACAAACTTTATTTAAGAAAACAAATGTAATACAAAAATTACACCAATTGCACTTTTTTGAGAATAACATTGTATAATGTACATCATTTACATTTTCAATGTAAATGGGAGGGGGGGGAGGGGGAGGAGGGCCCACCTGGGAGGGCGATGCTGTGGACGATGGGGGAGATGAGGGCCTCCCAGCAGGTGCCCCCCAGGGCCTCCGCAGCCTCGGCGTCCGGCAGGAAGCGGTCCGCAAACAGCTGCTCGTGTTTCAGCGCGCTGTTCAGCCTGCAGAGAAAACCCGGTAGGACTGGTTACAAGTCAGTCAGCCTGGAACTGTTTACCAGTCAGTCAGCCTGTTATTACAGCCTGCTGCTGGTTACCAGTCAGTCAGCCTGCTAGCGGTTACCAGTCAGTCAACCCCGTTTGAAGGAACTGTAGGGTGATGGGGTCCGCAGAGTGAGTGGGTGGTGAGCAAGCAGAGTCTCGTCAGAAGACGTGAATAGCAAAGAGTGGAGTTTTGGAAGCAGGCAAGGGAGAAGGCAGGGTTTGAACACCAGTAGCTTCATTTATCTTTGCTTTGTGCCTTGAGGTCTGTGGTTCTTTATTTCCACCGCTCATTTGCATTTATGTACGTGGTTTACTTGAATACGCACACAAATAAGATGTGTGCATGCACAGGAGTGTTGGCAGGGAGTGCAAAAAGGGGTGAGTGGTGAAACTGAGGGGTGAAAAAACTATTTATAGTCTCCGCCCCCTTACCCAGCAGGTAAGGTGGCCGTGGTCAGGGGGCAGGTATCCTTTGTATTCACTTTGGCAGATTAACCATATTCAGTGGGAAAGAAAATGTAACTGAGAACGTGATCCAGGGAGTCTTTTCACCATTAATACCGCCTGGTTCTGGTGACCAGTCATTCAGCCTGGTACTGGTTACCATCCAGTTAGCCTGGTACTGGTTCCCAGTCAGTCTACCCCGTTATTACAGCCTGGTACTGGTTACCAGTCAGTCAGCCTGGTACTGGTTAATAGTTAGTGATACAGGACATTACTACAAGTATAAGTTTATGATATATCTCTGAGAAATGGATCCACTACATGTTCACCAATACGTCAAAAAGAAGTGTTGGGAAACCTCTAAAGGTCCTCGTTTGGTAAAATCAACGGTCAGAGACAGACAAACAGACAGACGGACAGACAGACAGACAGGTCCCAGTGGGGGTTGGGGGGGTACCTGGTGAAGAGGTGCAGCAGCTGGTTGCGGTCCCGCAGGACGTCCATGCACCAGGTGTGGGCCTTGGTGCTGTAGAACAGGAAGGTCCGGCAGCACAGCTGCTCCTTGAACACGGGCCAGAAGGTGGGCTTGGGGCCCAGCAGGTCGAACCCGTGCACCCTGGTGTCAATGCCCCCCTGAGAGGAGCGCACACACGCACGCACACACACACACACACACATCACTCCAGCGGGCTGGACAGCAACATCTCCCAATGGGCGTTATTATAGGACAGGCCGGAAGGATCTCTGACCTGTTGGCATCTCTTGATGCGGATCTGGATGATGGACCAGAACCGGGTCATGCTCTCCAGCAGAACCACACGCCGGGCAGAGGGAGGGACGTTCACCTGCAGAACCAGAGGAACCACAAACTCAACTGGGTTAGGGCAACAAATGGATTCATGCATCTGTACACGCACGTCCGTCCGGCGCTGAGAACATCAGAACAGACCACAGGGGGGCGCGGACGGGCAGACGGCGGCTGGGTGGACTCACCGTGTTGAGTTCCGTGTTGACGTTGTTCGGGTCGTCCCCTCCCAGAACCAGGATGCGGGCCGGCATGTAGCTGGAGTCCTCGCTGGCCACGTGCACCGCCAGTTGCCTTAACGATGTCAACGAGAGGACGGGGTTAGGCTGGGTGTTCCCATCATGACCTACAGCTCTGTTGCCCAGCGAGGGTGACCGCGAGCGCTTGCCTGAGCCCATCAAAGCGTACCTGATCACCACGCCCTTGTGGACGAAGATGTTGATGAAATGGGAGCCCGTGCAGCCGTTGGACTCCCAGTAGGTTTTGGGGTTCTTGTCGGTGAGTTTGTTGGCTCGATGGTGATTGGACGACACCACCACCTTCTCCCAGCACTTGTCCTCCTTGAGCTCCACGCTGGAACCTACGGAGAGTAGGTTCACGTCAGGCCTTACCGTTACACTCGCCTCCTACTCCCATCAGCAATGCGCTCAAACACCCCCGCACCTTGGCACAGGTTCCTCAGGAACACGTCGAAGAACGGGATGTTGATGTTCTGATGGCTGCGCCGGTGCTCCTCGATTTGACCCAGGACCATCTGAGAGGAGATCAGAGGACGCAAGAGTAACTCTGAAGGTTCAACGCACCTCGAAGGCATTTTGCGATCTGATGTAGTTACAGGATATCAAACCAATCAAAAGCAACATAAGCATACCAGGCCTTTATCCAAATAAGGTTCAAATACTGGTTCAAATACATGCTTACTGGTTTGCTGTACCAGCAATACCATTACTACCTACTACCAACACATCCTGAGGCAGACTGCGGACCTGGGACTGGAACCCAGTACCTTTCCGCTGGGCATCAAACACCGTGACGACTCTAGACGCTGTGGTAGAGCCACACAGGGAACCCTTCCCTTCAGTGATGCCTTGCTCAAGCTACTGAGCTACATGAGCAGCAACGCTCCCATGAGGAGAGGCTAGAAGGCGGAGCCGGCCCCGCCCTGGGGGACCCGGGTACCTGGATGCAGCCGGCCAGGATGCTGGTGGTCATCTTCTTGTAGAGGCTAGCGTACTTCTCACAGTCCCCCACCAGGTCCCGCAGCTCGGGCAGCATCGACAGGTTGGTGCCGTGTTTGTCCAGGGCCTTGGCCAGGACCTCCTTGGTCCCCAGGCGGCACATGACCACCGCGTAGTCCTTGTTGAGCGACGCCAGGCGGTGCAGGAAGCGGATGAACTGCTGGACCACCTGTGGAGAGACGGCACAGTTAGTTCACCTGAGGAGAGATAAATGTTTGCATCCATGTTCAACTTTTGTTCCACCGTCTTTTGGTTCTCCCATGATCCTTTGCAGTATGCATGATCATGTCCAATCAAAAGCCTCCTCACCTCTCGCTCGTTGATGAAGGCTGTGATGGAGGACAGGCAGGGCTCGATGCTCTCGTGCCAGGGCAGGATGTCCTCCTGGTGGTCGTCCAGGAACTTGTTCAATATCCTGTACACACAGGAAGTGCACACTCAGCCCTGCACCCATCGACCACGGACAGGCACAGGGCTGATCATGGAAACACAGTGGGCTAACTACCAGGGCTAACTACTAGTACCACTGAACACCACACCTCGGTCACACCACCTTTTGGTTGGCAAACAGGAGCCAGACGCCGTGCGCTACCTTAAGATGGAGAGCTGCACGTCGCGGTCGCCCCGGAACTGGTCCAACAGACGAGCCAAATCCTGGAAGGTGTCGCGACTCCGGGTCACCTGAGATAACATCCAATCAGATTACAGAGAACTGTGACATGTGAACAGGTACACATTGACGATCCAATGATATAAATGGTAGAAACGTCAAGAGATAACTTGACGTTAACCAATGAAATGACAGGTGTTACCAACTGTTAATTGGTGAATTGGCTGATACCTGTTCATTGGCGGAAGGGATTACCTGGTTGCGTTCCTCCAGGGGAGACACGTCGTCGCTCAGCAGCTGCTCCAGGGACAGGATGAGCTCCCTGGTCGGAGTCAGCTCCTTCAGACTCACGGCAAACATCTCCAGCTCGGTGTCCTTGAAACCCATGTCCTCCGAGAGGTCTGCACACACACACACACACACACTTCATCAGACAAGCCTTCTTTGAAACAGCATCACCGATTCCTCCTCTGCACTCTCTTAATGAATGCCATGTTTAGTCTGTGAGCAGCACCTTAACAAACACCAACATAACCCGATACATAGCGCAGCGATAGCCCCGCGGAGCCCCCCGGAGGACTGGAGTACCGGGGGCAGCCGTGCCTAATGGCTAGGGAACCGGGCATGTGCTCGGCGGGTTGCAGGTTCGGTTCCCGGGACCAGAGGAAGAAAAAATTTGGGGGGGGTGGGTGACGGAACAGTGCTTTCCCCCCCCAACATCCACGGCTGTAGTGCCCTTGTGCAAGGCACCTACCACCTACACCCCCCCCCCCCCCCCCCCAACTGCTCCCCGGGCGCTGCTGCCCACTGCTCCCTGCACAGTGTGTGTGTGTGTTGTGTTGTGCAGGTGATGGGTCAAATGGAGAGGTCTAATTTCACTGTACCTTGTGTGTGTGTGTGTGTGTGTGTGTGACAAAAAACACGTAATAACTTAACTTAACATACCTCTGCTCTCCAGCTTGTGCACCATGGAGATGTGGTGAAGGGCGATGACGGCCAGCAGCGCCTCGGAGCGCGGCCGGCCCAGACACTTCTTCAGCACCGACGTCAGGCCGCATGCCAGCAGCTGCTCGGCCAGCGGCTTGTGGCTGGAGATGAGCATGATGACCACCAGCAGCCCGTTCCTCACGGACAGCACGGACCTGCAGGGACACGCAGGTCAGCTCCTGTGTGTACGTGCACTTGTATGTGTGTATGCGTGTGTGCGCACGTATCCTTGTACGTGCAGGCGTCTATACGTGTGTGTCCGTATGTATGTATCCGTGTACGTGCGCGCGTGTGTGTGTGTGCATGCGTGTGTGTGTGTGTGTGCGTGCATGCGTGTGCGTACCCCTTGGTGGTCAGCATGAGGTCCAGGGCAGCGGGGACGGCCCCCAGCAGACTGCTGGAGCCTTCGGGAGCAGCGGAGCTGATGCTGGAGAAGATCTCTAGCATCATCTGGGTGCCGGACTCAGAGAGGGGCAGGCTGCTGCCCACAGAGCGGGGGTCGTGTTTACTGGCCCCCGTGATCACCTTCAGAGCCTGGGATAAACCAACACACGATCAATATCACCAATCAATACATATTAACAATAATAATGATCACCGTCAGAGCCTGGAGCACAGCAATATCACTAATCAATAATGATCACCTTCAGAGCCTGGGTTAAACCAATACATCACCAATCAATATGACCAATCAATAATGATCACCTTTAGAGCATGGGGCACACCAATACATCATTAATAACACTAATCAATCAATATATTAATAATAATATTTATCACCTTCTGAGCCTGGTGCACACCATCGATGTCATCAATCATGAAACACCAATATCAATTCATAATAAAAGTTGTATCGGGAACATATGGATTAGGGTAGTCAGTGGGCTCACCGCCAGCGCCACCTGCTGGACCGGAGTGGCGCTGCAGAACTGACGCATGCAGCCCAGCACGGCGCGAACCCCCCCCTCCGTGGCGAAGGGGACTCTCCAGTCGTACTTCAGCATGAGTCCGCGCGTGAGACGGAGGGCCGACAGCGCTACGTCCTTCTCTTGAGACGCCAGCAGGTCCACCAGCAGAGACAACACACGCTCCCTGCAGGGGACGAGATGCATAGGACACCTTTAATACTATAGTGTAATACACACTCACTGTAGGGGACAGGACGCATAGGACACCTTTAATACTGTACTGTAACACACTGTAGGGGACTGGACGCATAGGACACCTTTAATACACGCTCCCTGTAGGGGACAGGATGCATAGGACACCTTAAATACTGTACTGTAACACACACTGTAGTGGACAGGACGCATAGGACACCTTTCATACACGCTCATTGTAGGGGACAGGATACATAGGACACCTTTAATACTGTAGTGTAACACTCACTGTAGGGGACAGGATGCATAGGACACCTTTAATACTTAAGGAACCCAGATAAGAGTTGAGACACCTGCTCCTCATGTGATGTTCTTTATCATGTGAGCAACACACCAAAGACCTGCGGTGACGCCTTCTGCTGCCAACACGCGTGTCCTACATCACGAGGCATGAGGCCCGGCCCACGTACCGTATGGACTGGGTGGAGTCCGACCTCAGGGTGGTCTTCTTCTGGGCAGTGTCCTCGTCTAGGGTCCGGGTGAGGAACCTCATCCCGGCCATCTGCTGCTCCGGGTCCGCGCTGGTGGTCCTCAGGAAGTCCACCACCTCCCCCATGGTCTCCAGGGCGGACTTCTTCCCGTGGAACCGGGCGCTGTCAAACACTGGAGCGCGGAGGGGGAGACGTTATGCACTGAGGGTCACAGAGGGTCGCCATGGCAACGCTCAGCAGGGGGGGGCGGCAAAGTCACTGAGAAACTGGAGATACAGTCTGCACCTTCTCTCCCTCCCTCCCTCTCTCTCTCCCTCCCTCCTACCCTTCATCTTCTCGTCCAGGTCCTTGGAGGCCCGGGTCTCATCCTCTGAGGGCAGCTCGCTCTCCGTGTCGGGGCTGCCGCTCCACTCCTCCTCCTGCTCCTCCTCCGCCACCACCTCCTCCTTCTTGAGCTTCTTGGACACGGAGGCCATGGAGGAGGACGGGGGAGGTGGCCTCCGGACGGGGGCGCCCACCGAGGCCTCGGCTGAGGGTACAGAGCAGAGGGAGGAGAGGACTTAGGGGCAGGGTGAAGAGATCATAGAGATCGTTTCCTGGTTGTGATCCTCCTAAGGTGGACGGATCCCGATTGGTGTGCTGCTCACCCAGAAACTCCTCGTCCTCCAGGTCTCCGCCCCCCCGCCGCAGGTACAGCTTGGAGAAGGTGTGAGAGCACAGCAGGTCCGGCAGGCAGGAGCCAGAAAGGCTCTGGGTCAGGTAGTGCAGGAGCTTCTTGGCCACGCCCCCGGGCGGCGTCAGGTTGACCAGAGCCGCCTCGTCGAACTCAACTGCCTCGTCAGTCTCCAGCTAACGAGAGACATAAGATGAAGACAACCAGGTGAGTGTCTCTGTTCACCAGGTGAGTGAGTGTACCTGCTCACTAGGTGAGTGAGTGTACCTATTCACCAGGTGAGTTAATGTACCTGTTCACCAGGTGAATGAGTGTACCTGTTCACCAGGTGAGTGAGTGTACATGCTCACCAGGTGAGTGAGTGTACATGCTCACCAGGTGAGTGTACCCGTTCACCAGGTGAGTTGAGTGTACCCGCTCACCAGGTGAATGTACATGCTCATGAGGTGAGTGAGTGTACCTGTTCCCCAGGTGAGTGTACCTGCTCATGAGGTGGGTGTACCTGCTCAGGTGAGTGCGTGTACCTGCTCACTAGGTGAGTGAGTGTACCTGGGTCCCAAGGCTCTGCTGTAGGATTTTGTTGGCCTCCATCTGCTGCTTGGGCTCCAGTTTCCTGAGGAAGAAGACCACCTCCCACCACTCTGCACGGCTGAGACACGCCGCCTCCTCCACCTGCGGCTCCTCTGACATGTAAGGCAGGGAGTAGAGGCCGCCTGGTGGCTTGGAGAGGAAGGTTTGCCTCACTATCCAAACACAGAAACCCGGGTTAGTAATGGGGGACGCTAGGAACACCTGGACCGGTCCACACACAATCAGCATCTTCTACAGCAGGAATTACAGGACTATTCAATCCTTTGGACAGTCCTGCAGATAGACGTTCTCCTCACCGGCCGTCAGCCTGAGGGTCTCAGTGAGGGCTGCGCTGACCTCCGGGCTCTCCTTGTCAGCTGAGCTGCTGGGAGCGTCGCCCAGGATCTCCACCATGTGCCAGTGGACCCAGTAGGTCCGCGACAGGGAGTTCCAGTGCACCTGGGGCGGACAAACCACACGTTCACCCGTAATATTCCAGCATTGACGCGCACGCTGGGGAAAGCATCTTTATTGCCGGTGCATATTAGTGTAGATTCAATATCCACAATATCCAATCCAACAGGAGTAGCAGGAGGGATCTAACTAGGGCTCACCGACACCCAGACCAAGCTAGCTACTAATAAGGACAGGCAGGGCTTAGGGATGTTAACCGATGACCGTTTGACCGATGGTTGACCGTATCACCGTTAACCGATCAATCTTGTCGCTTGTCGGTAAAAAAAAAAAGCGTGTGTGTGTGTGTTGGTTTCACCTCACACAAAAAGATGATCAGTTGAGTTGACTTATTGGAAGTTGGACAGACACCGTGTCTCTAGCCCACTGTTTAACTTCTCAAGTCTTATTCCCGCATGCGATTGGCGGAGAATATGATCTCTTAATTATTATGGACAGTGGACTGAACGCTATAAGACTTCAGTTCGCATCTCATTTCAATATTTTTGTGTGATTTGAAAACAATTATCCCTCACACTCAATTTATCATATCTCTCCTGTGTGTACTTAATAAACCAATAAAAACATTTGGCGCAAGGTCACAGGGTTCATAGGGCGAGAATGTTTGCGAAGACGACAGCATGAAACGTACAAAGAAAAGTGGTGTGTGGGACTATTTCACCAAAAAGAACGACACAGATGTAAGTTGCAATTTGTGTGATACAGTGCTTAAGTACAGTAATAGCACATCATCTATGATGCATCACCTGAAAACGTGACAGCCGCAAGCCTCTACAGCCTCTAATATTCCGCATAATTGGAAATTTGATTTGGAAATTACTACATTTATTACTACATTTAGTAATAAATTAATATTTTTTATTATTATTTAGTAATAAAAAATAAAAAAAACTAAAAAAAAAAATATATCATACAAATATGGTAACAGATATTTGTATGATAATCATCATCTTGCTTTATTATTATTAGCACTACCGTCTCCTCCAAACTAAACAAGCCGCGGATGGAGCCACTGCCTCTCACTGGGACGGACTGGGTGCTATCCCCAAGTCCGCTCATATAAAACCTGTACTTCAACGCTATCACCTTATACCCAAAGCATTTACAAACTATGCAGCCATTTGGACTCCATGCTTTTGCCCTGTAGGGGATTTTTTGTGACGTGAGTGGAAGGGCAGAGTGTGTGTGTGTGTGTGTGTGTGAGTCGGAGGCAGAACGGGAGAGAGATAAGCAGAGTAACGAAATAGCAGACTGCTGGCGCGGCTCGAAATGGCTGTTATTTCAAAAAGCACATTTTAATCTGATCGGTTAACTGGTTTCAACCGGTTAATGAGGCTCGGTGGTCATATTTAACATTTTCGTCATCCCTAGTAGGGCTAGGCTGGTGGGGTACTGTGCTCACCTGTACAGGTGGGGAGCCGTCGTTGCTGAACCTGAACTCTCCCTCATCCCCGGCGCTGACCTCGTCGTAGTCCTCCAGCATGCGCACCTGCATGCCGCTGCTCAGGTTGGCCTGGACGTACTCCACGTACGCCAGCCTGCTGCTGAAGTCTGTGCGTGTCTTGAAGCCGCTTGCACTTTTCCTCTTCAGCGGGGCCACCGCCCCCGCCGCCGCCGCCGCTGGCATGGCGACCATGTTGGCGGCGGCGGTGGGAGCGGCCTGCGGCGGGCCGCTCACTGTGATGGAGTTGAAGCGAGGCTGGAAGATGGAGCGGAGGATGGGCCGCGGAGGCTCCTCCCCCGGGGCCACCGCCCCACCCTGGGCCCCGCCCCTGGGGCCGTCGGGGGCGGGGCGGTTGCGGTCCCAGCCCATGACCCGCACCAGCTCGGAGATCAGGTTGCCCATCGCCATGGAGAAGTCGAACTGCCGGCGGAGAAGGGAGTCCTTGGCCGGGGAGGGGGCAGCGCCGTGCGAGGAGTCGGAGCCCAGGGAGGTGTAGCCGGAGTCCTGGCTGTCAGAGCTGGACTCCACCCCCGCCGTGTTGAGCTTGTCCATCAGAGACGTGACGCACAGGTAGCGCTTGACCAGGGAGAAGAGCAGCTTGCCGGGGATCTAGAGACACGAGGAAGGGGGAGACGGGGGAGAGCATCACATAGGGAGGGAGGGAGGGAGGGACCAAACAGAACCAAGGATTAATTGATATGACAAACAGGACATGTCCCAGCTCCTCCTCCCTGGCACCTCCTCCCTACCTGCGGCAGGTGGATGCCCTCGAAGGAGATGCCGTGCTCCTCGGAGGAGGTGGTCTCGGCGAAGAGCTCCAACAGGGTGTAGCGGTTGTCAAAGTCCATGTGCTGCTCTATGCCGTCCTGCTGGCTGAGGGAGAGCAGAACGTAGGCCCTACTGCCTACACACACACGCACGCGCACACACACACGGTAAGTATGGAGTTTGGACACACACACAATATGTCTCTCACGGGCATAGCAAATCAATGACACACACACAGTTAATCAGCATACACACACACTCCCTGACAGATGTTGGAGTTCAGGGCTAATTAGATACAACTATGGACTACTCAACACACACACACACACACACACACACACACACACACACACACACACACACACACACACACACACACACACAC
>JAOPJJ010000037.1:5403180-5417813 GCA_027122795.1 Enchelyopus cimbrius
CCCCCCCCCCCCCCCCCCCCCCCCCCCCCCCCCCCCCCCCCCCCCCCCCCCCCCCTGGACAGCTGACCTAGGGTCAGCCATGCTCAGGTTTCCCCAGGAGATTCCAGGCAGGTCAGCAGACTATATTAGAACACGACTAGGATTTCACTCCCGTGTGTGTGTGTGTGTGTGTGTGTGTGTTCTCAGAGTGATAGTTATGCATTCCTTTACAGCAGGCTACAATATTGTAAAATTCGGAAAGCTCCCAGTCTCTGGTCTAGGTGCTAGGTAGGTTGGGTAGTCCCTCTTAGGACTATGGGCCTTGTACAGAGTGCATTGCGGGATGTTTGATGCAGTAGGCCTACTCCGCCATAACGAGAGTAAGACAACCGGAAATAAAGCTAAATGCACTGTATTCTTGCATTTCTCATAGTAAACCCCAGATGTTTAAAAAACTAACAATTTCGCCAAATCATTTCACAACGAGCTTCTAAACAATGACAATACCGCTTCCGTTAGCACTGATGCTATTGCTTCCCAAATGGCGGCGGTCATTGCGAGGTGACGTCACGATGTACGGCAGCCAGACGTTAAGGTGAAGAGAAAAGAAAACTTTAGGTTTCAGTCTAGGCTTCGTGTTGGGAAGCAGGGAGCCAGGTGCTCGTTAAACGAGCTTCCAAGGCTGAAACCATCGACCATACCATGTGCAGCAGTGCTCGCCAAACGACGTGAGACGGTGTTGTTGTAAGTGTTCATTAATGTTATCAATTCTCAATCTCATGGCGACCGACGATTATTTCATTTACGTCAAATGCGCGCGCACACACACACACACATGCACTATAATGATATGTGGCGGTACGCTTGGGAATCGCGTCAACGCTACACGGAGGGTTCCTCGGTCGCTATACTCCAGTAACCGTTAAGTTCGGCACCGGTTCGCCAATCCCGGTGTGGTTCTGTAGCGGCCCGACTCAGCCCCGGGGCCGGGCGGCGGGCAGCCTGCGGGAGGAGAGGCGGGACCGCCCGGCTACATATGGTAGCATATGCGAGCTAGCCGCTAAAAATAGAGCCGCTAGATCCACCGCTCCTCACCGACCAGAGCCCGGGCTGAGGCGACACGACCTCTGCTATACCCGGACACACTTGTGTCTGACAACTGGAATAATGTTCGCAAACATGTATTAAAAAAACCCTCCGAGTTTACCGACACGGCAGCCAGCACCGTGTACACCGTGGCCAACAGACACGCACACACACGAACACTGTAGGTTACAATCAGTTACAAGTACAGATGCCGACGAACTAAACACCATGACATTACTAGTAGTATCATTATTAACACCAACCCCGTTGGACGTCCATCTTGAAGCTCAGCTAACCTGCAGCAAAGCAGCTCCGCTAACGGTAGCTCAGACAGAGAGGGAGGGAGGGAGAGGCAGATATAGGGGGAGGGAAGGAAGTTGAGAGGGAGAGAGAACGAGGGGGTGCATTGGGAGAGGGACGACCACTGCCAGAAGAGTGAGGGAGTGTGTTCACTGCACACGTGTGCAGCACGCCGGCTCCCAGAACATCCACCCATTGTCCCGTAATGGAGATCAAGTACCCAGCAGAGATGTAGTCTCACAGCCTCCTGACTCAACATACTATCCTCACCATAGTACCACCGTGGCCTGGTGTCAACTTCAAATAGATGCACCTTGAGATTGTGCATCCGCACTAGGCTTACAACACACCATGGAACTCTATAGTCTTGGTTATCACTACATCAGCATCGCTTGGTCCTCCCTCGCTACAAGGGGTCCGGTTGAGGGGGTTCTGTCCCGGCTCAGACCGCAGGACCCCAGCCAAAGGCGGACCACATTGGCTCAGGATGCAGATAAAAGACATCTATAAAAAAGGTATACCGCTCGTTTCAAATAGAGCTCTTTAAAGTGGTCTGTATATTGGTGTTCTCTCCCGATTCTTAACATGGTTGAATGCACCGTTCCAAGGCTAAAGTAATGCGTGGTCGCCTGCAGGGACCCTCTACGGCCATCTGGACAACAGAATACAAACAAGTCCATGAATGAAGTCATGTTTTAATTTGGATTCATGTTTCATGGCCTTATTATTTAAAAATGTGGGCTTTTTATGACTGCGCTATTGGTGAATACATGTTTTGGGGGCCAGACTAAATGAGCTATGTGGATCCTGGGCTTGTCTAGTAGGTTGTTCATCCCAGTGTGTCGACTCAAGAGTTATCAGACCTGTTGATACACTGATGGCCATCCATACCGCCACTCACCTTTGACCAGGGAATACGTGAAGCTCAAAGGTCCGCTACAGTCACTATTCTGCTATCTAGTCACATTCCACAGCCACTCCCCCGCACACATCTCTCCAACATTAACCCTCAACTCACTCCAACATCAACACCCTCATACTACTACCTCAACCCTCAGATCACTACAACTTTCACCCTCACATCACTACAACATTAACACCCTCATACTACTACAACATTCACCCTCACATCAGACAGTGGGGGAGGCGTCGCTCTCCATGCAATAAGGGGGGAGAAATTCCCCCCAGCAGCAGGCGGGGAAGAGGAGAAGAGATTATTACCGACTGTCCTCCAGGTGGCTGCAGCAGTGGACGGACCCTCGGGAGAACCCTCCATAATGTTCCTGACTGCAGGACCAACAGCGTTCCTCTAGAGAAGCCACTGCAGTAAGTGAATAGTGCCTTCACATGCCCTCCAGTCACTGGGAGTGTCTCCGCCCTCCCTCCCTCTGGTGAGAGACCAGCCAGCTAGCATCTTATCTGCCAGGACTGACGCAGCACTATAACCCCCCCGCCCCCATTACACTGTTAATCTATCATTATGTTAATCTATACCACCGAGCTGAGGCAAGTACACCGCCTTCTCCAGGTGATGGTTACCTGTCAAGTAGACCACCTTACCAGACAGACCATTAACCAGATCAAAGAACCAGACCTCAAGGTGATGTCACCTCTAATTATAACAACTAGAACAATCAACACTATGATTTAAACAAATATAAAATACACAGATGAAGAGGAGTACCAATATTAATAACGCGTAGCAATATCAATTGCATTATAAGACACCAACATACGATTCACATACGATTCAACACCGGGACAGCAGTTTCCATCACTCCATGTTAATAGTAGCTGTGACGGTCCACCAGAGGGCACTCACCCCACATCACTGCCCTGAACCTCAACTTACAGTGAAGATCACCCTCTACGTCTGGATCCATGTCTCTAGCGAGAGAACCATGAAGACGTCAAACACGCCTGAACAATGATTTCAATGGTTTAAGATGAAACCTCTTATTCGCTGCGCAAAAAACACATAAAAAGTACTAGGTTGATTAATGTGCCCCAACGGCATGATTCATGGAGGACCTTTGGTAGAACGGATTAAACACACTGAACACAAAGCCATCCTCTAGGATTCAACTGACCGATGCCACTCAACACAAGCAGAGCCCATTCTAGAGTCACATTCCTATGAGCATGAGAAGGTATACATGGATCCTTTCAACAGTCCTGCAAATAGACCTCCCTGTAACAGTCCTGCAAATAGACCTCCCTGTAACAGTCCTGCAAATAGACCAGCCTGTACCAGTCATCAGTTACTGGAGGTGTTTGATAGTCATTGTACAACAGCCGATGAATCATGAGCCCATAATGGCAGCAGCCATCCTTCTCTTTACATGTCTATGCATACACCGGTCCTGCTAAAGGGACTGCATTTACATGGACGTGGACATGGACTATGCCCCAGCAGAATCCTGAATGACCTTGTAAACCAGACCATCCCTGGTCACCCAGCGGGAGGGTGGTGATCGGAGGGCGCTGGGTCTCAGACGTTATTTAGAGAACAGGAAGTCAACACCAGAGGATTCATGGATTCTTCATTGGCCAACTCCATTACCCATTTTCCCCTACTCTCTCAATCACCATAAACTAATCCAAAAGAGTCAATAAAGAAAGCAGTGAACATTATTGTGCTGTCCCATAAGGTAACATTTTGACAGTTTGATTGGAGCACCTGTCAAGAATACAATATGGATGCAAAGAAACGCATGCACAAAATGAAATGGTAAATCAAAAGATATGCAACACAATGCGATGGTTAAAACAAAGTTAATGTGATGAACGGGTGATTAACGCAGGAGGACGTAAAGGAGGTCTGACTGGAGGGGAGGAGGAGGAGCAGGTGAGAACTGATGAGGATGATGACCATGGAGAACTAGGAAGACATAGGTTTACCTGTTTCCATCTTCAGGTTTGGCAGCCGAAACAGTCTAATGCCCCCAGTCATCTTCTCAGCCTCCGCCTCTGTGGGCTTACTGGGGAAGGGCTGGGGGCCTGGGGCTGTGATCGCAGGCTGGGCCAGAGCCACCTTCTCCAGCTCAGTCTTGCTCTTCTGTGGGGAGGAGGTCTTATGTGTGAGGAGAAGATAAGAGCTTTTGCTGGGAACATCCTTTCCCTCATCCGTTGTGGCACAGGGAGTTTCCTTCTTCTCAAAGCCAAGATCTTCATCCAGAGGTATCTCTGGCACCTTTGATGAGGCAAACTTTGAATTATCGAAAGCTTCCAGGAATTCGTCCATGACGCCTCGTGGTGGCCTCTCAATGAACTCAAACTCCTCAGAGGACACCTCATGCTCAGAGACCTCATCCGCCATCTCCACATCCAACTTCGATTCCTTATTTCCGGATTCCACCTGGAAGCTGGCTGGGTTTTTAGCCATGGCTTCCAGAACCGGAGACAAAGAGTCTGCTGTAGGAGACTCTGAATCTGAATCTTCAGCAAGGGTTTTCTTGTTTTCTGAATTTAGTGGTTGTTTCTCAGGCATTTTAGGAGAATCGAGACTTGAAAACCAATCCTTTTGCTCAATCTTTACAGGCTCCTCCTCCTGGGCCTTGGTTGGAGAGGCCTCCTCCATCTCCTTGACAAGATCAAACACCCCCGAACATTGGTCTTCTTCTGCTTTGGGTTTGCTAGCTAACCTGGCCTCAGTCGCCTCCGCCATCTCTTTCAGCAAACACACTTTAGAATCCAACACAAAGGGGTTGATGGCCGACAGGTTGATGGGAGGGTTGGGAGACTCCATCATCCGACGCTCCAGGACCGGACTCTGATCCTCTGGACTTCCTTCTGAGGAACCGGAGTCCGGCTTTTCTGGGTTAAGAGGGGAGGACTTCAAGATGTCTGGTAGAGACGGGGGAAGAGGAGAGTCTTCCTCCTCCTCCTCCTCCTCATATTCTTTAAGGCCAGATGATAACTGACTCATTATCTGAACAGAGGCTGCCATGGCAATGTTGCTCGACTCGTCCGGTTTGCCCTCAAAGGGAGCCTGTGTGCTCTCCAGAAGGTCTTCAGCCTCCCGATACTGGACCAGGTCTGGGGTAGGGCCCTCAGAAACCTTGGTGGACCTGAAGTCAGATGGCTCTGCCTCAAAATGGGAGTAAGCCGCATCAGCCAGTGGGGAGAAGCCATCAAACAGGTTATTCTTTTTCTCCTCCTCCTCCTCCTCCATCAAGTCATCCTCTTCATCAGACTCCTTGCCATGGAGATCTACCCGATATCCTGCGGATCCCAGAGGTGCTGTATCCATGGTGGCTCTGAACCCTTCAGAGGCTAAGAGCTGCGCCTCATAGGAGGCCAACTGTAGGACCTTCTTCTGGGGCTGGGTGGGCGAGGGACCGGAGGAGCCCAGGGGCCTCTCTTCAGGGGAGAAGGAGACCCCGCTGTCTTCACACAAGTTGGGGTGTCGTTCTGGGTCCTTACCCAAGCTCAGGTATGGACCTGCTAGGGGATCTGGCAGATCATCTGGGCTCTTGGCGCGGGCCGGCCCAGAGTCATCTAGTGCCCCACAAGGCATGCCCTGGAGCAGAGCGGAGCAGGAGCCAGGGGGAGCAGCAGAAGAAGCCCAGGAGGAAGGAGGTTGGTTAGGACTCTCTGTCAGAGAGAGCTCCTCCAGCGAGTCAGGAGAGTGCAGAGGAGAGAGGGGAGAGATGGGAGCAGGAGACTCACCCTTCTGCCCCAGTGCTTCAGCGGGGAAGGAGAATGCAGAACGGATCAAATACACACTCGCACACCTCAATCCAAACCATTCACATGCTGGGAGAATGTACGATTGCCTACAATCTGAAATGCAGCCTGCATTGTAAAGCATACAGTTCTGTCCTATATGTATTCTGAAGCCAACTATAGATGGTTGGGTTCTGCAGGTCACAAGCTGCAGAACTGATTGGGCAGACCAGATGAAGAGGAGAATTCAGCTCTACAGGTCTGGTGTGAAAAAGACATGCAGGAGCTCCGTTTCCTCAACGTGAAGTTCAGTTGCACATTACCCAAAACTATATAAATCAAAGTAGGGGAACTCGGGTCGGGACTATGAAAAATGTCAAATCGTTAACCCCAAGCATGTGAGGGGGAATACAGACCTCGACCCTGGAGATGATTTGTCAAAACCATTAAAAAGACCAACGCAAGACAGAAAACCATTTTGCTCAACATGCTAAACCAGATTCCTCAAGGCAACACCTTACATGCAGGTTACGTAAAGGATTAAATGGAGGAAGTAGATTAGAAGAGAGAGGAAGACTTGCCTGTAGGAAAATGCATCAGAGAAGTTGGCGGAGCAAGAGGAAGAGAAGGTTCATCTGTGGAGATAAAAAGTGACGAAGTGAGTAGAGGATAGAGGAGCCCAGAGGTCAAGCCATGAGGACAGATATGTAAACGAAATAAGTGGCTGGGTCCCACAGACCCCTTTTGGGTCCCGACTACAGACATGTAGAAATGGGGGTGACTTTAAGTCTGACCATGTCCCATTAGGACTCATGAGCTTCCGGGTTGCGGTTCGGTTCCCAGGACCAGAGGGAGAAAAAATTGTGGGTGGGGAGGGTGACTGAACAGTGCTTCCACCCCCCCCTCTTAAAATCCATGGCTGAAGTGCCCTTGAGCAAGGCACCTAACCCCCAACTAGTTATATGGACAAGTGTTGAGAATTAGCACTTGTGCTAAAACACGTAAAAAAATGCATCTGGTATGTCCAATGTTATTGCTGTCCATATCAAATAAACAAAACAAAAAGACAAAACCCATGAGCATAACTACCTGAGCCAATCTAATCAAACCAGTCTTACTAAACAGGCCTATCTTACCCACTAAACTAGATTATTATTGAGCCAGTGATCAGTTTGCCACAAACGAACATCCCCAATACACCCAACTAAAAGGAATGTAGCAGCAGGATGACCATCTCTGTTAATAACTCCACAAAGACTGATGGCTATAGAACTCCGGTCGGAGCAGATCATCTGGTGTTTAAGTATTCTGTCATGGTTCGGGCCCCCAGGACGACGAGGGTGTGTGGAGTAAGGATGGATGCTGGGCTGGGAATGCAGGGCTCCAGCTTACAGCTATGGGGTTACAGCTATGCAATGCATGTTCACCTTAGACCTGCAAAACACTGGTGCTAACACTTAGCTTTCTGAGGGCAGTTTCCCTCAGTCCCAAATTAGCCTTAGCTAGTAGGTTTCCCAGAGCTCGCAAGATGGGTGAGCAATAGCTATAAGAAGCTATAAGTAGCCCAGTGAAGCTATGGGCACCGTGCGGCTACTAGGCCACCTGCTACAAGCGCTCAAAGAACTCAATGTCCTGGTCCAAGACGAGTCCATGCTTGCAGCCAGGAGACCATGACTTGCAGTTTGCAGGTTTAATAGACTCATAAAAAAAGACAAATTGCTACAGCGCTTGCTTGTTCTCCTGCTAGAACAGTCCCTAATTTCCGGTTGGAGAGAAGGTACCCGTAGAAGCTCATCTCAAAAGTCTCTCCCGTTCAACGTGTGTTTGGACATTAGACTAGCATTATCCGAAAGGTAAGGGACCTCCTGCTAATCAGTTTAGCGGTCACTGACTCCAGAGGGTTTGGCCCACCCTGTCTTGAGCAACACAAGGCTAGCGCTAGGCTAACATCACAGAAGGATGGTCGCTAAGCGAACACTGCAGAGGGATGGTCGCTAGGCTTACACTACAGAAGGGTAGTCACCAGGCTAACACTGCAGAGGGATGATTGCTAGACTAACACTGTAGAGGGATGATAGCAAGGCTAAAACTGCAGAGGGATGATTGCTAGGCTGACACTGCAGATGGATGCTTGCTAGGCTAACATTGCAGAAGGATGGTTGCTAGGCTAATACCGCAAAGGGGTAACTGAACCACATGTAGCGGGCCATTGGGGAAAGACCATGTAGTATGCTAGCAGCGGCTAAATGTTAGTTAGGGGTATTGGAACATGACGTCTAGTGGCAACACTGGACCATGATGGCCGGTGATGACACTGGATATATAGGTTGTAGACTAGAGGTATGGGAGTATGACTAGGCTAGGGGTATGGGAGTATGACGTAGACTAGGGGTATGGGAGTATGACGTAGACTAGGGGTATGGGAGTATGACGTAGACTAGGGGTATGGGAGTATGACGTAGACTAAGGCAGGCTTTGTATGAGAAGGCTGCCCCGCCCGTCCGCAGGTTAGACACAACAGAAGAGTATGAGAGCCAAGTCTTAGGGGTTAACTAGACTAAACGGAAGGGTGTGAGAATCTAGTCTAAGGGGTTAATTAGACAGTGAAATGGTAAGAGAGAGCCTGGATTAAATAGATCCATTGGAAGGGTCAAATCGCCTGGGCAAAAGGGTTGACGAGATAGGAGGGTCAAAGATGAACATGGCTGGACAACAAAGGATCGGAGTGACAGCATGGCGATATGTTCATACACTATAAAAAGGAGTCTCGAGTCCATGTAAACCAAATCCTTTGTTGTGATTAATCCGCACACGTCTGCTGCATGCCGCGGGTGGCAGGGGGGGCTATGGACGCGGTGGGCTAGCGGAGCAGCAGCGGCTCACACACCGCACCTACCGGGTGACGGCCGCCATACGCCCGTCAAACAGCAAACATCCACATGACCAAATAAACACATCGCATCCCCCGTTATCGGTTGACCACTGCGTTGACAACACGTCATGCGGCACAATGTGCGCCTCATGGAGCTGACGGGAGAACGACGACTCCTGTTTGGGTAAAACAGGTGGGCCGCATCCCAGTAGAAGGGCTGGGGAATAAAGGCTATGCCAATATCTAATCCGTTTCATTTGACAAAAACACATTCCTATGTTTCCACCGAAATAGACCGTTCAATCACCGGTACCTCCCATAAGACTGCGTTAGGAAGAGCACACAGTGGTACCTAGCGCTATGCTAGCAGGTTCAATGTGAGGAACTATCTGTTAAAATGTCAAACAATGCGCATAGAACCATTGTACACCATTCAATACCCCCCACGGTCCGAGTGGACCGAGATCAAACACTTCATTCAGTCAGTGGATGAGGAAATGCTTACATGATGCTGGAGCGACGGACGGTTCCTCTTCTCTGGTCGGAAACGCGGCGGCTGCTGGGGGGGCGGCCGGGGTGGGGAGGCTGGGCTCCGGGGCGGGGAGGCTGGGCTCCGGGGTGGGGAGGCTGGGCTCCGGGGTGGGTGGTGCAACCTGTGGCTCCGGGGTAAAAATCGACATGGTTTCTGGCTCGACAACGTTCTGATCTGGCGGTGAGAGAACACTTTCAGATCCCGGGGGGGTCTCGTTGGTCACGGCCGAGGGCTCAGACACAGGCACAGGTTCTGGTTCTGATGCAGGAGGGTATGAGAACAGTTCAGGGTCTTCATGAAGCGCACTATCCTCGGCTATGTGTCGGTCGATGGCGTCCTGAGCTCCGCCAACCAAGTCCACGATGTCGTGCACGTTGAAGGTGGCCGCGGCCTCGTTTAGGTCCTCCGGGCCGAGGAGGTCCGCCTGGTGGACCACTTCGTCTCCAAAGGAAGTAGTGGAACTCACTTGCTCCTCGTTGTCTGCCATGTTCCAACTTTGTTCACGAGAGTAAAACTTTCCCGGTAAATGCCCGCTGGTTTGGCTGGTGTAAAGTGAGTTACCTCGGTAAGATAGGTGTTCAGGCGCCTTCCTTGGTAACCGAAGTTAAACAAATGCGCAACAACAAGACCACGGAACCGAGTTGGCGCTCGCTGCTCTGACACTAGATACCCATCGGGGCTGAAATACAAACGTGGACCCGGGACGTCCAATCAGCTCCCGGTGATGTCTGAGCGATCTCCTTAGCCCAATGACCTGGCGTCAATGACTATTGGACCCGCCCATTCGAGAGCAGAAACTTGTGCACAGAAAGTTGAGAACGCCCAGACTTGAGTACGAGAAGTGACATAACTTTCGCAACAGAGAACTGTACGTTGTGTCCCTCACACATCGAATCCATTTATTTCCTCTTATTCTCTATTTAGTAGTGAGGTGACCGTGCAGCACCATAGGGCCCCTTTGATGCGATGCAAAGGGCCCCATTAAAACGGTGACGTCACCTCACATAAAGTTATTATCTGGGGTCCCCCAACCAGCACATTTAGATAGTCAAACACTTAATTCCCCGCATTTTGGTGAATTTTCTGCGTCAATATATGGGAAATGGTCTTGATTTCTGTACGCCAATTGGTTCTGAGGCCAATATCGCAGCCAATCCAAACACCAATCAGTGGTTCACACACTCCGATAGAAACTGCATGTTATTGATCTGTCCTTATGATGGAACCGCTTTAAAGAAACAAGTGATGTAAAACGAATTATTTATAGTCATTTAAAGCACTGGTCTTTTTAATATTGTATGTTGTGCATTTGTCAACCCGGAAAATAGGACCTATTTAATAGGCGATGTATGCAGTTAAGTTGTTTCCGGATATTTAATATTTCTAATGAATAGTATGACAATAGTAATTGAGCAAAATAATTGCAATAGTATTATTATAAAACGTTAGAGACAGTAAAGGTTTTTTCATAGGCCCCCCCATGGACAGACGGCATGCTGTAGAATCCAGAATCTCGGAAGCCCTCAGAGGCGGACTCACTGCAGCGTCACCGGAGCGTCTCCCGCAGGACGTGAACACCAGATTAATTAAAAGCAGTCAATTATACTTGTGACGTCAGTGAGTAATCGGAACAGACATTGATGTGCATTGTGCAAGCTTGAATTGAGTTGAAATCAGGAAAGGGTGAGAGAGGGTGCGAGAGGGTGAGAGAGGGGATGAGAGAGGGGGAGGAAGAGAGAATTAACGAAAGATTTGAAAGCCTTTGTCATTCTGGAGCCACACACACACACACACACACACACACACACACACACACACACACACACACACACACACACACACACACACATACAGTACATGCACATGCATACACAGCATGCACACACACACACAGACGCCGCAATGGATCAATATTGTGCGATAATTCCAAACTGAGTCGGCATTTCTCCCTCCTCCCTTTCCTCCCTCCTTCCTTTCTCCTCTCTTCCCTCCTCCTCCCTCTCCTGATAGAAAGGTAAACAGGAATCAGTCGATCACACAGAGCATTAAACCATAAATAGAAAAAACGTTCAATGATGAGCTCCTAAATATAGAATTCAATACATGCATCCCAACCCACTATCAGATCATCTCAATAATATGCATTTCTGTTTTTTATTACTTTATTGAAGTACTGTTCTTGCTGGCAGATACTCAATGGATCACATTCTCTGTTGTACTCCTTTTTTCTTTTTCTTTTTTAACAGACAGGAGACGGAACAAGTAAGGCAATGGAGCTGTAAGGTCACATGTCATATAGCAGTCTGGTTCTCCAGTTTAATGACATAAGAAATCTTTATGGTTGTTCCTTTCTTTGTGTCAGACATTGCTTACTTTTCCTGCACACATTAGCTTAAAGCTTAAACAGTCCCATGCAAAGAGTCTGAGCCGAGGACGTGTAAACATGACAGTTACCATGGATACCGTTATAGGCACATATGAGATGCCTCGTTTCAATGGACAGCAGTTGGTTTTAGTCTTGTTGATCACAGACAGCATTATAAATACCACAATAATAGCGGAAGCTTGATATAAAACATTATACGTATACATAAACTAGTACAAGCAAGAGATCAATTAAATAATATATTTGTTTGTTAATGAAGTTAATACATGTATTTTGAACCGGCATCAGGGCGGTCACCTACTCCGTGCAGACGCGCAACCAAAACCCCGTAGCGGCCTCCGGAAGCCCTCTTCTACCGCCCCGCCATTAGGACTCAACCTGCGGTAAGAGCTCTCCCGCGGTACTCCCGTTATTCACACTTATACGCGCTAAAAAGGGTGCAAATGTAAGCTCTTTCCGAAGTTCAACACGTCTATTCATCTCATTTGCAGGTGGGCTAAACGCCAAAATGCAGATTTTCGTCAAAACCCTCACGGGGAAGACCATCACCCTCGAGGTGAGTCCTCAGCGTCCATCTTAGCTCCCCGTTGTAACGGCAGCTGAACCCCCCCTTGTTCTGTAGTCCTCATGGGTCAGGATGGTCATATTATAGATCAACGGACAAGCGTGTGCAGTTCGTATCGTGTGTTTTGTCAGACATGGGGGGACGGTGCCACGCTATGGCACCGCTGTCACCGCGTTACTGAAGCTAACAGCTAGCCTAGCTTCAGAGCACATTGAATCCGACACGTGGAGACATAACGCCTGATCCTGGTTACTACATTCAAAACAGTGCAAACCCGCTCCTCCATGTGTCATTATGGTCGCGGAGAAGATGTTATGACAATGACGTCTATTAAACTGCCACGGCGGTTCTCATGCCGCTCTAAATGTGTGCATCGGAACCAGAACCGCCACGATGAAGCCCTTGATTCAACAATATGCGCTAGTTTCTCCTCGGTAACCCAGCTTTCCTCAACAGGTCGAGCCTTCGGATACTATTGAGAATGTCAAGGCCAAGATCCAAGACAAAGAGGGTGAGTCTGCACAACCTGTGACTGAGCCGTCTCAGTACTGACCGGTGGTTTTTAAATCAATACGGGGCAGTTTAACTCCCGACTAGGAGGGATGGCCTATGAGATGCAAGTTGTAATGCTTGCATTGTGTACCACGTAATGGTACTTGACTAGGTGGAACGACTGAAGTACAACAGAGCGGATTGGAGTGTACTCTAACGCTCTCTGTCTGTAGGGATCCCTCCCGACCAGCAGAGGCTGATCTTCGCCGGTAAGCAGCTGGAGGACGGACGCACGCTCTCGGACTACAACATCCAGAAGGTAAGCTAGCGGGTCACGGTCTGTTTTGGATTGGTGGTCATTAATGTCCTGACCTGTCAGATGGGGACGTTGTAGTTGAGGGGGTGTTTGTCGTCCGTTGGGTTGATGGAGGCTTGGTTCTCTCAACAGGAGTCGACGCTCCACCTTGTCTTGCGGCTGCGTGGAGGTGCTAAGAAGAGGAAGAAGAAGTCTTACACCACCCCCAAGAAGAACAAGCACAAGAGGAAGAAGGTCAAGCTCGCTGTGCTGAAGTACTACAAGGTAGGATTCCAGCTCCCATCACGCATGCAGTGTCCCTGGCTGTGGTGTCTGCTCCTGACCGCTCCCGCGTGTTCCTCTGCCGTGTAGGTGGATGAAAACGGGAAGATCCACCGTCTGCGCAGGGAGTGCCCCGCTGATGAGTGCGGTGCGGGTGTGTTCATGGCGAGCCACTTCGACAGACACTACTGTGGGAAGTGCTGCCTGACCTACTGCTTCAACAAGCCTGAAGACAAGTAGATGACTCAATAAAACCCTTTGACTCAACCCTCCGTCTCCGACTCTCTGAAGGACCGTCCAGCTCCGTGCATGACCCGAGAACACTCTGCAGTTGGAACGCGGGTACACTACAGGTTAATGTTTATTCAGCAGAGGTCACTAGGACCAAGCACTGGCTTAGAACCTGAAGGATAGATGAAAACAAGTTGAAGTTTTTATTAAACATCCTACATTCACAAAGTTCCAGTAACTGTACCAGAGGGACCATCATGTTTCTTGATAAATAGAGGTGAAATCTGCTGAGGATGATCATGCTAAATATTAGCCATGGATTACAAACGAGCCTTCTGAGTTGCTAAAGCCTACCTGGAATCAAAACTACAGCGTTTAGTTTCTGGCTTCTAAAGAAACAGAACGCCTCCAGAGGACTGCCGGTTCTGTTGTGAGTAAGATGTAGCAGTCTCTGATCCAGAAGAAATCCAGCTGGGTCCGTGTGGACCAGAGTTGACCGTGGAAAGGCGAGCTGGAGGAACCATTGTGTTCTGTTATTCTGTGTTCTGTTTAGTTCCCCAGGGGGCATGTGGTTCTGCGGGGGCGGACCACACCGGAGGGAGGGTTCAGGGGGGTTGAGCAGTAGGTTGTCTGGGCGGGTCTGGACCCCTGAAGGGGGGCGGAGGGTCCCGGTGGTCAGGGGCGCACTGCGGTGCTGCAGGTACTGATCTGAGGCCAAGAGGGAACAACAGGGTTATAGACCATCTCCTTTCTAAACCACTCACCCTAAGCATCTCAACTACTGTAACCTAAACCATGTATCTAGGTCATGGTACTACCATGAATAAATACTGTTAAATCAAACCAAGCGGCAGCCATGCCCTGTGGGGGCCTGTAGGGGGTTCACTGTAGAGGCTAGCATGTAGCTCCTCTAGCGGCCTGTAGGGGGTTCACTGTAGAGGCTAG
>JAOPJJ010000037.1:5495711-5509423 GCA_027122795.1 Enchelyopus cimbrius
GTGTTGAGGTAGAGGTTTATAGTAGGCCTATCTGTGTTGAGGTAGAGGTTTATAGTAGGCCTATCTGTGTTGAGGTAGAGGTTTATAGTAGGCCTATCTGTGTTGAGGTACAGAGGTTTATAATAAAATTTAAAAAACATGCGACATTCATCAGTTAACAGTAATAAGTCAAAATGGGGTATGATTTCATGACATAATTGATATGTCCGCGCATGTTAATTGGCATCGGGTTTACACGGGACCACGAGCCAACTCCTTTGATATACTGTGATGTATCTGTTTCCATTTATCGTGAAATAAGAGTCGTTAATGTTACTACAGTTATTAAAGTTATAACATCAAATGGATCCAAACAAACCGTGTCGTCCACTGGGACTACTGATCCCACAATGCAGCGCGGCGCGCCGACGTGATGTGTGAAGTGTCGTGCGGACGTGAGCGACGTGTGTGACAGCATTTCAGAAATGGGGTATTGTTGAGGTGCGCTCCCGGAGGTCCGCACTCTCAGACCGTCTCCGCTGCCCCGCCGTTAGCGCGCTTTGAACCGGCAGAGAGAAACGCTCGTTCCCGCCTCGGGGCTCGAGGTGAACCGACCCTCCGACCCTGGCCGCCGCCGCGGTCCGGTGGGCACGAGGCCGCCCGGGACAGCCATGACCAGCTCCCTCGTGCAGCAGGTCGCCCGGCAGGCGCTCGCGACCTTCCGGAGGGGCGCGCGTGTCGGGGAGGCCAGCGCGTGTCTCCCGGAGCAGCAGAGCAGACTGCGCGCGCTGCTGGCGGAGGTGCGGGCGGCGGACCTGAGGCTCGCGGAGCCTCGGACCGAAGAGGACCCCCAGCCCCGGTACCACGGCGCGCCCCCCCCGGTCACCTACATGCACATCTGCGAGACGGACGCGTTCAGCATGGGGGTGTTCCTGCTGAAGCGCGGGGCGTCCATCCCCCTCCACGACCACCCGGGGATGCACGGCATGCTCAAGGTTCTGTATGGGAAGACCAGAATCACGTGCTTCGACCGGCTGGACAGACCCTCGCTCCCCGCCGGGCTCGGTGCTCCGACGACCGGGGAGCCGGTTCAGAAGGCCTCGCTGCGGCGATCGGTGATCCGGTCCACCGGGGAGTACACGGAGCTCAGCGGCCCGTGTGTCCTCGCTCCCAACCGGGACAACCTGCACCGGATCGACGCGGTGGACGGACCCGCGGCCTTCCTGGACATCCTGGCCCCTCCGTACGATCCTGACGACGGGCGGGACTGTCACTACTACCGGGTGATGATGGAGGAGGAGGCCCGGCAGGCCGGGGGATCCCCGGACCCCCCGGGTCCGGACGGCGCAGAGGTTTGGCTGATGGAGATCTCCCAGCCGCCGGACTTCTGGTGCGGGTCAGAACCCTACCCGGGTCCCGGAGTGTGTCTCTGAACCCCGGGATACTCCTCGGACCCATGGGGCTGGATGACCGGTCGTTATGCAGACCTCTTTAACATTAGAGCACCGCAAAGGATGTATTGAATGTGCTAGCAACTGTTCTGATCGATTAACTACAATGAATTCATCTTTAACGTTTGAGCGTTGAAGTGTTCAATAAATGCGCTGAATAATCACAACTTTGTTTAATGAGTTGTGTTATTAAGGAGAGAGAGGTCCGAATCCCCATGATGCATTGCTTTCTCCTGATCCTAAAACTTCTCCATCCTAGCTTTAAGGTGGGGTGTGGAATTATCTTTTTTGGCCATTTTAGCAAAATGACGTAACCCAATGATCATAACCCACTTGCAGCCAGTGGGTTGGAAGCACTGCAATGGAAATTAAACATGTCAATCATCTGTGGAACGGGCAGGGCTTGAAAAACTCCAGCTGAGCCATTGGACAGTAAGTACGTCAATCAAACGGTCTACTACACTCCCATGTTCCAGTGCCATAGAGAGAAAGGGTTAGGTGTTTATTCCATCACTCTGCCATGTTCATGTTCTTGGAGTGGGTGGAGTCGGAGTCAGCGTTGAAGGACAGCGTGTAGGACCACTTGAGTTGTGAATTTTCAAAATCTGCTGGCGTTTTGCAGATCCCATACCCCACCTTTAACCCTAACCCAAACTAACCACGCCGTAGCTCATTTATTCAACCACCAAGCTCTCTACAGTAATGCATTGACCAAACCACCTGGAACCTCATGTCTATGGAGAGATTATATTCCCTGTGGCTCAGAGCAAGGCGCTATCACTCCAGGGTTAGGGGTTCTATTCCCTGTAGCTCAGGGGCAAACCAATAAACCAGCGGGGTTAGCAGTTCGACTGGTTATTTCAATGTTAACCGTCACGTTGGGCTTGTAGTCAACAATGCTGTCGTCATATGACTTCAAGTTCAGCTGTATGGAAGTGGAACAGGAACGCTGTAAACAGACCGTGTAGCTCCCTCTAGCGGCTGAACACATCTGCAGTGATGTCACTTTAGTTGGAGTCCCTGCAGTGTAGATCACGACACTCAGAACATCTGCAGCTCTTGTAGCTCACCTGTGTTTAACACTAACCTGTCTTGACCAATCAGACAAGTTCTTTTGTACGTTAGTTTAGACCAATTAGACGCCTCGTTACAAATCAAAGAGGCCAGACGTACTGTCCCAACCCCAGCAGGTGGTTCAGCTTGAGATCTAGATTGAAGACGGCACTCTGGAGGAACATCTTTATTCTTGAAACACTTTCAATCACAACCCATTAAGTCTGTTTTATATTAAATACTAGAATTGTTCTTACTAAAAAAGTAAGAAATTGTCATCCTCAATGTTATTCCTCCTCAAAACCTGCTGGCAGGTGAGTACAGGTGTGTTGGATCGATGAGAGGCAGGTGAGTACAGGCGTGTTTGAGCAGAGGCAGGTGAGTAAAGGTGTGTTTGATTGATAAGAGGCAGGTGAGTACAGGTGTGTTTGATTGATAAGAGGCATGTGAGTACAGGTGTGTTTGGTGAGAGGCAGGTGAGTACGTTTGATAAGAGGCAGGTGAGTACAGGTGTGTTTGATGAGAGGCAGGTGAGTACAGGTGTGTTTGATGAGAGGCAGGTGAGTACAGGTGTGTTTGATTAGAGGCAGGTGAGCACAGGTGTATTTGATTGACATGAGGCAGGTGAGTACAGGTGTGTTTGATTGATGAGAGGCAGGTGAGTACAGGTGTGTTTGATTGATAGAGGCAGGTGAGTACAGGTGTGCTTGGTGAGAGGCAGACAGAGGGAGATAGAGATAGGCCTGTTGTTCTAGAAGGTGTTGTGATCCAGTGCTTCATAGCCTCTGGGTGGTCTGCCATTCCCTGGGTGGTGTCTTCTGGGTCTGAGTGTCCCGTGGGGGGTCCTGGGACCGCTGGAACTGGACCACGCCGTGCAGACATGCACTTCAGGAGGCCTTCTTGTCTTTCTGTCTCAGGTGAATCTTCAGGTGGCGCCGCCTCTCGTCGCTGCGCGCAAACTTGCGTCCGCAGGTCTCACAGGAGAAGGGCTTCTCGCCGGTGTGTGTGCGGATGTGCGTGGTCAGGTGGTCGCTGCGACTGAAGCTGCGCATGCAGACGCGGCACTGGAAGGGCTTGAGTCCCGTGTGGATGCGCACGTGTCGACTCAGCTCATCTGAGCGGGAGAACCTGCGGTCGCAGCCCTCGGCGGGGCAGGGGTACGGGCGCTGGTGCACGGGGGTCTTGCTGGGCCGGGTGGGGTACTTCCTGGGCCTCAGGATAGGCCGGAGGGGCAGGCTGTGCTGGCTCAGCGTGGCGGCCATGACGGGCCCCTCGGCAGCGGCAACGTGCGGACCCAGCGTGAAGTTCCTGATGGTGTTCAGTGGCGTGAGAGGCGGAGGCATCCGGAAGGTCTCCAGCGGATACGCCAACGACTTCCTGTCCGGGAACGGGAGGCCCTGGGGGTCGCGCTGGCAGCTGGCCGGGTAGAAGCCGGCGTAGTCCGGGACCAGGGACAGCAGCGGCCCGGCGGCGGCGGCCGGGGGTTTGGGGGCGCGGCTGAAGGCGGGCGGGGCGGGGGGGTGGTGGTGGTGGTGGTAGGACACGGCGCAGGTGGAGGTGGCCAGGTAGCCGGGGGACTGGTCCGGGTACACGTCTGCGCTGCAGGTGTAGGCGTGGGGGGCGTGGGGGTACATGACGTCAGGCTGGCTGTGCGCCATCCCGCCGGCTCCACCCACAAACACTCTGACGCTGAGCTGGACCGCTGCGTTGGAATGCAGCCCAAACGGAGGCGCGGCCGGTACGGGTACCTCGCGGTGCGCAGGGAGACGCCGACTGGAATAATAATAATAATAATGATATAATAAAAACAACAATAATAATAATGATAATAATAATGATGATGATAACATTAACAATAATAATAATAATAATAATAATAATAATGATAATAATAAAATAATCCTCAAATCGTTTATTGTGATTGGTTGGACATTAATTGTGTGAATGAATATCTACATTCATATATTACAATATGGATACATATGTTTGTATTTTTCTAAATATATTGTTAATATATTGTTATGATTTTAGGTATTTTATATTCTAAAGGGTTAGCGTTAGTGATGTCTCTCAAATGTTATAATAAATAATTCATTTATATTTATACCAGCTTTTTATTTAAATTGTATGAATATGATTTAAAAGTGGATTCATAATGAAATAAAACTGCTCCCGGACCGCATAACAAGATGAATAATAAAGATAATAATATGATTATAATGACCCTAAGAAATAAGGTTTATCTGAACACAAGCATCACAGCTTCACAAAGAGAGGGCCCCCTCTCTCTCCCAGTCTTTTGAACGCCCACAGATTCAAAAATGTTGGTTTGGGGCCGCCCACCTCAGACAGATGGAGGCTTAGTCTCACACACACACACACACAAATACGCACACACGTTCAGAACATTTGAGTATGACTACATCATAATTTGATAACTTTGCTCATTCACGCTGATTCACAACTCACAAAAGAACACACACACTCTCTCTCTCTGTTTCTCCCTCTCTCTCTCATTGAACTATGAAACATCTTCTTCCCTGTAGACTTAAGCTTACACACACACACACACACACACACACACACACACACACACCCACCCACCCTCTCCCAGCCCCGGGTGGGGTGCGCCCCCTGCACCTTCGCCCACGCTCCTCCGCCCGGCCCAGGGTGGGGGTGGGGGGGCGGCGTGGTCACATGGTCTGTGGGCCGCTGGGGCGCAACCTGCCGATTAATCATGTGTCATGTGTGTGTTGTGCTAATATAGATCTTTGTACCCCCAACCTCCGGACCGCCACTCACTCACACACACAGCCTGCTGCCAGGGAGTGTGTGTGTGTGTGTGTGTGTTGGTCCTGTAGTGTGCGTCTTTGTTGGTCCTTCAGTGTGTTTCTTGGTTCTGAAGACAGTGCTGGTTCTGTAGTGTGTGTGTGTGTGTGGGGGGGGGGTCCTGTTGTTTTGGTTATGTAGTGTGTGTAGTGTAGTGTGAGTATGTGTGTTGTGTTGGTTCTGTAGTGTGTGTAGTATTGTGTGTGTGGTATTGTGTGTATAGTACTGTGCGTGTGTGTGTGTGTGTGTATAGTGTTCTCTCTGAGTGGTTATTTAAGTTGTGTTAGAGTTAGGGTTAGGTTAGAGTAAGAGTTAAGGTTAGGTTTGGTTTGGGGTTAGGGTCAGGTTAGGGTGAGGTAAGAGTAAGAGTTTAGGTTAGGTTAGGTTAGGTTAGGCTAGGTTAGGTTAGGTTAGAGTTAGGGTTAAGCCAGCCATCAGACGGCTAGTGAACACTCGCGGACATTGATGCTACGTCTGGAGAATACTAGAACAAATGAACCAGATATGAATATATCTGTTTCATTTATTCTATTATATAATAAATGAAACATAGATAAACATATCTGTTTCATTTATTCTATTATATAATAAATGAAACATATATAAATATATCTGTTTCATTTATTCTATTATATAATAAATGAAACATAGATAAACATATCTGTTTCATTTATTCTATTATATAATAAATGAAACATAGATAAACATCTGTTTAATTTATTCTATTATAAAAATACATGAACCATAGATAGTATATCTATGTTCCATGTACTCTATATGGGTTGGAGGTGATCTGATCCCAGGTCAGAGACAGAGAGTCCTGAAGGCTTCTGGGCCACAAAGGCTCTGGTGAGGAGCTAACAGCGCTGTGGACCACTATTATGGGATGAGGTCCTACAGAGAGATGCTGCTATGGTTTATAAAGGAAATAGGATGTAGAACCTTATACATATCATCAATAAACCATATAATACATGATCCTGTAAGTAGAATCAACAAAAACAGAGTAAACAAATACAAACACAAAAGATCTGTCAAGACTTAAAAAACAAAAGAAAAAAATATTTAGATGAGACATAAATAAGAGTAATATTATGTCATATTAACATGACAGTATTAGTACAGATCATTTAGTGCAGACTAGATGAGGTTCTAGAGGTTCTAGACGTTCTGAAGCTTAAGGTTCCTCTGGACATTCTGAAGAGTTTCATATCAATATCAATATCTGCTGTTCCATCACATTTTACCTTCACTGGTTCAAAAATGATCTTCAATGGATCGACCACCCCCATCCCACACACACACACACACACACACACACACACACACTCACACAATAAAGAGCGATAAGGGAGTTTACCTGCCGTTCAGATGAATCCGTTGTCTTGAAGTCTTGTTCTCAAGGAAGAGGGGAAGAAGCGACGGATGGAGAGAGAGTGAGAGAGAGAGATAGAGCGGGCGAGAGAGAGTGCGACTCCTCGCTCTGAAAGCGAAGTGAGAGACTGAAGTTACCCTCTTCTGCCTCCTGGCTCGCCCCCGGAAGAGGTCATCGTCACCCAGGGTGTGAGTGGGATGGCCGAGACAAAGAAAGAGAGACATAGAGAGCGAAATGGGGAGTGAGAGAAATGGGGGAGAGAGAGGGGGGAAAGAGAGAAGGAGAGATGAAGAGAGAGGGGGATGAGAGCGAGAAAGAGAGATGAAGAGAGAGGGGGGTGAGAGTGAGAAAGAGAGATGGAAAGATGAAGAGAGAGGGATGAGAGAGGGAGAAGGAGAGAGGGAGAGAATGAGAGAAAGTCAGTACGAGAAAGAAACAGAGATCTAGAAAGAGAGTTGGAAAGAGAAATAGGGGGAGAGAGATATCCCTCACTCACACACATATACACACACACACACACACACACACACACACACACACATAAACACACACACACACACACACACACACACACACACACACAGATATATGTCTCATTTACTCATATATTATTCAAGTATATGTTTTTATTATTTTATTATAAATAAAGTTACGTGTTTTTTATATCATTTATATATGTCATATATTTATATTAATAATAGTTACTTTTATACTTTTTTTTATAATAAAATAACGGCATTTCTATTACATTTGCAGTTGCATTATAAATACAAACAAATGTAGGTAGTCTACTACAAAACCGTACTCTGTTTTGGTGTTTTGTCCCAACATTTGTAAATAAAGCTCGGTGATCACAAAAAAATATATTTCCTGGTCCCGGTTGGCCAATGGCGTGCTTTACTAACGTTGTCCTGCTCTGCTATTGGTCGGATCACTTTTAAACATTTATTTGAAGGACGCGGCAGAACGGAAGAAGTTTGTGGTCGCAGATGTTTTGTTTTTATTCGGTTCACTGATCGGCGTCTGACAGAAAAAAGAGCACACATCGACAACAAGAAGCACGTAGAAGGTAATACCAGACCACCTCGTCATTCTGTCCGCTTTAATTCTGCTCTTAGTGTTTATTAGCACTGGCGAGCTACATGCTAACCGCGCGATCCTCCACACTGCCCGTCTAAACAGGATCACACTGGGACTGGAACTGGTTCTGGTTCTGGGACGGGACGGGACCACATGGCGACGCTGAAGCGGGACGAGAGGGGCAGCAACATCAAGGTGGTGGTGAGATGCAGGTAGGGGTCCAGAGGACGGCGGGTCTCCGTCCTGCTCACCGGATCCGTTTAACCGGGGGTTCCAAGAAGGGGGTTTAACAAATTCAGAGTTAACCCTAACTCTAGGCTGGTTGAGCCTGTGCAGACTAAACCTCAGCTGTCGGCTTCAGTACGCCGGGTATGAATTCGTTCAGTCCACTCGGGGTTGGTGAACACGGGGTAAACCTATGAAGACGTGATGTATGGATCATGAGATCCTGATCCAAACGGGCAGCGTATTGTACTGATCCCAACCTCCAGGTTCTGGAGAGTTACGATGAGGAAAAGGCGGTGATCATTGGGGAATGTAACACTAATGCGTGAAGTGTCATGTAAAAAGCACTATTCTAAATAGTTGAACTATGAATCTATTCATTGCTATCTCCGTTAAGCTTTCTTGACATTCCTACCACATCATCTGTTCTCTACAAAGAGGTACTCCAACGGCCCCCAAACGATCATTGGATCAATAATACAAAACGTAGGCTATATTCTGTTTAGTTCCGCAGCAACTAAAGAATAACAATGATGGATGAAAACAGTGTTTGGTGTGTTTTTTTATTTTGTATTGAAATGATTTCTGAAAATGTGGGGGTCTCTGCGCAGAGTGGCGCTGTATTGTGGAGGACGGCGCATGCAACAATTGCATCTCATGCCCGTTCGGACACTCAGTCCACGTAGCACGCATTGGAATCTGGACTTCAATATCCTGAATGTATTTCCATTGTAACGCGGGTTCTGCTGTGCGCAGGGTAACCGTAGTCTGTGGTCCAGGAGCGGATAGGGCTGATGAGCGTGGGGAGCACGGATACCCTCCATCTCCGAGGAGATCCATCGAATTGCCCTGCGATCAAATACAAAGTTTGAGCTATCTTGCACAAGCACAATGACAGGAGGTCTATGATGTGTTCATAACGCAACGCACCCTGTTGAAATGTAGGGCTCACATTGGATTCACGATACATCCTGGCATCGTGGACCGAACCAGGACATGTGATCACGTGGCAAGCATCACATATCATCTAGTAATGATCTAGCAATGAAAAAATCGACATCGATAGCGATTAACATGTCACATGAGATATTGGAAATAGCCAATATAAGCTGCGTATACCTACCTGGACATTTATACCGTGATAGCCTTATCTGTTCAGATCATCAGCCTCATAATAGATGGGGCTGTTATTGGCACTTGTGTGCCATCAATGCACCCAATTACATTTGGAAATCCGGAAATATAACACCCAGATGAAAAGTCACCAACAAGGATCATTTCTGTGCCATTTGGGAACACTTGGAAGCAAAAGCTGCTCCTGCCAGGTTTGGTTCAGAGCTATGTTTCTATAGCAACTAACATACCCTGGTCACTTAGGAACGGAACACCCAGGGTTACCACAAACCCTGGGTTAACCCGGTGATGTGATAAAACCGGCTTTGTGGAACACTCCACAGTTCACCAATGATCCCTGGTTTGTTTTGTTTACACTCATCCATTTGAATACTTAATGTTTTTTGGGGGGGACTTATTATCTCCATGGTTACGAACATACGACCACCCCGCAGTCTGTAAGGATTCCCATCCAAATAAATAAGTCATGTCCTGAAGTCATCCCTTCAAAGTGTCTACACGGCCGAACTTCCGCAAATATCAGCGTAATTCATTTGGTCTCCATGAATTCAAATGGGCGAAAGGGAAATCCGTCCGAAGGGCTTTCATCAAGGCGACCCGGCGTCATGTTCGTTTAGATGTCGTGTAGGATATGTTGTACTCTAGTGGCAGGATTTATGCCCTTATTTTGGTCTCTTCCTCAGACCGTTCAATGCAGCGGAGAAGAAGAGCTCTCCTGGGATGGTGGAGTGCGACCCCACCAGGAAGGAGGTGTCTGTGAAGACGGGGCCTCCCGGTGACAAGGCCATGAGGAAGACCTACACCTTCGACATGGTGAGCCGTGCCCCCTGGTTACCATGGTGACCACCTGGTTACAGTGGTGACCACCTGCAGTGTGTCCCCTAGATCAGTGGTGCTGTGAGTTGGTAACCTAGCAACGCTAGGGGGGTCCGGGGGCACGCCCCCCCTTTAAATGGTGACTTCTGGGGAGATTTTTTTGGGGGGGAAATTAACAGATTGAGCTTCCAAATATGACATAACAACCCACAGAGTCAAGGTATCTGCGGAGACCAGATCATTGTGCAAATGGGCCTTGAACTTGGAAAAAAGTTTTTTGAAATTATTATTATTATTTTATTATTTTTTGTAGTGGCGCTGACAACTCGGCAGCGCCCCCCTCGATGCGCTGGGCATGCTGCTGAACGCATCGAGGGGAACACTGGATCTGCGGCCCGGGAGTCTGGGCAGTTTACAACGTCACCACTACTGTCTCCGTCTCTAAGCCTCTCAGTCGCTGTGTGTCTGAAGCCTGACCGGCCCGTCTGTCGGCAGGTGTTCGGCCAGTCAGCCAAGCAGATTGACGTGTACCGCGGCGTGGTCTGCCCCATCTTGGACGAGGTCATCATGGGATACAACTGCACCGTCTTTGCGTGAGTGACTTTCCTTGATGTCATGGTCCCCAGGTAGAAGGGGTGTGATGTCATGGTCCCCAGGTAACAGGAGTGTGATGTCATGTTCCCCAGGTACGGTCAGACGGGTACAGGGAAGACGTTCACGATGGAGGGAGAGAGGAGCACGGGGGACAGCTTCACCTGGGAGGAGGTACGTTCTCCTGCAGGCCTCTGAGTGCTCTGCTCTGGACCTGCTGCCCTGGCTAAGGTCTGTGTGCTCCTCGTGTTCCAGGACCCCCTGGCAGGCATCATACCCCGGACCCTGCACCAGATCTTTGAGAAGCTGTCTGAGAACAACATGGAGTTCTCCATCAAGGTGTCTCTGCTGGAGATTTACAACGAGGAGCTGTTTGATCTGCTCAGCTCCAGCGAGGACATCACCGAGCGACTGCAGCTCTTCGACGATCCCCGCAACAAGGTCCGCTGGGGAGGAGGAGGGGGGGCTTCAGTGTGGGCCTGGGGTTCGGCCTTGGAGGAGGTGCATGCGGATGTGATATGGTGTGTGTGTGTTTCAGCGTGGGGTGGTGGTGAGGGGCCTGGAGGAGGTGGTGGTCCACAACAAGGACGAGGTTTACCAGATCCTGGAGAGGGGGTCCGCCAAGAGGAAGACCGCCTCCACACTCATGAACGCATACTCGAGGTAACGCCCTGGTCCAGGTGACACCCTGGTCCAGGTGACGCCCTGGGAAGGCATTAGTGGAACACTAGTCCAGAGGCCTCGCCTGTCCAGGTAAGGCAGATGTGGTCTGATGATGTCACTGACCGGAGGGCTGTGACTCCTCCCCTCTGCAGCCGCTCCCACTCTGTGTTCTCCGTCACCATCCACATGAAGGAGGTCAACCTGGACGGGGAGGAGCTGGTGAAGATCGGCAAGCTCAACCTGGTAACACATCCACCTGCAACACATCCACCCGCGACACATCCACACCCACCTGAGGGCTGACGGAGGTTCTGGGGTCTCAGGTGGATCTGGCCGGCAGTGAGAACATCGGGCGTTCCGGCGCGGTGGACAAGAGGGCCAGAGAGGCGGGAAACATTAACCAATCACTGCTGACGCTGGGCCGCGTCATCACGGCTCTGGTGGAGAAGCGCCCCCACATCCCCTACAGGTAACCACGCCCCCACATCCCCCACAGGTAACGCTGGTCCACGTACCATCTCTGCTACGTGAGTCACATGCTAGCAGTGTTGATTGAGCCTGGCTAGTGGATGTTGTCATGGTGATGACGTGAAGGTGACGGTTGTCATGGTGATGACCTGGAGGTGACTTGTCATGGTGATGACCTGGAGGTGACTGTTGTCATGGTGATGACCTGGAGGTGACGGTTGTCATGGTGATGACCTGGAGGTGACGGTTGTCATGGTGATGAAGTGATGGTGACGGTTGTCATGGTGATGACCTCGGGGTGATGGTTGTCACCGTGATGACCTGGAGGTGACGGTTGTCATGGTGATGACATTGGGGGTGATGGTTGTCATGGTGATGACCTGGAGTTCATGTGTTCCACAGGGAGTCCAAGCTGACCCGCATCCTGCAGGACTCTCTGGGCGGACGAACCAAGACCTCCATCATCGCTACCGTGTCCCCGTCCTCCAGCAACCTGGAGGTGGGTACTAACCCTGACGCTAACCAGGTTAACTAGGCTAGCCTGGAGGTGGGTACGAACCCTGATGCTAACCAGGTTGACTAGGCTAGCCTGGAGGTGGGTACTTACCCTAATGCTAACCAGGTTAACTAGGCTAGCCTGGAGGTGAGTACTTACCCTAATGCTAACCAGGTTAACTAGGCTAGCCTGGAGGTGGGTACTTACCCTCATGCTAACCAGGTTAACTAGGCTAGCCTGGAGGTGGGTACTTACCCTAATGCTAACCAGGTTAACTAGGCTAGCCTGGAGGTGGGTTTAGGTTTGACTACACTTAGTCAAATAAGGAGTGGACTATTAGCCGTAGTAAAACCTAGCGCTCTGCGTAGGCTAACAGGACTGCTGCATAGGAGCGTTGGTTGCATGCTAGCAGATGACGTCTGACCTTTGACCTCTCCGCGTGCAGGAGACCATGAGCACGCTGGAGTACGCCAGCCGGGCCAAGAACATCATGAACAAACCAGAAGTCAACCAGAAGCTCACCAAACGCACCCTCATCAAGGTACGGAGGAGGAGGTGTGTTTAGTGTGGAAGGGGCTGAAGGCGGAGTAGATCGGGTGGTGGAGCCTCTAGGTCGCTGGGTGCCAGTCAGGTGGAGCGTCCTCACTGTATGAACTGCTGTGTATGAAGGTGGAGTATTGAAGGGTGTGTGTTGTGGATATTTATTGAGGGGTGTGTGTAGTGGTGGGTGTGTATGGAGGTGGTGCAGCGGTGGAGGTGGTGGTGATGGATGTGCCCTTCCTGTCAGGAGTACACAGAGGAGATTGAGCGTCTGAAGAGGGACCTGGCTGCCACAAGAGACAAGAACGGAGTCTACCTGTCCTCTGAGAACTACCAGTAAGGGCTGTGATTTACAAACCAGGCAGCCTTTATTTTGAAGGGGTTCTGGGAGATGAAGCCAGGTGTGTGTGTTCTCTGCAGGAGCATGGTGTCTCGTCTGTCGCTCCAGGAGGAGCACACCAGGGAGTCCACAGAGCAAATCTCCGCCCTGGAGGAGGAGCTGAGGAAGGTCAGCCCGTCTCTCCTCCTGTACGGACCATAAGTCTCTGGGAGCACTCGTTTCTCACCCCTGTGCCCCTCCAGGTGGTGGAGCTGTTTGAGGACCACCGGGGCCGTCTGGACCAATGCACCGCCGACCTGGAGCTGAAGGAGCAGAGGTGCACACACACACACACACACACACACACACACACACACACACACTGTAGACCCCAGAGGCGGGTCCTGGGTGTTGAGGGAGAGGGCTGACTGGTGTTGTTTCTCCAGGCTGGAGGAGAACAGTAAGGTCCTAGAGAAGACCAAGGAGGAGCTGGAGCAGGAGAAGTTTGTCTGCAGTCAACTCACCTCCACCCAGAAGAACCTCTACAACACAGCAGGACAGGTGGAGCATCACCAACTACACACCAACTCCTCTCCTCAACTACACACTAACTCCTCTCCTCAACTACACACTAACTCCTCTCTCCTCAACTACACACTAACTCCTCTCTCCTCAACTACACACTAACTCCTC
>JAOPJJ010000037.1:6060514-6070739 GCA_027122795.1 Enchelyopus cimbrius
AGGGGATTCTTCTGCAGCACCATGAGAAAGAGTTTGGGGACAAGGTGGACAAGGCAGATGTTCTTGAGGCTGTGAAGAAGATCCTCCCGGCCAAATAGATTTCATTTAGTTTACAGAGAAATGTTAGCAGGCAAGGAAAATGAAATGGATGTACTGTATTTGTATTTAATTTCGTTAAGTTTGTTTGCATAGCTCTTGATTATTATAATTTTTTAAAATCAGGGTTTGATTCACATATTAACCTTTTGCATTGTCAGTTTGAAAAACAGACCTTTTATTTCCAATATGTAATTAATGGGTTTTGACCTGCAAGATGGGATCCTGCTGCGAACATACGTTGATTTACACCAATACAAATCTTGGGAGATTCTATTTTAATGATCAATGGCCCTGTGCTCGGTACCCAGGCCCCAGTCACCATGGCAGACTGTGTTTTCAGCACGAGTGTTCTAATGAAGACCTGACTCCAAACTCCTCAGGAGAGGAGCAGGTTGGATGCTTCCACACTCCCGCTCAGATACGGTTGCCATGTCGACAAGGGGTCTCTGGGTGCTGCAGACAGGTGATGCATTATTGGGTGGGAGAGTCTGTTGTCTTCCTGCAATAAACTCTACACCTAGTCTTAACATTTTGCTTTTTTTTTTGTATGAAACCAAAAAAGGGTCGGACAATTCCTAATGAGACGGACACAAAAGTGGGTGAGCCCAGTTTGACCTTCCAGTTAAATATTTTATTCTGTTGCTCTTGGTAAATACACATCAAGGAACGGAACATCAACAGACGGTACAAAGTCTGGAGGAAAAAACAAGTACTGCACCAATACTGACTTAAACATTTGTAACTAACAGGAGTTTTTTTTAGACATAGTACGCCATGAAACAAACAATTTGTGGAGTGTACAGCAAATATCTATATATGAAACTTCTGAGTGCAATGATGGATAAGTTGTGCAGTCACTTAAAACTTTTTTTAATGATGTTCAAACTCTCAATTACTTTTTTCAGATCTCAACTCCCTATCTTTTCCAGAGGATATTGTGGTTGTTAATTCTTAAAATATAATTTCGGAACCAACCAACTGTATCAATCGGTACCGGGCCACCTCATTCTGGTTTAACATAACAGAAACCGTTGGATGAGGGAAAGTACATAATGATGAAGCTAAAACTACAACAAAATGTCCCCATCTTGAGTTCTTCAACCCTGTAACCAGTTCAAACTTGTCTCATCTTTGGTAGTGGGTACAGTGGGTTACCATGGTATCCTAGTGAACGGCCATAAGTATTGCAACACGACTGCAACCATTTTGTCCGTTACAATTCCGTGTAGGATAATGTCCGTCCCAAAACACGAGAACGCACAAGCTCAGACAATCCTTAGCACTCAATTGCACCGATGGGTCGAAAGTAATAAAAAGCTGCTCCTTCCTCAACATAGTGCTCGTGAGCACTGGTACAAGTTAGCGTAGAGCCTGTTAAACGATGTCAAGCACAGTAAACATACAATACCATTTCCAATACATATTTCATAAAGCAGTCGATAACAGAGCCCCTCTTCCGATAGCCCCCTAAAAGCTTCTACAGCAGCACAGCAAAGGTTATAGTGCAGATTAACCCACAGCATAAGAAAGAACCAATTCAGCAAAGCCTTCACAACATAGTAACACTCATGAATAAAGGGACATCTAATGGTTGAAGTATGAGTTATATAGTGTTGTATTCCTTCAACACGGTCCTGATGGTCCTTGTCATGAGCACATGAACGTACAGATGGGAGAACCATCCAGGAATATAGGTAAATAACCCTGTCAGATATAAACTTCAGTCCGGTTAGGTAGTACGCCCGACCATCGATATAACTTCAAAAACAAACACTTCTATTCAATTTAAATGACAGTTTTCAGCAACTCAGCAATCACCATCACTAGTAGCACATCATCACTAGTATTAAAATACATTTGACCACCGCAACCGCCACGGTTATTCATCGAAGCAAGGCGACGGTAAGCAGAGTAACTCTCGATTTACATTTGAGTCACAGCAGAAGTAATTGAACCTCACACTCATTGTTCTGTTGCATAGACAAACACACACGTTTATTAGGACATATCCCATGTCCTAATAAACGTATGTGGTTCTTGTAGCAGCGGGTCTGACTGATTATTCCCGTGTGCACTGTGCTGCCATCTGGTGGACATACACTCCCATGGCCCACCTTGGAATTTAAACTTTATAATATCTTTAAATATATTCTTTGAACATTGATTATGGGCCATCTTTCAATATATTGAGCCAGTAAATATATATTTTTTTTAAACACATTTTTACCTCTACCTAACAATTCTACTCCAAACACGCATTTGAAAAGCACATGTCCACAGCCACCAAACTTGGAAGTGATTAAATGCATACTGAAACCGGTTTTAACCAACAGAAAGCTAAATAGATGGGGTTTGAAGTGACCTGCATACAGTCCTACCAGTATTTATGATCCTTGTGGTGGGGTGACCTACACCGTCAGCTCTTAAGACAGCACACAGAACATTCTGCCCCTTCGCTTACAGACATCGACAATCAAGTCGCTCCACCCTATCGTCCCACACACAGCGGAGCTCAAATCCACCACCAGGCCTTGAAGGGTGCCGGACAGCTCGGCGTCGTCGTGGCTACAGTACATACATTTATGCTGACATCTTGCTCCAAAGTATAGCTGATTATAATATTGAAGCTTCATATGCGTCTAGCACCTGCATAATGGGGTAACATGGCGAGGGGGTAAGTACACTTCAGAGGAGAGTCATAAGCTGCTGTGCCAACTCTGCTTGGTCCATTTTGTGCTAATGAAATGTATTGGTTATTTTTCCCCAATCGTTACAAAAATGGTAAATCTGCACCAAGCCAGCGCTAAAAATATATGATCGTAAAGCAGAATACAAGCAATGATAAATGGCAACGGGTTGTAATAAATGTAGACTTAGTGATAAACTCATGGTATGGTTCACTCAAATCACCTCAAAAATGACCTAAAAAGTAGCCTAAATAGGAGATGGCACAACACACAATAAAACTAAAGGAGGAGTGTGTCAGCCCTGAGCGTATCTAGCCCCAGTGAAGGGCCGTATCTCTGGGTCTTTGTAGACATTCAGGCACAGCCCTCCTCCTCACTCTGCCACTATCTCTACTGTGACCCTTCACACACAACACAGACAGATAACATATAGGACATGGATGACGAAAGGGGTGAGATAAGCATGGATAGAGCGTGCACTGCCTTTTGACTTGGGCCCTCGGAGTGTTCGGTAGGATAGGGCTCAGCAAATATGGAGGTGTGTGTGCGTGTGTGTGCTTGAATGTGTCTGCCGTGTATGTGTGTGTGTGTGTGTGTGCACGGTCCTACAAGCCCTTGTTGAAGTAGACAGTCTTGGTCTGGGGGCTGCTTTGTCGTATCCTCTCCTGAAGCTCTGGCTCCAGGCTGCTCACGCTCATGGAGCTGTGAGGAGAGAGACAGCAGGGGGTCCATAAACAATGAGCCCAACATCCCCATGGGACTTCAACACCACATGACTGTCACTATGTGACTGGTACAAGCGTTTTCAGCCTAGATGTCCTTGATGACAATCTCACAATGGGACTGCAGAAAATAACCCCCCATGTTTTAATTACAGTCACTTGCATGCAGGTTTGGTCCAAAGAGAGAGGACACGTACGCTTAACTAAGGTGATCCGTTCCTGAAAGTGTCTGACTCCTGTTTTAGTCCCAGAAGTATTTGTGCTCATGCACGTGCCTTCCTAAGGCTAAATTCGCAGGTATTTTGTATGTATTGTACATGTGGTGCATGGGCGTGGCTACATACCTCTTCTGGGGGAACAGCGCGCAGCACAGTGGAGTAGCAAACACCAGGCTGAACAAGAGAAGCAACACACAAGGTTAGGGTTCGCACACGCTGGACACCACCAGGACGGTGTGCATCTCTTCCAGAAGGGTCCGCTACTTACCACAGACCCACCAGGCCCACCTGGATCGGAGCGTTCAGCAGCGGGTACCGCTGCAGGAAAGCACAGATTCACACAGTCTCAGAGAGTGTGACTTCATGAAATAGTTTGAAGTGACGTCCCTGGCTGCGGCTGGGCGAGGTACAGGGGTCGTAGCCTTATCCCGTGGTCTGTTGTATGATATACATTGCTAGCGTACACTTTGAATGCAGACCAGAAGTGGTCTGACTCGTTCAGCACACATTTCTGTGTGCAAAAGAACCTGATTGACATAGATGGTGGAACACGGCTCTAAAGAGAGTTTCTAGAAGAAGAGAGAGGCCGAGCCTGGAGTCGTAGTCACCTTCATGAAGGCCTTCTTCTCCAGCGCGTTCATTATGAGCGGGGGAATAGCTGTGAACATGGAAAGAAAAGACAAACATTAACTTGTGGCAGAACAGGTTAATAACAATGCATATGATCTGCCTTAACTATTGAGCTATTTATGCACCTTCAAATTCCTAAGCAACTCAAATAAAGCAAAATAATTCTAAAAATCACAAAGGTTTACGGTTAAAGGAACACGCCACCGTTATTCCATACTGATCTATTTTTCTTCCCTGACCTTAGACGAGTTGATACATACCCCCCTAACCACGCGCTCTGGCGCACAGCGCTACTTTGCTAGCATTTAGCCATATAATGTATGCATATAATGCAACACGTGGGAGTTCCATAACGTCATGACCACGTGATGCGTTCAGGTCATCAGGACCAATCGCGAGGAGGCGACCACATGAAGAGGAGGAGTCAGTCCTTACCCATGGCCGGCACCGCCATGCCGATACGGGACACTATGACCTGGAAGATGGCCTGCTTGGCCGCGCCCGGGGACTCCCCCAGCCGGTTGTCGTTCTCGTCTGTGACCGGGATGCCGAACTTCAGTTCCCTAGGAGACGGGTTGGACAGCGGAGGAGATCGATGGCTTGTTTGGAAAACAAGTGCGCTTGACCGCGGGGGTACCTTTGTTGAACATATACCTCAGGCCATGGTCATTGTGATGCTCACAGCGGGGACAGTGGAAGCGTTTGATCAACGTAAGTTCGACATCAGAGGACCGGGCTCACCTCTGCCTCATGAAGGGGATGTTGATGCAGTTGGCGGCGGCGACGGCCACGAAGGGAACAAAGCGGCCCATGATGGGAGGCAGGCGCTGGGAGGGGGGAAAGGTCCATACTGCGCATCAGGTAAGCATTCACACCATGAGCGAAATGGATCATGGTGTTAGGGGAACCCAGAGCATTACCGTAGCCAGAGACTTGAAGCCCAGGGCGGTGACCACAGCTCCCGTTGTGGCACTGACGTAGGCGGCACCCAGCTGACTGAGTAAGACGGGGACGGAGGAACAGGCTTACTTATGGTGATAATTAACGATAAAATAATAACAGCAATACTTTGTTTCTGGCCATTGAAATTCATCAACAATCTGGTGTGCGGTGAGATTACTTGACGGTCAGGGGCGCGTCTCCGCTACGGTTGGTGTAGTTGACCACCGCGTTGAAGGACTGGTTGACCCACTGCCAGAACACCACCGCAGGTGTAGTCCTGGCAAATAACAAGGAAAACATTTAGGGAAGGCGTGTGTGTTTGAAAGCTAACCACACAACAGGACAGGCTTTAGGCCTTGCAGGTTAACGGCCGTAAATCTAAATGAAAGTATGTGACCTTCATCGATGCCAACAATAGCCACGGGGATGACGACTTTGAGCTCCCGGTCAAAACATGGAAAACAGCAGGTGTTTCAAGAGTTCATGGTTAGCATGCATGCCAAATTTCACTACCGCCGTCTGTTGAGAATTCAGTGGTTGAAGGTTGCACAGTCCCTGAAGAGGAAGGGACTGTGTACTGGGTATATTTTGTCTCAATGTCCATTTTAAAGTTAAAAGAGTAAAATATAGAGCATACTAAATAGTTATAGTTACCTGTAGAAAGTGAGCATGGATCCTGTGATGGACATGTTCATTGGCACCTGAGCCGACATCCGGCCAATCACAAACATCTTCTCCCCGGTGTCCGGGTGGAATGCAGAATCGTAGATGTACTTTGCCTTCCAGAGCGCGTCCTCAGTCAGGCCAGGCTTCACGATGCCAGCTCTGAGTGGACAACAACATCTCTGATTAAAATGCACACAACCAAGTCCCAGACCTGGTTTATTGTCAGAAGTGACGCAACTCACTTTAGCCATATCACCATTTTCACAAAGTTTCTTGTATATCAAAGTATCTTGTATATTTATCGTGATAGACCTTTTTAGGCCAACGCTTCTATTCTGGTTTTTCCGACATTGAACGTACCGTTGGGTAAACATGCTGCAAATTGCAGACATAATTAACCACAGTGCTCATTAACCACATTTAAACATTAACTCCATCCTTTTTGTCCACGGACGTCGCAGTACAATTTCTGCCTTTGTCATCAGTAAAAGCAAGGTTATCTGACACATTGGAAGTATTGTTTGGTTTATTTTCTAAATATTTGCCCACACAAGTCAGTTACCCAGAATACACAAAACAGGTCATATTTGTAATTATATAAAAGCACAAACAAACACATAGTCACATTCACACAAACAAACACAGTCCGTACCTGTAGTTCTCCACAGTGACCCTAGCATCCTCCAAGGTCTCAGACGAGAGGAGGACGTTCCTGGGGTCCGTGACCATGAAGAAGTGTTGGGCACGGCCCATAAAAGTGCCCTGGTCCCATCTCGGTTCCTTGATGTTTATGTTCACAGGCAGTTCCCCAGACATGTTGGTGTATCTATGGAAGAATGAGCAACACGCCCATCACTTTTCACACCACAGACATTCTCAAAAGAGCATTTTTTCCACACAATTACCCAAACGATATGACTCAACACGTGAGTTTAATGAGTACAAGAGCTCTAAAATACATTTTGATCAAAAAAACAAAACAAGCAACCACGCCCATCAGGTAACAGGGATTGATACACACTATAGCATATAATATGAAATTATGGTGGCCATAAAATAATAATCCTGCTCCAATTCAACCCATATTACCTAGCAAACCTCCAAGCTGTGAACAAGTCAGAACTTCACTAAGATTTTCCAAATGTGTGAAAGAATAAACTGGAAGCACGTAAGGAAATCGGATTCATTCTGAATGACACAAAACGTTTATGCATCCAATACCCATCGCTCCTTGAACAAATGCTATGCAGCGTAAACAACTTACACAGTCAGTAACTCCTAGCACCAATACAATTTAACTGCGTCAGATTTTCTAGCTCATCTGTAGTTTTCTATTCACGTTTCTAATGTAAACATAGACGAATCACGCATAACGTTATACGAGTTTTACAGATCGGGACAGATGTCCAATCACGAAGGGCTGCAGGAGGAGAACCTCGGTCGTGCCTTCATGACACCGGCACTCCTCTAATGACACCTCTACTGTCTGCTACTGTACTGAAACAACTAGCCTGCTAGCTAAGCGCTAGTCACCCACTAGCAATAGCTGTACAGCTACAACGCTTCGATTCCCAGAGCAAGTAATGCACACTAACCAGATAGTTTAACATATATTTTCAAACAACAAAGTAGTTATTCGACCCCCCCCCCCCAAAAAAAGAGACAATAACTCACAACTCCATCCTATGTTTACTTACCATTCTGACAGCTAGCTCGTTAGCACGACAAGTAGTAATAGTTGTAGTTGGGAGAAACCTAAGTGAGTATAGGGAACGGATAGCGTCCAGTAGATTGTAATACCATTGTATGATTATAATCATTAACACTCACCTGCTTTACAAAAGACAACGTGTGACCTCTCAATATCACGGCTCCGCCGGTGTAAAGCCTCACTGTTAACACGCGGGGCGACGTCGGCTAGGTTTGTCATATGTTTCCATTTCGTACGATTTGGGGCTGGGCGAGGAAGATAAACAGCGGCTGATTGGTCGTCCATGGCTGGGCGAGGAAGATACACAGAGCCTGATTGGTCGACCATGGCTGGGCGAGGAAGATACACAGAGTCTGATTGGTCGACCATGGCTGGGCGAGTGCGATAAATACAGCCTGATTGGTCGACCATGGCTGGGCGAGGACGATAAACCATAACTAGTATTATGCATTTTTAGGAGCTGTATAGACGTTATCCGATAATTTGGGATTTACATTCATCCTAGCATATACGTTAGTATTATTTGCAATTAAAAAGAGTTTGAAATAAGTTTTCCAGTTTACAATACAACCACCAGATGGCGACAAAACACCAAGATAAATGTCAGTCTGTAATCAATATCAGAATAGGAATTATTCGAACGCATAAAATAAAAGTGACTTGGTGAGGTTGGTGCATATGCAACATAAAGCAGTAAAAATACTGGATCCGAGCAATATTGAAAAAATATTAAGTAACAATACTCCCCAGGTTTTACTATTAAGAGACATATAAAATAAGCAGTAAGGCTATAGATTATAAAGTTACACAACAATTTTATTTTTCTATTAAAGCGCTTACATCCAAGCCGCACGTCGACCCTTACAGATAGCACATGGTTCTAGGTGTCCAATCCCATGGCAGCGAGGCGGGGTTTGTGCAGACCTATGGGGAGCAGGTAGCCTACTTCACCTCTTGATGATTTGGGATAAGGCTGTGACCCTACGAGGTTCAATATCGGAACATAGTCTACACATGTTGGTATTGTGGATGGAGAGTAAGATGACTGCTGGAAACTTGACACCAAACTTTGACACACTTAAAGGTGAGCCGATTGAGGGAAAGCTTTCGTTACATTGTTGAGGGTTTTACCTTTCAGTTACATAATCAGACGTCATTCACCGCGTTTAATGTTCTTGTGAGGGAACATTGTGCCGTCAGCAGTCGAAAAATTGACATAACAGACGGTAGCGTGTTTATCGGGCGCTGTCCGAGGTGCTGATTACAGGTGAGCTTCAATCCAATTATTCGTAGCACAGGCCTTTTTTGCTTAAACATCACAAAAAATTGAGCGACACGGTTTTATCCCAGTGTCGTAACAGACAGTATATTTACCTGTTACCAGGTTATTGCCCTTGACTCGACCAACTGATGTGCCTCGCTGTAGCCTAGTATCACTATACTGTAGCCTCCCAACGGCTATCAGTTACATTACACATGGCCACGCATGTATCCCTTGGGGAAGCACCGTGCACTCCTGGTCGCCCTGCAGACTGTGCATGTAGATAAGTGAGGGGGAGGCGGGAGAATCAGACACCATGGATGTAGGCCTGCAGATGGATCCCAGGAACAGATATGCCCGCCTGCATCGCCTCTATGTATGGCTTTGGAAGCCTCTGGAAGAAGTATAGGGATTGGATCATTTTTTCTCCGTTTTTTTTAAATACATTTTTATAAATGCACGTTTACATTTTGGGATCCTTGACATGGGGATATTGAAAGACACATATTCAGCCATCTACTGCTCATCCGTTTTTTGTTTATCATTGTCTGAAGAAGAATAACTTTGTTGAGCTGGATTTCTTGTACCAAAGACGATGCAATTACTTCCAACGTGTTGCTCTAGCAGAGCATTGCGTGAGTGGAGGCTATACCCAGACTATCACTGACCGCAAGACAGCAATTACTTGAGGTTTCATCTTTCTCCCATCCAAACACCACAACCACCACCGCCACCGCCATCACCTCCTCCGCTCCCAGTCAGCAACGGTCGCATCCCGCACCGCCACCGTCAGCTCCACCTTCATCACCTCATCCACCATCACAGCCAGGACAAAGACCACCACCACCACCTTCATCACCTCCTCAACCGTTACCGCCAGGAGGAAGCCCACCTCCACCACCCACGTGCACCCACAGGCGCCAGACCCCAGGCCAGGCCAGCCGTAGTCCCCTTACTGCAGCCCCTTGCGCCTGGATGAGCGCCGGACGGCGAGGTAGGCCCTCACCATGGCTCACTGGGCCCCCTCCTACGACCGGAGGGCGGGGGCGACGGCCGGATGGGACTCCCCCCACCGCCACCCCCTCAATGGGGGGGGAGGGGGCCAGCCGGGGGGGGCCCACGCCGCCACGCACTACGTGCAGAAGAAGAAGCAGCGACGACACCGTCAGCGGTCGTCCTCGGCGCCCATGGGCCGGGTCATCCTCATCCACACCCCCGAGGATGGTACCAAAGATGAGCACAAAAATCTGATTTTAAGAAATTGCATACAAAGTTCATATAGGGCATTG
>JAOPJJ010000037.1:6246572-6268940 GCA_027122795.1 Enchelyopus cimbrius
TGTGTGTGTGTGTGTGTGTGTGTGTGTGTGTGTGTGTGTGTGTGTGTGTGTGTGTGTGTGTGTGTGTGTGTGTGAGCTGTCAGTCTTGTCCCATAAGCTTGAAGGGTTTGGTAGTGAATAATTAACAGCCATGCCCTCAAAAACACATGCCAAGGATCACACTCAGGAACCGCAGCTAGCCACGCCCACTTATCCATCACCCCAAAAGGGATTTTCTCGGGCATTCATGTCTCTGACTCCACAGCTGTCTGACGATGACGAGGGAACACCACGGAGAGACGGGCGCGGTGACGTCCACTCCCCGGCGAGTGGTGGTGAAACGTGGTACATTGCGGAGAGAAGCACAGCATGCAGGCCAAGGGCTAGCACTCCATAGGGGGAGTGAGTTTGGTCCATGCACCTGCCCACCTCCTCCAGGCCGCAAATAGACGCTAACTGCATAATGTCTGCGATACACAAGAGCAGCAGCTCTCTCAATTCTCTCTCTGCGTGTCACGAGGCATCGCTCTCTCTCTCTCTCTCTCTCTCTCTCTCTCTCTCTCTCTCTGTCTACCCATCTCTCTCTCTCCCCCTTTCTTCCCCTCCCAAGCCATCTTTTACCTTGTGCCGTCTCTCCGTCGTGCCGCCTCTCTCTCTCTCCTCGCTCCCTTTTCTCTTTCGGCTGCTCGCTCGCTCGCCCGACCTTTCTCTTTCCCTCCCTCTCCATTCTCTTTCTCTTCCTCTTCCTCTCACATTCTCTTCCTCTTTTGCTGTCTCTTCCCCTCTCCCTCTCCTTTCTAACTTCCCTTTTCCCTGCACTCTCTCCCGTCCTCTGCGTGGCCGGTTCCTGTCCTGTGATGTGTGGAGGGTCTCCTGTGAGCCTCGGCTCATACTCTTCTTCTGTGGTCTGTTTTGGGGGCGTGCAGGTGGTGAAGGGGAACCCGCCCTGTCTCCCCATTCTGCTTCTGAACAGCAGTTTCAGGATCCCGCTGGACCCTGTGACTCAGCATCTCCCTCTCCTCCTTAGCGGAGGGGCCGCTGTTAAAGGGCCAGAGGACACGACTATACAGATATCGCTTCGCACAGGCTGATTAGCTTCTTGTTTTAATTAAGCCCCTAACGAGTGCATGGCTGCTCTGGTAGCACCCTCGTTATATCCCGTATCCCCGGGGTCTCACGGCGATGGATTCATGAGCGTGGCTGAGATTCGTAGCGCCGGCTTGGACGCCCGCCATATGCAGGTTTTTTTGGTTTCACCAGAGGCGTGGCGGCCATGTTGTATGGGCTTATCACACCGCATGTCTGTCATATCGCAGACGAACCGCCGAGACGAGGTCGTCTCAACGCTTCCCCTAGTTAATTGCGCAGATGGATTCGTGGTTCGGTTCAAACGGGCTGGAACAGTATCGGTTGTGATCTGTCTCCAGTTTGGTGCACATGGCCACCGCTGAGGCAAAATCAACAAACGGTATAGGGAAAGATGCTTAATCAGTCGCTTTGTGGACATAATTTATGGTCTCATTGTGCTAAAGGAGGCTAAGGGGGCTGGCACCCACGGCCTTCCAGTGTGCTGAGCTCTCAGAATCAACGGGCATTGGCTCGGCCGTCGGGCGGACCGGAGAGACGCATGCCAACCGGCCGGCTAATCAGTTAGCTAGCAACCGGTCGTCCTATGGAATCGCAGCAAACGACTGTTTTGGCAGCCATATAATGCTGTGTGTGTGTGTGTGTGTGTGTGTGTGGGACCTCTTACTTCTTCACACTGATTTTGCACACATTTTGTTTTCAACAGCTGCAAATCAAAGCCGTAGTCATGAAAGAGAGGCCAGCCGCTGCTGCCAGGGTTGTCATTTAGGTTTCTTGTATCTTGGATGTAAAATAACGAGGACACAGCACACCACGGGCCCCGAGGCTGTGTAGTGTGTTTACTGCAAAAACACAAAGAAAGGCAAATTGATTATTCGTTTTGGCTTCTCACTTATTCTTCATGTCCCTTCCTCCCCCCCCCCCCTCTCTCTCTCTCTCTCTTTGTCTCCTTCTTGATGTCCCTCTTCCATCTCCTCCAGGTGGCTGTGAAGATAATAGACAAGACCCAGCTGAACCCCACTAGTCTACAGAAGGTAACGGTTATACCTCTACTCCTGCCTCACACCACACACTGCCACCACATACTGTAGTGATGGAGCCAGACCACACCGATTGGTTGGTTCCCCCCCCCCCCCTCTCTCTCTCTCTCTCTGTTCCCCTCTCTCTCTCAATCACATACACACTACACAACGCTTGCACACTGTGTTTGTGGTTCTGGATCAGCTGTTGAAAACAACCCACAAACCATTGCCTCTCTCTCTCTCTCTCTCCCTCTCTCTCTCTCTCTCTCTCTCTCTCTCTGATCTGAGGCCCTATAAGCAGAAGCAGGCCACAGGTTAGGATGGTGTCTGCTTCTGCTGGGGGTCTAACATCTAATCTCTCCCTGTCGATCAAAGGCACATACATGACATAACTCCCCTCCTCCCCCACACACACACACACACACACACACACACACACACACACACACACATACACACAAGCACACTCATACTCGCATGCACACACAATATCCTCTTATTTGAGGAGCAATACAAGTGTACATCTGTATGTTGCACCACGGCCATGCATCCATGGATGAGAAGAGTTGATCAATTGTTTATGTGTCCCAGCATGCAACTGGGCCTCAATGAAGGGCCGAATGCATTACCACTCTCTCTGAGCTTCCTCTGTCAGATGGCAGTTCAAAGGGTTCCGACTTGGCGCGCCCAAAATGGACATACTATACTATACTATACTATACTATACTATACTATACTATACTATACTATACTATACTATATTCTACTATACTGTAGTGTACTGTGCTATACTATACTATACTTTACTATACTACACTATACTATGTTATACTATATTCTACTATATACTATACTGTACTATACTATACTATACTATACGTACTACAAACAAACCTTTGCATTGCACTGAAACGTACAGAGGAACCTATCAGAGCCTGGTTGAGGAGAACGTCTCAGAATGGCTCTTTATATTCTTCTGCTCGTCCTAACTGAGGGGTGATGTCTCTCACGACGGTCGGTGGCATGCTCTCTCTAATACGGTGAGGGGTGTGACGATAGCTATAGCCTAAGAACCCCCCCCCCCCCGGCCACAGGTCCTCCTACTGAGCTCTGCCTGGGCCCCCCCTGGGCTGACCGTCACTAGGCACTCATGGGATGGCTCCGGGGGTCTTCAGTGTCAGCCGTGTTTGCAGCCGGTCAATGATTTTTTTGTTTTATGGCAGCCTTCAGTCTCGTGGTGCACACGGCAAACATGCTGTTTGAACGCAGGCCGGGCCCCTCTGCTGAATTATTCATCAGGTGTATCGCTGGCTGCAGACTGCCTGATGTTTGATGGTGGGGGGAGGGGGGGGCGTGCGTCACATGACTCACGCGCACATGTGTGTGCATGTTAAAGTGCGCCACTATATATACATGTATTCTGTTTGTGGACAATTTGGGTGGTGTTGCTTCATGGTGTGAGTCTGTGTAAATGTGTGTCTGTGTGTGTCTGTGAATGTGCGGTTACTTGCATGCGTTTGCGTGTGTGTGTGTGTGAACATGCGGTTACTTGCGGCGAGGGAGCAAGTGGGTGCTTGACTGCTGTGCGCTGAACCCTCTGCTCTCTGGGCGGCCCTAATGGCACGCAGAGCTACAGCCCCATCTGCAATGCAGGAGCTGTTTATTCCTGAACGCAGCAGCAGTGATCCACTGGATTAGATTGATTATCTCCTAGACGCCAGTGTCCTTGTGAATTTAGGCTAGCGTGGGACCGCGCCGGAACAGGTTTACGTGCACGGAGACGGAGAGGATCGATGCCGGGACCCACCTGAACACAAGCTGTTTGTATTTGCTTATTAACAGGAGAAGGGAGGCTTCTCATCGAGGCCGTCCGTGGTTCCCTTGCCTCGCGTCCAGTACCCATGAATGAGTGTAGGCCGTGGTTGCCCTCAAACTGCTGACTCTAACTCCTCAGATATCAGCCCAGCGGTTCTCCTATTGTCCATCTCGATGATTGAACTTTGTTTAGAAAGAGGGTCGGAATGGGTCAAGGACATTCTCTTGAGGTCATGTAGAGCGACGGGTTGCTTTGGTCCAATGTGGGTTCTCCTATTGGCCGGCTGCCCTCCTGTCCCCTGCTCTGGTAACTCATGTGGTTCGGCACAACAGGAAATGAGGTCAGCTGAGCTCCCAGAGTGCATCCAGTGATCCGCCACAGGGAACGCATCACGTGTCATACGTGGCCAAATACGGTGATGTTGTCAAGGTTTTTAAGCATTCCATTCCCTGAAATACTGCTCCATCAGTTAATCCTCTTTTCGTTGTATTATTTAATTTTTTATACGGAGCAAGCAATCTTTTCAAACCAACTCCACCACTCTCATTATTTCTCTCAGTTTCTCTTTCTCTTTCTCTGTTTCTCCCTCCAATCTGTCATTTCCAAAAAGTACTGAAGTAGGTTAAGCAAGGAACAGGACTGTTTTGATGAACAGACGTGGCAAATTCTTGCCCATGTCGCTGAGTGCTAGCTATGCTACATCCTTCCTGAAGTTTGAGAGGGATCTGAAGTAGAACAAATTTAATCAAGCAAACAAAACAAAACTCTCCTTCCAGTCATAATCCTTAACTTCATTATTTCAAAGTGCTCGACCCCATTATGTTCAGGTAGGACGTTATGTTATATCATCGAGTGGATGACCAGTCTAGCACACATAGCCTACCGCTATTAGCTAGCCATGCTACCAAAACCCAGGCTGTTGGTGGTTTGAGCAGAGTTTGACAGAGCGGAACAAATTCATTAACAAATCAAAACGCTGTAATCTCCTTAATTATTACACACGCTAACACCAAGTCAACCTTAAGCAGGCTGAGTAAATCACTAACATGCTGCTATAATCTGGCCATGCTATGTCGTACGCCTTCCACTGCTATGCTAACAAAATTCATTCAGCCATCCACACGCTGTTATCTCCTTAATTATTACAAGGCACTAATCCTCTATTTAGCTCCCGTTATCGTCCCGTAAGGCTCAGAGGACGTACTGGAGGACTCTGAACTCTGATGCTAAACGTCCGCGGTGTACGTCAGCCTTGTGTCTGACACAGTGCGTTAGTCAGCAGTGCAGCGTCGTGTCACAGCCCCTCAGATAAGGGAGAGGAACTCTGGAACTCCAGAGGAGCAGAGAGTGATGGGATGGGGAACATGGTGGTGGTGATTCATGGTCAAGACGGGTGAAGCAATCTATAACCAAAATAGTATCGTGTGAAGCACATGGATCTCTGATAAGGGCCTCTGGCTGTGCTGCTCCCGGCTAGCAGACCTTGTCGTTCAGCTGCCCCCCCCCCCCCCCCCCCTCCAGGACTGTTGGCATGGTCTGCTGCCGGCGCAGATTAATAGCAGGTCTGTCTCCTGGAGAAGAGGCCTCTGTGGTATGTGGACAGACGGACCGGTTCATGGTTCATCTGATCTCAGTGCTGTGCCTGCTGCCTCACTGTGGTCTCACTGTCTCGGGGAAATCACTGTCCCCCATCTTCACGATTGTGTTTGTGGTACGCTGTGGGGTTCAACGTGCACGCCAAACAAACGGTCACACACACACACACACTGACACACACATGCACACATACACATAAACACAACACTATGCCATGGGGGGCATCGGTATCTTGGAGAGTAGAGCGGGTTGTTTGGCAACCGGGAGGTCGCCAGTTCGATCCCCGGCTCCTCCTAGCTGAGTGTTGAGGTGTCCCTGATCAAGACACCTAACCCCTACCTCTTCCCCACATGCTGGCTGTCGCCTAGCATGGTTTGACCCGCTGTCGGCGTGTGAATGGTTGAATGAAAGGTATTTATTTTACAGCGCTTTGGATAAAAGCGCCATATGAAAAATGCAGTCCATGTGCGAACACGCTCCAGGCTTCTCGGGGGCCCTTCCATAATCCCATGTTGAGGAGCAGCTGTGCTACCGAGTCTGAAATAGTCCAGCCAGTGATCGCATGCGCCGTCCCCGGCCCTGATCTCCCCCTGCATGGGGACACCGCGGTAATTAAGGCTAGTTTGGGAGTCTGCTCGCCTCCGGGTGTCTCTAAAGTAGGTCACTGGCACGGCGACAACCCAAGTTTCCCCCGGCCAACGTATTAATTTGCTCTTTTTGTGCGTGCATCCGACGGGCCGCAGCGTTTGATAATGTAATTAAGGCCTCCGCCGCAACAATCACATTCTCCACCGCCCTGCATGAAGCATGAGTCCAGCCTGCTTGGGGTTTTTATAGTTTTTTCTCTTTGGCCCTGAACCATTCAGCGGTCCACCTAGATCAAGATGGCTTGGAGGTCTGTCTTGCTGGTCCAGGATTGGCCCTCACATTCGATGCCTCTCCCACAGAGACATTGACGCATCTGTCGTGGGACGGAGAGGAGGGTGGCTGTAGGGGTTTTGCATTCACACTTAAATGTTTTGCTTGACACTTCTACAGCCTTTCGGACCCTTTTTGCACACGCAGAGTAAATCCCCCCTTGTTGCATATTAAGTTGCATGCTGTGTATTCCGCCCTTGATGAGGCGGAACCGTGTTCTCTTTTCAACACATACAGAACCATCTTTTTGCACGGGTCTGTATGTGTTTTTGTGCGGTCTGCGGTCTGCGCTCTGGTCTGCTCTCGGATCAGTTCTGAGTTGTGTTTCCAAATGGCTGCACGCCACATGCTTCCCCTGTGAGGCACCGGAGGGCAGTGACGCAAATAAGAGGGAGGGAGGGGGGGTGGTGACGGGAGGGAGGGAGGGAGTAGGTAGCAGAAGGAGGGAGATATAGGGTAGGAGTGAGAAGAGATAAAGGGAGGCACAGAGATATAGGGAGAGAGGAGGAGGGCGATCTAGAGAGGGAGAGCAACATGAGAGACCCAGAGAGACCGATGATAGATCAGGAGATGATGAAAGAAAAAGTGTTGTACTGATATCCATCTCCATATCCAAGAAGTGCTATGGAGAAACAGCCCGGCAAATATATATAGTGTGTGTGTGTGTGTGTGCTTGTTGGCATGTACTACTGTAGATGTGTTGCTCTCCGCTACAGTATATGTTTGTGGTTTTGTACTACAATAGATGTGTTGGTGTGTACTATAGTAGATGTGTGCGAGTGTGTACTACAGTAAATGTGTGTAGATGTGTACTACAGCACATGTGTGGGTGTGTACTACAATAAATGTGTACTACAGTCGATGTGTGTGGGTGGGTACTGCAGTAGATGTGTGTGGATGTGTACTACAGTGGATGTGTGTGGGTGTGTAACACGCTGAATATTAAATACAATTCATTTCACATGGGAGACCATCGCTAATCCAAACTGCTTCAGGAAAAGTGAAAAAAAAATATTTGGTTTGAAAAAATCCAGTGGTGAAGCCATCAGAGGATTTGAAAGGACTGTCAAGTAGGCCGGCTCACACTTTGAAGGTGGTTATTTTTATAAATACTTCAAGCTTGGACTTGATGTTGACCAAGCTTGGGCTGATTTTAATCAGTTTATTTGAAGGGAAACAATCTATTTATATAGTTTTTGTTGCTATGTTGGAACCATTTGTTATTGGGGTGGTTTTATTCAGATCAACATTGTTGAGCGTGGCACTTGGAATGACTGTATATTTGTAATCGATATTTTTTGATCACCTATTTAATATTTAGCATGCTTATCCTTAGCCTCTTGAACCTGAGAGTAATTTGTGCTGCATGTCTGCCTGCACGGTATTATCTGTAGTTAATCTCCCTTTCTCTCTCTCTCTCTCTCTCTCTCTCTCTCTCTCTCTCTCTCTCTCTCTCTCTCTCTCCTCCCTCTCTCTCTTTCTCTCATTCTCTCTCTCTCTCTCTTTCCCCCCTTTATTGTTCTGCAGTGGTTGGTTGTGGTGTTGTCAAGTCAACATAATGGCAAAACAAACCCTTTACGACCTATGCATTCTCTCAACTCATACCCCTTCATAGCGGAGTGATTTGATTATTACAATACATTTTTAAACTATTGACGGCTTCACCTTCAGACTGGGCTCAGCAATGGTGTGAGTGTGGTGTATTCCCTCGGCCCAGGCGGTTATTTGGTGCACCCCTGTCCGGTTTTAACATCGGACGCACTAATAGTTTTTAAGCACTCTGCAGCAGGCGGGCTAAATGCTGTGCTAGCGTCTGTGTGCGTAGCAGCACAAACTTGCTAATGGCCTTTTGGGCCTTACATAAGTGCTTGGACAGTTTGTGTTTCTAGGTCATTAAACGGCAGCACCATTACAATGTGAACAGGCCCGGTGGTCGCGCTGACTAGAAAGTGTGTGTGTGTGTGTGTGTGTGTGTGAGGGAGTGAGGGGGTGTGTGTGAGCTGTACTGTCCTCGACTTAGCTTAATTTTTCGTTTACCTGAACAGATTTCCTTTTGTTCTTCCTCTTTCTCAGCACCACCACAACCAGGCAGACGCACATGTAGTTCTGTTTCCCATTGGCGAGCGCTGGCAAATGTATTCATCTTTTGACTGATGGTAAAAAGAATTGCAACAAGTATGCCGCAAGGCGTAGGAAGCCCAGTCTGGGCCGTCTCAGGAATGGTTTAACTGTTAAATCCAAAGGTGACTGACATTTTGGAGGGAAATCAGACAAAGGGTTAAGGCCTGTAAAGGACGGTAATGAGGTGGTCCGTATTTAAATGATTAAACAGCACCTCTCACTGGCTAGACGAGGTCACATGACGTCAGTGTCTTGACAAGCGAGGGACAGAGGTACCGAGATTCCCCAGATGTCTGGTCCCGCTATCGTCCCTTTCCTGATATCGTAGTCATCCACTTTTTACAGAGAATTAATATAACCTTTGGTCAGTGTACATCTGGTTTCGGACCATCTACATGTGTGTCAGTACTGGTTTCCAGTCAGCATTAAACCAAATCAAATCATATGTACAGGCCCCACCCTCTTCATACCTGTGTCTGGGGCCGTGATTTGATTTGCAGAGGGGTTTTGGGACTCATCATTGCATTGATGCGACGTTGCTGCTCCGTTGCTCCACGTCGATGCTAACACGATAACATGGAGAATGCAGCAGATGTCTCGGTGACATCACCGGCAGCCCAACTCCTCTGTGTGAGCCATAGAGGGCTGAATGTGTTGTTGTTGTCTCACAGGCTGTCTGCTTGCTCCTGCAGGGCTAGTGTTTAGCTGCCGGGCTGACTGGATGCCTGGCTAGATTTGTGTGTTTGTGTGTGTGTTTACAAGAAGAGTGCATGTGTGTGCGTGTTTAGGTGGACCGTGCATGTGTGTTTACGAGAAGCGTGCATGTATGTTCGTGTTTACGTGGAGCGTGCATGTGTTTGTGTGTGTTTAGGAGAGGTGTGTGTGTGTGTGTTTGTGTGTGTGTGTGTGTGTGTGTGTGGGCAACTCAATAAATGTTGCCTCCCCTCAAAGTCAAGGACCATAAGCCCTTGGTATACAGATCATGTTCCGAAGCCTCCTAGCTGCATTGCATTCTCACTATGAAAAGTAATCGGTATACAAAACGTTAAAGCGTCCTCCTAAGATTTATTTGGATATTTCCCTGTTCCTTTATTATCTTCCGGCCGTTGTCAGGGATGGGTCGGAATACCGTGCGACCGTGTTCCGCGGAATGCCCGGTGACGTAGAACACAGGCCGCATTCCGCTGTAGAACGCCATCACATTACTTTGCGCTTGACCCTTGTTTACAGAGCGTTTAGTACAACCGTTGTTCTGGCGACTAATATTGTGGGCATGTCCTCTTCTCCTTCTGAAAGCCTACTTGATGCCTGAGAATGTGGATGTGTTAATCCTTGGGGAACATTTTGTGAATTTATATTTGACTTTGTTAATTGGATTATTGCAGTATATATGAAACTATACTTCTTCCTTTTCATTTGCACTTGCATTTTCTTTCATTCTTTCATTTCTTTAATAGTATAATTATTGTCAGTCAGCAATCGATACGGTTGTATGTGGTACGTTCGGTACAGTGGGAAAATGGTTTGTCCCATCCCTCGATGCTGCAGAGGAGAATATCTCATTTTACAAATAGAAATGTACGCTCAAAATACTCTCTTCGATCTCAATGCCTGACCTCCATGCTCGAGTACGTTTACTGTGTATTGATTAGGGGAACTGGATCCCCAGTGTCCCTTGGCAGGGACGGGGGGGAGGGGACCCCTGTATTTTCCTTTTGATTTTAATAATGTCATTCATCAGGGGTGAGATGATAGGGTTCGGGAAATCCTTAAAATCATCGAGATTTGAATCATAGACTCTATTTGAATTTAATCTATTTCGGCACACTATATAGATTAACCTCTTCACCGCATGAACAAGTTATCACAAACTGAACGAACTGATGTGTTTATATGCATTCATGTCCATGCATGTGAAAGACACTGAACATATTTGACTGCAGCTGGGAAAGGGGGTGTCATGACGATATGTAATGAGTAGTGGTGATGACTACTTATTTGTTATATATATAAACACGGGTTGTATAATCAAACGAATGTTCAGTACTTTATTTTTGTTTTATGCGGGATATGATAAAGTTGTGAAGTGCAATTTTTCAGTGTGTTTACTATTAAGTCATTTCACAGACACCTATATCCAAAGCTGCCTTATTTGTGTCATTATCAAGCTATCTTGCTCAAGTGCATGCCTATATCTAGATTATGAGCATTTGAACCGCTGGCCACTGGCCTAACAACGACCCTGACCACTGGCCTATCCTGTACCCCTCAACACCTCCATAAGGAGGTCACCTGAAGGTCACTGAATCCACACTCTGTCCGCCTGCTACATCTGATAAAAGCAGCACCACTCTCTGAGCGCCAGGACACAGATTAAGCACCGATAACAACAACAACAACAACAACATCCTTTAATAGCGCGAGTCGTGCCGCTGGCGGTGGTGGAGTCGGCCATCCCTGCGGAGGAGACCGTGTTAGTCACACATGACCACCTGCGGTGTCCCTGACCTATTTATACAATTCACGGGTTACCCTTTATCTCTCCCACAGCTGTTCAGGGAAGTCCGAATAATGAAGATACTGAATCATCCCAACATCGGTACGTAGTCCTGCGCAAAACACGCTACATGTGTATTTATCAACGGTACTTTGGTGTGTATGGTTGTGTCCTGTTAATACGTATGATGGAGTCCACTCCAGGTGGAGTGAGGCGCCATCGATCCATTCATCCTTGTTTATGTTTCCACCCTTCCCTTGCTTTTTTCTCCGCTCCCTAGTGAAGTTGTTCGAAGTGATCGAGACAGAGAAGACGCTGTACTTGGTTATGGAGTACGCAAGTGGCGGTGAGTGGAATGGTCCTGACTCCTGGGCACCCATAGCCTTCCGTCCGTTGGGCCTCACCGCGTCGATGGTATTCTGCTAGGGCAAGTGGCGTCAATCCCGCACGCTAATGTTTGATAAAGAGCTCCCTAGCCAAACCTCAAGGGATTGAGGTACCTCAGTTGGTCAGAAAGGATGATAGTGAACACAATTATGACCAAGATACCAGCAATAATACCTGATCAGGATGATGTCGTTGTTCAGGACGAAAACAATGACATCGCCCCTCCTTAGCGGAACCTGCCCATGAGGCCCGTCCTCACGAGTGCTCGACTCATGAACATCTCCTCATGAGGGCTTCACTTATCAAGGACTATCCTTCCTTGGCCAGTTCCGCTGAGACTTTAGTACCGTTGGTAACTGAACTCTCCTCTCCTGCTCCCCGTCCAGGAGAGGTGTTTGACTACTTGGTGGCCCATGGACGGATGAAAGAGAAGGAAGCCAGGGCCAAGTTCCGACAGGTGAGTCATCGTCAGAAAAACAACCCCCTCTCAGAATCCCGGAACACGCTCCATGCACTGCAACACCAATCCATTATCTCCACTGCGCTGTTTGCAGTGACACCACTGCCAGGCCAGGCTCTCTGTCCCCAAACACGTCTGAGTCATCCGTGGCCAGGATTAGATTGAGAAGCCAGAATTACAATCACACAAACAATTTGTGGATCAGGGCTCAGCCTGGTTCTGTGTTCCACAGTGTCTTCCACCAGTCTAAAGTCGAATTAGGTGAATAAGAATAACGAGGTGAGTTATTCAACAGAATGTGGTCTTGTTTAGGAGTAGAGACGATCCCTTCTGGCACTTTTTCTGCAAAGGAGATGATGGTCCCGGAGTGAGGCTGGAAGGGAGGTGGTCGGTTAAGGAAGCAGGCTTTAGTCATGTTTTTCTCAGTTAATGAGGCAGGCTTTGCCGTGTCTTTCCAGTTCAGGCACAAGGGTTTGGGTGTTGGTTTTTATTCGGGGGTATTTTTGGATTTGGGTATTTTTTCAGGACTGTTTTCTTAGATGTTCACTCTCATTCAGTGTAGTTCTGACCTTGAAGGTGTGTGTGTGTGTTACATTTTTACAGTAAAATAGTTTATTTATTTACATGTCTTCTTCACAAAAAGCCTCCGAGGCTCCAAGGCCAAAACTCTTCCTCATGATATTATGAGACTGTGCGGTTTTGGTTTTCCGGTTCTGTTTCGGTAATGATTTCTTTCAGATCTAAATGTCAAGTGTTGTACAAAAGTCAGAGAAGGCTAGAGAGATGCAGAAGAAGAAGAACAAAATAAACAACAACATTTAAACATCCTTTCTCGGTGGCAGCCTGTGATGAGTCAGAGGAAGAGCGTGGGCAAGCGTGCACACTCGTGCACACTCGCTGTGCATACTCACTGTGCACACTCTTCGTACACACTAAAAACAGGCCTGCAAAGTAAATAGCCTCACTGCGTTTTTGCGATTGGGCATGCATACGTGCGCTTGTGTGCTCATGCGTGTGTCTGATAAAAACAGTAGGGCTGAGCGTAAAGATCTTATTTTATGATCAATGGCTGAGCTTTAATAATGCAGTTACAAATTTCAGTCGGTCACAGGGACCCTTTGCTGTGCACATGAATCAAAGCTGGTGGGTGATCAACCAGGAATACTCTCAGCCGGCCAGAATACGAGAGCATGGCGGGCCCTCCCGCCCACATCAAATCTAACACACGGTTCCAGGTCCTCAAACCCAATGTCAGACGCTTGCTTGCGGTGTGACATTTGGCCTGCAGTTGCGTGTTATATTTGACTGATATGTCATATTGTGTGTGTGTGTTTGTGTTGCAGATAGTGTCTGCAGTGCAGTATTGTCACCAGAGGAGGATCGTGCACAGGGACCTGAAGGTAGGGAGGTGTCTGGCTCTTCTGCAGTGTGCTTCTAGTTTTACTGTTTTCACTGTCTTCAAGGCTGTTCTCTTTTCTTTTTTCACTGTATTGTGTAATCCTCTTGAGTCGTTTTACTATCCCCTCATTCTGCCTTTGGGATGCCCAAATGTTCCATCTGGGATTAATAACGTTTTGTAACTCATCTTATGTTCTTTAAACTTGACTCTTTTTAGATTAGCTAGCTACGTTTAATACAGCTTATAATATCCCGTTTATCTGAGCTTAGTTTAGCCGATCACGTGACCAACGCGACCACCCGACCCGTCGTTCCGCCCCGCTCCCCTCCAGGCGGAGAACCTGCTCCTGGACGCCGACATGAACATCAAGATTGCGGACTTCGGCTTCAGCAACGAGTTTACGCTGGGCAGCAAGCTGGACACGTTCTGCGGCTCCCCGCCCTACGCCGCCCCGGAACTCTTCCAGGGGAAGAAGTACGACGGGCCCGAGGTGGACGTCTGGAGCCTGGGGGTCATCCTGTACACGCTGGTCAGCGGGTCGCTGCCCTTCGACGGGCAGAACCTCAAGGTGGGCCGGGGGCATGTGGAACAGTGTATTCTTCTTCAAAGGCTCAGTCCATAGGAGTGTGGTTTGGCTAGCGATGGTTACAAGGCGATGTGCTGTGGAGTTTCATCTAAGATATTGCGTTTGATGTTACGTTGAGGTCTGTAACATGTGTACGATTTATATAAGATGCACCCAGATTTCACATTTTTGTTGGATTCATTTGTTTATTTCTATAAAATGAAGAATTACCAATACACAGCGCTGGTGCCTGTGTAAAGAACAGCCACCCTTTCAATTAAAAACCATTATTCCCAGAAAAAGAACAAAAAACCTTTTGTGGCTCACCCCTAAACCTTGTGTCTGTTCTCAGGAGCTGAGGGAGAGGGTGCTCAGGGGGAAGTATCGCATCCCCTTCTACATGTCCACCGACTGTGAAAACCTGCTGAAGAAACTGTTGGTGCTTAACCCCGTCAAGAGAGGCAGCTTGGAGGTAATTAGCGTCTGCGCCGCGCCGCCGCAGAGTTCCTGCTGGCATGTTGTCGTCTGATAATGCTCTCCCATGGAAAGAACAAGGGTTTGGAGGGAGGGAGGGAGGGAGAAGGGAGTGAGAGGGGAGGGAGGGAGGGAGAGGGGAGGGAGGGAGAGGGGAGGTAGGAGGGAGGGAGGGAGGGAGGGTGGTGCAGCTGTTTCACACCGTTTAAAGGATAACTTGATGTTACAACCTGGATCCGATTATTTTTCCCGATCATTCAGATTTGAGGAAAGAATGTGTTTAGTTAAATCGTTCCAGTATTGAGGGGATGATGTTGCAGCGGTAATTCGCCAAAAAGGGCTGTGTTTGGGGGAATTACCTGTCAATTTACAAAATGTTGGTAGAGTAAGGCCCAGCTTGTCAGTGGCAACAGGAGGCACTTTCAGATGACGTACAGAGGGGGTGCACGTCAACCCCAAGGGATTACAATGAAGCCCGTGGACCAATCACCTCACATTATCAGAAGATAGGGTCCAGGGAATAAGTTCTGCTTGAGGTTAATTCAGTGAGTCTGTGAGCGATTACTTGTTGTCTACATTTTAATAAGGATCTCAACAAAGAACTGTTGTTGTGCTGATTTAGTTTTTATTATGAACATATATTTACTGTGCGATCATTTTTTAAATTCATTTATGTAAGCTCTTTATCAAAGTGAGCATACTTTGATACCGGCTCACAATGATGAATGCTTTCTTTGGCAAACGTATTTCTATTATGAATAATAATCATACGCTTTTCCTCAACTTCAGCCGGTTGTTTCTGCACTAGATTTCTTTGAATAGCATATAGCTGCACCAAACGCTAGCAAGTGAACACAGTGGAACCTTATCTTGTTTGTGTGTGTGTGTGTGTTTGTGTGTTTGTATTTGTGTGTGTGTGTTTGTGTGTGTGTGTGTGTCTAATGTTCCTTGTGGCATAGCATCCAGTCCACTCTTCTCTGTTTAACCTCAAAACATCCAGTACATGTTTACCTCCACCTCCACCTCCACCGGTGTGTCTTTCCTGCTTCCTCCGCTAAATCTACCTTTACATTTAGCTTACACTGTCATTTAGCATGCAGTAAGTCCTTTGCCATACACTGAGTCATGTAGCATAAACTGAGTCATTTGGCATGCAGTAAGTCCTTTAGCATATGCTGAATCATCTGGCATATACTGAGTCATTTAGCGTACACTGAGTCATTTAGCATGCACTAAGTCCTTTTGCTTACACTGAGTCATTTAGCATACACTAAGTCCTTACGCATACATTGAGTCATTTAGCTCACACTGAGTGGGTTCATCCCTATGTTTCCTGGATCCTATGTTCCCCGGGTCCTATGTTACCCGGGTCCTATGTTACCCGGGTCCCTGTTATTACCTGGGTCCTATGTTCACCCGGTCCTATGTTCCCCACTGTTGCAGGGGAGCACTGTTGCAGGGGAGCCCTTTTTATGAAAAAAGGTTAGGGTTAACCCTATTTGCCACGGAATTTGGCAGTTATGGTGGAAAAAGTAACAGACCGGGGAACGTAGGACCCTTTTTTGGAAAAAGGGTCCTATGTTCCCCAGTCTCATACAAAGAGGGTAACATAGGATCTGGGGAACATAGACACGCTCCCCACTGAGTCATGTAGCATGCACTAAGTCCTTTAGCATACACTGAGTCCTGCAGCATACACTGAGTCATGTAGCATACACTAAGTCCTTTAGCATACACTGAGTCCTGCAGCATAAATTGAGTCCTGCAGCATAAATTGAGTCATGTAGCATACACCGGGTCATGTAGCATACACCGGGTCATGTAGCATACACCGGGTCATGTAGCATACACTGAGTCATGTAGCATACACTGATTCATATAGCATAAATTGAGTCATGTAGCATACACTGACTCATGTAGCATACACTGAGTCATGTAGCATACACCGAGTCATGTAGCATACACTGAGTCATATAGCATGAATTGAGTCATGTAGCATACACCGGGTCATGTAGCATACACCGGGTCATGTAGCATACACCGAGTCATGTAGCATACACTGAGTCATATAGCATAAATTGAGTCATGTAGCATACACTGACTCATGTAGCATACACTGAATCATGTTGCATACACTGAGTCATGGAGCATACTCTGAGTCATGTAATCGTTTTGCTGATGCTTTTGTCCCAAAGAAACGTACAGGGGTGTAGAACAAGCAAAGCACAACATCCCTATTAGAGAGTTGCCAGCAAACTAAAAAAGTGCTGTTGTATTGTCAGGGTAATTGTATCTGTGCTGGTCCAGTGCATTGTAGTCATGTGTGCAGAGGAACAAAGTAGGGGGCCTTCTAGACTCACCACAGGCGTTACAGCTCAACCATGTTGTTCCTGCCAACATGATGATTATATGATACATCCTCTATGGAGTAGTGTTCTAATGTCCAATGCAAAGCACACCATTGGGGGCGGGGGGGTGCAGGACAGCCTAGCTGTTGAGGATGCTTGGTTCCTAAGTCTAGGTTCCTTAGTCCCCCTGTAGCCTCCAACCTGCTTACCCAGGCCATGTATCCAATCACGACAACATCCCCTCAAGTCTCTTTGGATAAAGGTGTCTGCTAAATAACAAACCACAGCGTTCCAAATATCTCTGTGATGCTTCAAAGTGTTAGCATGCACGTCTTAGCATGATTTCCCGGCTAGCGCTGAACTTTTGATAAGCTTTGCATCCACGTACAACAATAGCGCGCGCCCCCTCATGAGTCAAACTCCAGGCATGAGTGACGTGTGGGTTCATATGTCTTCAGCAAATCATGAAGGACCACTGGATGAACGTGGGCCACGAAGAGGAGGAGTTGAAGCCGTACACTGAGCCCGAGACCGACTTCAACGACACCGCCAGGATAGGTGAGAAGAGAGGGCTGTTCAGATTCCTGCTCCACCCCACATTTGAAACGCACGGGTTTAATCTGCAAGGCAGGGCAGATATCTACTCAAAGGGACGTTTTCATTAGTCTTTGAACTAGACTTTGACTGCTTAGGGACTGAAGTCCCATCCTTTTTTAACAATACCACATTCACAATACGAGGCCTGAACCTGAATAGGCAAGAAAGCAGTTTAAAACCAAACCAAAAACTGGACAAACCAGATTGAGACGCAGGCCAGTGTGTCTGTGGTGCACGGCAGTGACGTAAATGGTCTCCTCTCAGGGCGACTTTATTTAAATAGCACAAATAGCCCGAGGCAGACTCGATGTGCTTCACACAAAATCAACTCATGAAATAAAACTAAACAGGATTTTCAAGTCAAGGTGAACATTAATAGTTGTGACCTTGGTTTAAATGTTGTCAGGGTCGGAGCACGTCTCAGATCCTCAGGTAGTTTATCATTTCAGCGGTCTGTCCGTCCGGTGCTCCTCTGTTCCACGTCCGCAGTGCTCTCATGATGATGTGCCTTCCTCTGACCCCCAGAGCTGATGATCACCATGGGCTTCCCTAAGGATGAGATCACCGAGTCTCTCCTGGGCCAGAAGTACGATGATGTCATGGCCACCTACCTTCTGCTGGGCCGGAAAGCTCCGGAGGTCTGTGACTCTGACAGGCAGCGATGGGCCCTGACCTCATCTTTCCCGGCTAACTGTTCTTTCATAGCATTAGCGTTGGACGGCGCCCTCCATTAAGGCGCTAATTTGCCACATTATCTGCCGTCCCTGCACATGTTCACGTATGTGTGTGTGTGTGCGTGTGTGTGTGTGCGCGTTCCACCAGTTCGAAGGCAGCGAGCCCCTGGCGTCCGGCGTGCTGGGCCAGCGCCAGCGGCCCAACAGCGACATCAACAACAGCTCCAGTGTATCACCCGCCCACCCCAAGGTCACGCGCAGCATCTCAGCCAATCAGAAGCAGCGGCGCTACAGCGATCATGGTGGGGATGAGGAAGGTGGAAGTGGTGTTGGTGGTGGGGATGTCGTAGCAAAGCCAAGTACAGTAACCTCCTCCTCCTCCCTCTCTGCTCTGAGAAAGCACGGCTGGATGCTTGTGGCGGGCTGGCCAGTTGCTTTGTCATGGGGCGGTCGATGACAGCGGGTGGGGGGGGTGCCGTGGGAGGGGTGGGGCTGGGGGGAGGCCGTGCCTCTCATATTCGAGTCTCGCTCGATGCATCTGCCCCCTGCTACCGGAGTGCCCTTGAGCAAGACACTGAATCCCCCAGCATCTTTCTCCCTAGAGGCTGTTGCTTTATTGGCTGCTTGGGTTCTTTGTATAAAACTATTATATTATCATACTATTATACTAACTAATATATATTATATTATATAAATATAAATCTATTGTTAAACGGCACCCACACTTACATTGTAGCTCACTGCTTGTGCACTGTGCTCTCCACCTCCTCTCCCTGTCATAGTTGTATTGTGTTAAGCCAAAGGTGAATCAGAACAATCTAGTGTCGTGTTCGTTGCGTCAGGTGTGGCGCTTGGTCTCTGGCGCCATCGTGTGTCTGGCTGCTGTACTGCAGCTCCCGGAATGAGCTTCTTGCGCTGTAACCTGCCCCCCGCTTGCCTTGGCTTCTGACTTGACCTTTGAATGTCCTCTATGTAACAAACTAAACAACTACGGTGTAATGTCCCACGCATTTTCAACGCCGGGAATCCACTTTATGTTGTGACTTCATTCTGAATGGCTTGGCTTCATGCTAGTGATGAGCTTTTTCGTTGAGACGACTGACGTCTTTGTCTGAACACATTTTACTTCAGTCTGAGAAGACGGCGAGACGTCTTACGCGCGTGTGTGTGTGTGTGTGTGTCTCAGTGGGCCCCTCCGTGCCCCCTGCGGTGTCCTACTCTAAGCGGGGTCAGGCGCTGAGCGTGGAGAGCGACCACCGTGAGGAGTGGGACGGGGCCCGTCGGCTGGAGCTCAACACCTCCAAGGGCGACGTGCCCGCCTCGCCACTAGGGGTGCAGGAGAGGAAGAAGACCAGCAGCGCCGTGGGGGTGAGGAAGAGCACAAGACACACACAGACACTCACACTTCATAAAACAAATACACAACTACTAACATGCTCTGTTTGGATAAGGGAGGCGCGCATTCAACCTGAGCTGTAGGGTGACACCATGACTACAGGATTTTGAGTGGGGTTTCTTTTGTGGTGACCCCAGACGAATGGCTCCATGACGAGGAGGAACACCTACGTGTGTGAGAGGTCCTCCACCGACCGCTACTCCGCCGCCATCCCCAATGGCAAGGACAGCAGGTACGCACGCACAAAACGCACATGCGCGCACACACACCATGCAATTCATAAAACAGTGCTTTTCTGTGTAAAATATTATCAGAAAATTATCAGGAGTAAAAAGCTGTCCGTCTCCTTCTTGTCTCTTTCTTGTTATTTTTCTCAAACTTTCTCTCTCTCTCTCTCTCTCTCTCTCTCTCTCTCTCTCTCTCTCTCTCTCTCTCTCTCTCTCTCTCTCTCTCTCCATTTATTCCCCCTCAGCCTGACGGAGGTTTCCGGAAGCACCCCGTCGACCGCGGCCAGCTCCACGCGCCCCCGCCACACCAAGTCCATGTCTGCGTCGGGGCACCCCTCCAAGACCACACTGCCCCCAATAGAGGACAACACCGAGCTCAAGGCCAGGTGAGACCCGGGTCCACCCCCTGTGGCTGTTCCAGATCTGCCCTGCAGTGATGTCACATGTTGGGGTGTGTCCACCATGATGCATGATGGCTGATTACAATTCTCCCGCACACGTATAATGAATGAATGTATAATGAATTTTGGTCCAGATTGACCTCGGTGCGCTAAATTAGGACACAAAGGGAAGGGAACGAAGGTCAGAGTGTGACCCGGCAAAGTACGGACCGTTCCACACTGGTCTGTTTTTTCCCGCTGGCTAATAAAGACCTTATTCACGATGATTTGAGGACAGATTTGGAACGTTCATCCAGGCTGTCTTACAAAGCTCTGAGTCTTCCTCAGCCCCAGTGGGAATCAAACCCTGACTCTGCTGCTTATCGTCATCCTCTACGACCTGCAGAATGCTGTAGTATCTAGGACGCTGACTAGCAGCCCAAAGGTTCTGGGTTCCATCCCTGTGCTCCTAAAGTACGTTTCTGGAATTTAAGGATGTCTCTTTGGATTGAAAATGTCTGCTAAAATACTAAATGTCAAAAAGACAAATATGAAAATGAGCTCCTTCTCCTGAGGTAACCCCGACTGTGTTTGTCCCCTGTCTCTCCGGGGCCCCTCAGCTCCTCACCGCGGGGCCCCTCCAGCTCCCCGTCGGCCCACAGCATCAGCACCCCAGAGAAGAACCGGTTCCCCCGCGGGACCACCAGCCGCAGCACCTTCCACGGGGCCCAGCTCCGGGACCGCCGCAGCGCCACCTACAACGGGCCCCCAGCCTCGCCCACCCTCTCCCACGACACGGGCGCACTCGCCCAGCAGCGCAGGGGCACCTCCACCGGCATCATCGGCAAGATCACCTCCAAGTTTGTGCGCAGGTCGGTCACCCCCCCCACACACACACACACACACACACCCCACCCCCCCACCTCCCGGGTTTGGACCCTGCTGGACCCCCGGCCTCCGCCTCTCACGTCCCTTCCACCCTCTGTTCTTCTCTCTCTCTCTCTCTCTGGCCTCTCTCTCTCTCTCTCTGGCCCCTCTCTCTCTTTCTCTCTGGTCTCTCTCTGGCCTCTCTCTCTCTCTGGCCTCTCTCTCTCTCTCTCTGGCCTCTCTCTCTTTCTCTCTGGTCTCTCTCTGGCCTCTCTCTCTCTGTCTATACGTACAGTAAATAGTGATATGTAATAATATGTATTACTATTTCCAACATAATTTGTGTCAACAATTCGCCAGCATTGATTTACCCGCCATCGTATTCTACTGCTTATATAACAGTTTCTTCTCATTATCTTTTTTAATAATGCCCTCTTTGAGCTTTTGTAAACCCCTTTCTACCCCGCTGCGCGTTGCTCGGTTAAAGACGCTCTCTCTCCCTCTCCTTCTCTCCCTGCTCAGAGCTCTGTCTTTCAGGTCCACCCCCAGGTAGGACGTCACAAGGCTTGCTGCACTTCCGCCCCCCCTGTCCCCGTCCCCTGCCCCAATCCCCACCCAGCCCCTCGGTCCCGAGTACAAACCAAAACCACAGCCCCGCCCCTAAACAACTCGGCGTACTGTGTCGCTTTGAGCTCTGCTCCCTTAACCCTGATGTTCTGCCCAGTGCTCCCACTGACCTACTGGAACGCCCCCCCCCCCATCCACTCTACTGATGAATAACCACCTAGACCGCCCAGCTCTCTTACCTACCTCGAACATGACCCCTCTCACTCTCTCCCTATCTCACTCTCTCTCTTTTCCCCTCCTCTTCCTCATCTCTTCTACTCTGCGCTCAAAACAAACCCTGAAACAGAATCAATGACCAGGCAGGGTTAGGGGTTGGGGCCAGGGTGCGTGGAGATCATCCTGATCATGTGACTTCACATTCTGTTTAGCCCCCTGGACCGGAGCTCCACATCGATTGAAGTGGGTGGGGACAGGAGGAACTGTCCTTCAGCCAATCATCGCAAACAATCCATGTGACGCATAGGATATGAAACACGGGGGAAACCTATTTTTCGCTGGGAAATATTTATTGAGTCTATTTCTGTAATCCGAGCACATACGGACGCGCTTACTCTGCTAATATACATGTATGGCTAATTGCTTCGGGAGAGAATATAACTGTTCTAACTTCTAACTGCTCCAGCGATGGCCTGTATTTCACATCATCAACCACAACGCAGTCCCCTGATTGGCCCCGATAACATGGTCACTGTGGGAGCCAATGAGGGCAGCCTGGAGGTCCAGACTGATCCGTGTGGCCTACAAAGACCCGGGTCACGTGATCAGGGGTGTCTCCGGGCCGCGGCTGTGTCCCTTAGCCTCCACCTTTCTGAATGAAGCCTGGAGAAAGATTGCGTGGGGGGGGGGGGGGGGGGGGGGGGGGGGGGGGTTGGGGTTGAAGGGTACACCCGCCCCCGGGCGGGTGGGGGGGGGCCGCCCCCCCCCAACCACCC
>JAOPJJ010000037.1:6274082-6294459 GCA_027122795.1 Enchelyopus cimbrius
GGGGGCGGCGGGAGAGAGAGAGAGGTTGGTGTTTAGTGATGATGAACTGTCTTTTTTTCCCCGCATATTTCATTGGTTGTTGTGAGTTTATGTTGGTTTCCCTGTAGTTCTTTATGGCTGTGGGGGTTAATTGGTTTTGTGTTACTTGTTTGTTTGTTGTGATGATTGCCTGGACAGGCTGCAGCTGGCACATGGAGGCCAATGACGGCAGACTAGCTTCCACTTCCTTCTCGGCAGTGTTGTGTGTGTGCATGCATGTGTTTGTCTTTCACTCGTGTTATTTGGTCTTTTCTTTCACTTTACTCCTAGGAGGCTGAGGTGGAGGTTCATGATTGAATGTGGCTGTCGTGACATGAGTTGGATTGGAGCAGTGTAAAATACGACAACGCCCTCTGAAGAAGATCTCCACCACACACCATCGCCAGACGCTTAGTTCCTTCAGCACCGTTGCCACGGTGATCAAGAGACTTACTGTCGATGTCGTCGAAGCTCCGGAAGACCATCTCCACATGATCCCACTCCAGGAAACTACATTTCCCGATGAACGGCTGGGCAAACACCACCAACTGGTCGCCCCCGAAGGAGAAGGACTCCACTGACAGCGACTCAAACTTCAAAGACTGGTAGGACGCGAATTCTGCGGAGAAATCAAACAGGCTATCGTTGAAAAAACCTCTGTCTTTGAAAATGCACCGCAGTGATTGAAAATGCGTCACTCACTGTGCAACACCTTTGATTTTGAATTGCGTCACTGACACCCAGCTTGACACCAAGTTTGATTCCCTATGTCTACCGGTAGGGCAAGATGCAGAACCTACCTTGTCCTTAAAGTATGTCTGAATGTAGCTACGCTTCACCGTGGGTTGATTTGGATACATTTCTCCAATAGCTCAATAATAAAAGAAAACAAATATCTTTGACGCGTCGTTGCCTGACGGGAGCTCACCTGTGGTGATGCAGTCGAAGGACTGGGGGGTCAGCTCGTTGATCTTCTTGTCCCGGTGGGACTCGGGGCCCTTACAGTAGATCTGGTCCACGGTGGCATTGGTGTGGACCATCCACTCCACTAGCCACTTGAGCTTACAGTCACAGACGAACTGGTTCCCCCGCAGGTCTCTGCAGGCAGGGCAGGGGAGGAGACGTGTTGCACGCCAACATGTGTATGCTAATGTCGCACTGACGCTAGTGATTCACAACCCGTTCTGAATTTGGGTGGCAAGGAACGAAACGTGAGAACTCAATCATTTATAAGGAATCACAAAAATAGATCAACCAAAAGGTTAATGGCCGTTCTCCATTCGGGTGGGTGTTTAATTTGGAGATCTGCAGTAACTGAGATATACTCTGTTGGCTCTCCCTGTTTAATGAATAAACATTAATAACATTAACAACATGTTTTAAATCAAAGAAACTGCACCAAAAATGTCTTTAATTCTGTGTTCTCGGTTGAGAGCGGTCATCGAGTTCAGAGCAGTCTGTGGTTCTCTGTGGCTCTGGGCCCTAATGGCATTAAATATGGCACATAATATTCAGTCATGATACGGTGAAGGGGCCGTGTCTGTGTTCTACCGTCATAATGGCCAAATCAGGGGGACAATGTGGAACAGAAGGACCAGGCCCCTTCCCCAGCAGGCTGTCAGACCCACTGCATCTGTCTTCCACAGAACTGAATGCAATATTAATCAAGCTAAATGCACTCACTGCCCACACATTATTCAAGAGTTGGCAGCGGAGGAGAACGGAAGGCATGGTCTATATTTAGCCCTTCTGTTAAGACTGTGGCTGGCTCCAGAGCAATTCACTTTGATGTTTCTGGTGTAATCATTTGTATTTAAGAAGCATCTTTATAACCCTTTTGGGCAAAAAAGTGCAAAGGCTGTAGTTTGAATTTGTTCTTAAAAGGGGCAGTAGCTAATATTTAAGAGCTATCATTTGATTAGCTTCAGTCAGCTGTGAGTGCATGAGCTCTGTTCTTGTTAAATCTGTTCTGGTTGATCGCACGCTTCCTCCCAGTGTGAGCCTGTTTGAATTTCAGACTGCTCCCCTCTCGTTTCTGACCAATCTAAGGGCATGTCTTCCCTGATTGGCTATCGGGGATCTATCCTGCCTGTCAATCACATGACAGGCAGTGTAGTGCAGTGTTATCAAAGCTCCGCCCCCCTTGTGTGTGAATGCCACACATTTGGCTGGTGGAGTCACAGCCTGAAGGTGGCATGTTATGTACTCACACTTTGGTCAGAGCCTCCAGGCCCGTGAACATGTCTTTGGGCAGAGTTTCCAGGTTGTTGTAGGCCAGACTCCTGCAAGGGAAGGGAAATGGAGAATAACCTCATCATCGTCTCACCCTATCTCAAACGATTCCGGTGGGTCATCTATCATATCCACCGGGCTTTATCATCTCATATCAAATCATTATATAGCCTCTCACACCAAAGCATTTTACATCATGTTTAGCATCACATGTTCTATATCCTATTCTTAATCTCAACTTTACAATATTTTCATGTCAAATCCTCTCATTCCCTCCAATCCGATCTCATGGTAAACATCCCGTATCGGGTTGTGTGCGTAGACGATGGAGTGTGGATCCCGATGGCTAGGCAACGTGCTGCAGCGCTGACGGTACACACTGCTACCCAGGAGACTGGCAGGCATTCGCTAATTACAAATGTAAAAAACACTATCTTTTTTTGTACGTGTTGTGTTCGCAATGAAGTGTAAATATCAGGGGAGGCCTTTAGTTGTGCAACACCCGCACAGGGAAAAGGAGCACGTTTGTGTTTCTACAGTTACGCAGCTTGGACTGACGTATAAAACATGCGTTTTAGACTGCATTCACTCACGCTTTCTGTAGGTTTGTCTGTAATTGCCAGATCGTTTTAAGTGGGACAGCAGAGCCAATGTGGGTTTATTTAGCATTCACTGTGCAATGTTCACTACTTGAGAAAGGTTAATACAGCTGTGTGCTATTAAAATGGAAACCCCCGAGTGCCAGTAAGAAAATGTGCAACACACACTTGGCTGTCAAAACACAATTTCTTTCCATTTGATGACGATATCTCTGCTCATTCAAACCCTCTATTCTCACAGTTAGACCACACAATGAACAGTAACTATTCTCTGTATGTCCCAGAGTTATAAATACATGTATACTCACAGATGCACTAAGGTCTTCAGCCCGCGGAAAGCAGTAGGTGATATAGACTGGATCTGGTTGTTTTCAATGAATCTGGAGGTAAACACAGAACAGATGTTTCTCAAGAAGGCATTTGAAGCTCCTGAAGCGTCTGTCTTTCAAATAGTAGGTAGTAACATTTAGAGGAGCGCTACTCACAGATACTCCAGATGAGGAAGTCCCAGAAAGGCATCTTCGTTGATGGAGTCAAAGGTGTTGGCTGTGAAGAGACTTATACAAACAGGAAGATGGAGAAGTTATTTATATTACATTTTTATATTATTCTTTATTTATTATGTTGTATCTGATGATGTCATTCCGAAACTGACCAAACCTGCTTTTAAGGAAAAAAGACATCTCAAAATAGAATTTAAACAAAAATGTATTTAAAAAATAATTTAAAATAATAAAACTAGTACACAATTGTGTAAAGAACCAGAAACCGCTAAACTTGAACTCTTGACTTTTTTCATTGTCAGAAGTCAATATATTTCTAATATACCAAAGTAAATACCCTGCTTCTCCCGGAGAGGGGGGGGAGACAGAGGGGGAGACAGAGGGAGAATGGGGTCCCTGTTCGAGAGGGGAATCCTATCACTCGGACAACCAGCAGCTTTTGTTGACCATCCTTTAACTCTCAGCCCAGCCAGGAAACCTACGCTCTCATCATAACCTAATACACATGACGTCACACCGTGGCCTGTACATCAATGTGACGTCATGGCGGGGGACGTTATACCAGCATTACTAATCAAAGGAGAGGGGGTGCCGGTCAACATGGCGATATACACATAGGGGACCTTCAACAAAGACCAAAAAACCCAACGGAGGAGCTCTCACAGCAGATGCAGAGCAGGCGTGTGGATGAAGCTCTCCTTGGGTATCTCCGTGAACTCAGACTTCACGAACGATCTGTGGGGAAGCACAACGACAAAGACATGTTTTTGTTATGTTTTTAAACATAATAGACGTAATGGCTATTATGTAGCCATTAAGATAATAGACTTAACTCGGAGAGCGCTTGGGACACACCGCCGTGGATGGCTGAGTAGCCTCGAACAGTCTTATGGTTGCCCGCTTACAAGCACTGAGCAAAAACATAAACAAAACCAAAACATGCAATAATAACAATAACATCCCCCCGACTCACAGTGAGGTGACGTCTGGGGGGAAGCTGCGGGGGATCAGACCCGCGCTCTCGCACAGCGCGTTGTCTTTGGTGCACGTACACGCGGCGGGGCAGCGCGGCTGGCGGGGCCGCCTGCCGTCCGCCGACAGCACGAGCCCCGCGACCAGCAGCCACAGCGCGCGGGCGCGGAGGCTCTCGCGGCCGTCGCTCCTCATCCTCACGACGGCGGATCCTCGCTTCGGCCGATGAAGAAGGCGCTTTGACGCGTCGAGTAAATTCTGCGCGTGTAGCGGCCGCACACACTGGCCCCCCGGTGCGGTCCCTCAGATAGTCGAGAGAGGGCGGATCCACACCTTTTTTTTCTCTCTCTCTCTCTCTCTCTCTCTCTCTCTCTCTCGCTCTGTCTGTCTGTCTGTCTGTCTGTCTGTCTGTCTGTCTGTCTGTCTCTCTCTCTAGCTCTCTCTAGCTCTGTCTGTCTCTCTCTCTCTCTCTCTCTCTCTCTCTCTCTCTCTCTCTCTCTCTCTCTCTCTCTCTCTCTCTCTCTCCCCCTCCACCAACGCCGTCCTTGTTTTTCTTTTTTTAAACCTGCCTTCTGTCCCCGCTGCGCTCCGCACCAATCCGTCCCCTGCGCGTTTTTCTTCTGGTATTATTCTAAAAAAATACAACCCATAAGCAGACCCCTTTGGGGGGAAATCAACGAGGAGTAAAACGCGTTATAAATGTCCACAGCCTTCAGGAGATGTCCAGTGTGGCGCGGGGCAGGTGCGCGTCACGACAGGAGAGCAGATGGAGCGTCTCTGTCCAAACCCCAAACCCCAAACACCAAACCCCAAGCCCCGCCCACCGAGCCACGCCCACCGAGCAGACGCTCCGGTAGAGCCCGCCTCACGTGCTGTCATGGTGTCCTGGTGGATCAGCTGGGGTCTGTAGCAGCCTCTGCCTCTATGGTGAGCCAGCACATGGGTTGCTGTTGCGCACTTTTTTTTATTATACAGGTGAATCAGGTGAATTTTTTTTAAATTTGTTTTTATGCTTGTAAGGCCACCTTGAGTGCCCTGAAAGGCGCCATATAAATTAAATGGATTATTATTATTATCATTATTATTATTATTATTATTATTATTATTATTATTATTATGCAAAGTTAAATACAAACAAATACAACAAATAATAGTATATATATTTTTGATGATGATAATGACAATAATGGAAATGTGATCACTATTAACAATAGCAATGTTAATAATAAAATAAGATTAAGATTATGATTCATTTGTAATTCTTTTGAACGTAGGCCTACTCATAGGTTGTATCCGTGATATTGATTGATAATCTGTGGTTTGGTTTGCAATTGGTAGACGGCCTTTAAATTCACCACTTATCTCTGGTCTGCCACTGTGGCTCTGGATGTGATTGTGGTTGCACATGTGATGCAAGCCGACCTTTTAAAAGAGATGTGCAATGAAAGCCAATTTGGGGCAGCCGTATTACTTTGTCCAGCCACAATGAAACACTTCCCGCTTCCTTCGTCCCGGATCAGGTTACCAGCAGACTCCTCTTCCTCTGTGGACCCTGATTCACTGCAGACACACCGGGTTCACACTGTGTGCAAAGGGCCCCTGGCTGCCATGGTGACCCCCGCCAAACAACGCAGATCAAGCCTCAGTCCTCGCTCTGCGGGAGGCGCGCTGGTGTGATGAGAATGTCAGTGTGTGTCTCCAGCGATACATCACACGCTGCTTCACTTGGAGATGAGATCCAATGTCCAAAATTCCAAACTATCGCCTTAATATGTTCTCCCCCTGACGTTTGGAGGACATTACATCCCTCCTCAGAGGAAAAGGGGGGGCATGGCGTCGGTTAGATTTGGGGTATTTATCTGCGACTATATCATTTAATGGGCATAGTCGACAATAGGTGACCGTTGTTTCATCATTAAGTGTCATGACACATTGTCTGTTTACGTCATGGGTCATCTTTATTCTTCAAAAAAAAGAAAGACTTGGAGAAAATGGGCACTTGAATGGAATGACTGAAACTCCAAAGGAGATTTAAAAAAAAAAGTGTTGCTGGAGTCTGGGCAGAACAGTGGATGTGATTGTCGACCCACGCAGTGATGAGACTTGTCCCCCAGGCAACGCATTCCTCAAGCCATCGCGAGAATAGAGCATGCAGTGTCTGCTCACCACTCATTTCTCCTCTAAGTTACCCAGTCATTGGAATCACCAGCTCTGATACCATTTGCTATCTGCCTTGTTGGATTACCAAAGCATTGATGTCGTTTTTGGTTACTGTATTTGGCCTTATACCCGTCATTCATGAATAGACCTTCTCCTCTTCACAAACAAATAAGTCTTCAGTAACATGAAACCACACATATCTGTCAATGTGTTGGAAGTGAAGGCGTCCTCAGGTATGAATACACAATTGGGCCTCCAGTGTTTTATTCAAAGATTAATTAGCCTATGTATTCAGCTGTATTAGTAATTGATCATTTGTAGCTAATGCAGGCTATTTAATCAAATGATGATTTACACCATGTGAATAAAGTTGACGTTATAGGCTATTGATATTCCAAGGTTAATAAGATAAATCCAATGCAATGCCGGTGAGTGTTTGCTGTATTATGCAGATAAGCATTTCATGTTATGAAGATAGGCCTACTCCAAAATTAAGATTCAGCAACAATAAATGTAATAATCCATTTAATAAAATAACACTATTTTATTTTTCACAGTCAACCACATAATTTCCGCATTTTACAGTGTGGCCCAAAATAGCTTTTACATTCCCCCTTCCCGTTCAGCATATGTCAGATATAAGCACCTTTGAGTCCTCAGGAATAGCATCAACGTTACTGTATTCAAGCGGTGGTCTTAAAAGGCTCAGCCCCAAAGCGTCAACCAGCTTATAACATAATCCAGTTAGAGGTCAAATCTTCTTATGTCCCACCTGCTGCCTATGGACTACATCTTGAATATGGAACTGTTCCATAAGAGGGACAATTTTATTATTGACCCAATTAGGATCAACGTTTGTTTGTTAGTTTCGAGATCCTAATATCCGGGTGTATTAATAATCATATACGGTATCCATCAACTGAATGTGTCTATTTCAGGGCATTTCATTTAAAAGAAAAGAGTTCAGGGGCTCAGAGGTAGATTTTGGAGGTCGGATCTCAAACTCGGAACCATTCGGCTCAAACATGCTTAACATTAGATCCAACTTGACTCACTTTTAGTTATAATTATAGCACATCAAATTGATGTGTGTACTGTAAATACACATAAATACACATATACTGTATATATGCCTCTCAAAATTATCTAATCTGTCACTAAAATATACAAGACAAAAAACTACATAATATACAAATATTTTCTTTTTGTACAATGGCGCTCTTCCCTTCTCCTTTTGCACACACACACACACACACACACACACACACACACACACACACACACACACACACACACACACACACACATAGACGCTTCAGTGGGTTATCTAGCTGACAACACATGTTTTGGAATTCCCACCGTTACCTGCAAAAACAAACAAACAAACAACACAGAAAAGAACATTTAGGGCGGGAAAAAGGGGAAGAAACAGCAAAATGGCAGACCGCCAATAGGTGTATTTTTTACAAATCGCGAAGCCTACCTTGGTCCCCTCCTTCCAGTGGTTTCTTCTGGTCTTCGATGGCCTTCATCTTAGCCTCGTGGACGTCTGCCAGGGCTCTCCACTCTGTCCTGTTCTTGGTCAAGCCCTCAAACATAGGGCTGATCTCTGTGTGGAACCTGGCAAACTCCTGCAAGACGCACACATAAACACACGCACACATGAACACACACAAGCAATGACTGCATGGGGTTGAATCAAAATCAGCCGTTTTAAGACCAAGCATCCTTTTCATTACACAAGCTGATCTCTTACATTAAGTTATATTTATTTAAGCAATACTCAGATAAGTTATATGTTAAGAGATATGTGTCCACATAAGGTATACTTTGTGTATGGTGTCGTAAAGCTGTTATTTCTATCAGAGCTTGGGCTTCACTGATTGGTTACCTTGTACACAAAAGAGCAGACAAAGTCAATAAAACCGCACTGCATCTTGGGTAGCTCTTCAGAGTGGTTCCTGTCCATCATTGGCTGGGAAAAGAAAAGAGGATGATTTGAATCCATGTTCAGATCATTAGCCGTCTCTTTGATCAAGCTTAAAGACAAGATATCAATCATGTACTCTCCGGTCAGCGATTGGCTTGAATGAATTCAACCTGCTTTTGGTTTCACCTGGCACATATTTCAGCCAATCAGAAACCGACATGAAATACGAAAAGATTTGTTTTCAGCAGAGATGGCTGCTGAATGTTTGGCTTATGAGGTTGGATTTCATTTGCAACTTGTCGCACAGGCAGTGAAGTGAAAACACCCAGGAATACAAAAATATAAAACGGTATCTTACAATGGGCTGCTGGTCTAGGACTGTCCTCTCCAGGTCTCCCTGCTCCCAGAACTCTGCAGCCACCATGAGGGCCACCTGAAGACCCGGAGACCCAAACCGTTAGCGACGACAATGTGGTACCTTCTAAGAACTTTTCCACGGGCAAAATCTGACCTGACCAAACCCTTGAACAGACCTTGCTCTGGACCTCCCATGGTTTGGTTATGGCCGACAAATCACATGCAGTCATCATCATAGCCCTGCAGAGAGAGAGAAGAGAGAGAAACGGCCATCTCGCCAGGTGACATGAGCTCTATTGGTTGTTGGTTATCTGATGCCAGGTATAAAAAAAAAAGTGCGTTAGAAAAAGTGTATTTACATGATGATTTCCTTTCGCGTGGCGTTATTGGAGATGAAGTTGATTCTCTCCTTTTCATCCGGCATCGGCTCAACGGTCTCCACGATTTTCTGGAACATCGTTCTCTTCCTGCGGGACAGAACGTTTGTTTCCAGGATTTGTCTGAGGATTTATAGCCATGAGCAAACTAGTCTAGTAGTAGGGTGATGCAATGCAATATTGTTTATTAGCTGCAGATGTTGATTGGGTTAAAACCCGCCTCAGCAGATGCACAAAAGCTAAGATGAGATCTGAAACATGTTCTGAATTAGCAATGGGCTCACAGGCCCAACCCGGTTAGGACCGTGTTGGGCCTGAGCTGCGTCATCATCTCATGTAGAGATGCTGTGATGAGGGAGGCTTACTTGAAGTAGAGGGCCAGGTCGGTGGCGATGATGCACACCTCGAAGAGATGCTGCACCGTCTCAAACTGGCGCTTCTGAAGGTTCTGGAAGATGTTGAGGTGCTGTGCCGCGGGAATGACATCATCACAATGAAACCATCATAACGGGCGTCATGGAGGGATTACCAACCGAAGTAGAAGAGAGGAGATAAGACTGGTAAGAGATAAAAATGGTAATCGACCCACCTCGTCCTCCATCAGGCTCTTGCTGTACTCCAGATGGTGTCGCTCCATCACAGAGGTGGTGTGCAGCTTCGCCAGGGGAGACCCACTCCTGTGACGGAACCACAGCACACCACACAGTCAGGGCCGGCACAGTGTAACACAGACACACACACCTCTGCGTCTAGCGCTCAGCGAGCAAGTCGTACTTGGTCTGGTAGAGGTTGTTGGTCCCTCTGTGGTCGATGTCGTGGCAGAACCCAGCAGCCACCATGGCAAACGCCTCCAGGTCCGAGTAGTACTTCTTCAGTTTACCAGTCTGTCGGTGGAGAGACCGAGAGGGAGAGAGAGACCGAGAGAGCCTAGGTTTATGCGTGCCACGTTCTGGGAGGTAACGAGGGTTGCCTAGGAGATGCGCTTCGTTACCAGCAGCAGCGTGAACATGGTCTGGCCCACGTTGAAGCCGTGCCTCCAGTTGTGGTAGGTGATGTCGCGGTAGCCCTTGCGGACGGTGTACATCCACCTGGTCAGAATCTGTAGAGGACGTCTCAGTTTTCATTTCAGTTTCATTCATTTCACTAGGATCAAAGCGACAAGCCACAGAGACGTCTTAACGCCCGGACACAAGGTTTAGATCGGAAAACCAAAACCGGACACATGGGCTAAGGACAACATTCCGATTCAGGATTTCTTATAACTTCTTCACACGTGGCCTTTGACCCCTCCGTCACAACGTTTCTGTTCATGTTTTGGGTGGAGGATCTGAACAGAGGTGGTGCGGTTACCTCGGCGGGCACCTTGAACTTCTCCACCACGCCCAGCTCGAAGAAGCACCGGATGCCGCACTTGATGAGCTCAAACTCGGACAGCGGGAAGTCACTGAAGCGGAACTCCAGCAGCTCCACCTTCTTGGTGTCGGGGATGTTGGCTCTCTGCGCGTTGGAACCACACAGGTGAGGATGTAGCATGGGGGATCGTCTATGGTTGTATAATGGTTCTGATCTGAGGTTTCTATTCATAGACTTGAATAGGACTCCCCATGCATTGCTTTGCGCAAACTCACCAAGAGTTTGTACATTTCTTTCTGGTCACAATCTTCCGGATCGCTGCCCATACTTTCTTTGGTGTTCTGTAGAGATGTGGTACAAAACATTTCAAATAGGAATGATTAATTTGTCACCGGAGTCAACCACAGCATGGTGAGTTGCACTGAATTCAGATGCATGCCGTTTAGGAGCAGGTGTGGCATTGGGCATCTTGTCCCAGGATGGGTTAAACCATTTGGTGGTCAAATCTCATCCTGCATGAGACGTACCACTGGGCTGCATCATTTCAGTGTAACGTGTCTAGACCTAGCCGGTCTCACCAGGATGGACTGCACGTCGCTGGGCGTGGCCCTGGTCTGGTACATGAGGGTTTCCTGTGTCACGTCTTTGGCCCACTCGGTCCTGTTCAGCTTGTCGTGCGTGTCGCAGTTCAGCGTGGACCAGCCCAGGAACTGGGTCAGCGCCTGGAGACAGGAGAGAGACGTGTGTTGTATATATAAAGTGCATAAGTTGGTTTAGTCGTCAGCTCATTAGATCATTAGTCGGTTAGAGAGTTATTTGGTTTGCATATTAAACATGGGTAAGGGTTAATACATTTTTGAGAGAGTGGTTACCTCGGTGATCTGCTCGTCGTTCTCATCAAACGGTTTGTGGTCGGTGCGGTTGAAGAAGGTGGCGATGCCCACGATCTCCTCCTTCTTGTTGACGATAGGCAGGGACAGGACGTTCTTGATCTTCCAGCCGCTCTCGTCCACCGCCTCTTTCTGTGGGACACGCCCAAAGGGTTCTTCCCAGGTCGTTGGTTCTAAGCTCGTTCTATGCGTGCACGCTGACACCCCGTGGGGGGTCTACTGTCTACTGGCTACTGGCCGCCCCAAGTCTCACCTGAAATGCGAAGTACTCGTCTGCTGGTGCGTTCATCATGTTACAGATCTGGAGGAAGAACAGCGATCATGTGATCAAATTGATCATGGGACAAGACATTGTGTGTGTGTGTGTGTGTGTGTGTCTCAACCACTTCCAGGTGTACCATATACCCTGTGTATGGGCTTTTTAACATCTAGTTTTTTTATGTTTTTTTTATATTATGCTTTCTATTTCGTTATCATTATTCGTCATCATTATTTTCCGTTTAACAATTTCGGTTTTTCATTTACATGTTCGGAAAGAAAGAAAGAAAGAAAGAAAGAAAAAAAGCTCAGCATATTGTGGAGGCTGGAGCCAGGGACTTACAAATCCGTTCTCAGCCACGTAGGTGGGTAGCCCGCTCACCAACGCCCAATGGTCAGCGGGGGGGGCCCTGTGCTTGGAGAGAGACAGAGAGGGAAAGGGTGAGGGAAAGGGGAGGGTTACGATGTACAGATCAGACGATCATGGTGTGATGTGACCCAGACAGTCGGTTATGACGAAGGGGGTCCGCGGTCTAGCTCACGGGATGACTTTGATCTCCTCTTTGTCCTCCAGCAGGTAGTCGATGATCTTGTAGAAGATGATTTCCTAGACACAGAGACAGTGGCTTACATGTAGGGTTGTACTCGCATGTGGGGATAATGTACTGTATATGCTGTACTGGGTGGGTGACAGGGAAGGTCTGGGGGTCTTACTCTGCCATCGGGGGTCTTCGGGCCCTTGTAGGCCTCCTGTTCGCCCAGTTTGATCGCCCACTCGTCAAAGAACTCCTGTTGTGGATGAAATCCACGTTGTTTTGCTAATCACAACATTACGCAACGTTTGTATTTTGGGAGTTTTGCAGACTTGGGTGTATTTGTAGTTGTTTGTTTTAGGTTCAACAACTTCTGTTGATCTACGCATATTACATCAGGGCAGGACTGGATATATCAACATAGCACTGGTGCAAGTGTCAATTGAAGGAGGAAAGAATCGTCCAACCCACCTTGTCCTTGGTCATGTCCAGGAGTCCAACAGAATACCTCTCACACTTGAGGTAGGTCCTGACCGTGTACAGGGCTTTGTGGAACTGCCTTTCAATGTCCGTTAGCTCCTCAAACACCTTGCTCGCTGACCACAGCAGGACCTGAAGTACAGAAAAATATATTCTTCTGTGTTGGTCAGAAAACGTATCATGTCACAGAAACTGTAATACAGTGTCTGTTTGACTGAACGTGTCCATTTATTCAATGCAATTGTCCTACAATACCATGAGAGTATTCAGTTGTAAGCATGGGTGTGGCCCCAGGTGGGAATCGAACCCCTAATCCTGTTTAGGGTTAATGCCATGCTCCATGCCATGGGTTAATGCCATGGGAATCGAACCCATAACCCTGTTTGGTGTTCATACCAGTGTGAGGCCAAGGAGCAATGCTGACGTCCTTGTCTGTCTGTTTACCTGGCTTCTTCTGGACTCAATGTCCCACATGATAGCAGTGTGGGCTTGGAGCGCGATCACTGAAGCAAAGTTGACATATTTTTGGAAGAGCTGAGAACAGATGAGATGCACGCATCATTGATTAGTGCCGAAAAAACGAACAAATAAAAAAAGACATGGAATTGCCTCACAGCAGTTAGGGAAAAATCAAAGTAGCCAACACCCCACCTCCCCTTCCCTTGTCCTAAGGGATTAGGAGTTGAAACCGAGACGAGCTCAAAATATGGTAGAGACAGGCAGAAAACGATGAAACGGTCCAAACACTAAACTTTTATATCCCCTCTTTTTGTTTAGCTATGTCATCTGTAGCGCTTAATCCTCCTACTACCAAACCAAACAAATCCCTCATTGGCTAACTATTCCAAATAATTTACAATAATTCATCAAAACAGTGTATTTGGTCGGCAGTTGTTTGAGAGACGGTCACTCCCAAAGCCAAATAAGGTTAGGGCGACGGAAAGATCTCGCCAAGGATTTCCCAACTGACCTCCTGGTCGCTCTTGGAGAACTCGTCGGCTCCTCGCTTGTTGAGGGCCATCACCACACCGATGGGCTCCTTCCCGCTCAGCAGGGGGGCTGTGAGCATGCATTTGGTGGTGTACTTGGTCTGCTTGTCTACAAAGTCACTGAAGTGAGAGTTCTACAGTACACAACATCAAAACACGTTACGGGTTACAGGAGGGTTAATAAAAAAAATGTAAGCTAAGCATTTATTTTTAGGTTGAAATACAACCCGGAGTTACTACTTCAATTGTTTTGAACTAGATTATAACCACACTTTTTAAAATGTGACCTTATTTCTCTGGTCGAGGGCCAAAACCCTTCATTAGCCTCATGGTCGCCACAGCCCTCCTAGTAACGTTTGCGTTATCAGTTGTAGTCCATCCTTCCCTCTCAGTGTTAAAGAAACCATGAACGAATCCACCATCGTCTCACCTTCTTCACGTCCACAACGTTCTGGGGTTTCTTGGAGGTTGCCGTCCACCCGACGATCCCCATGTCCGTGGGGAACACGATTTCCACGCGGGGGTGGACCAGGTTGCTCTCGAAGGAGGAGGTGGCTGTCACGTCGAACAGCAGCGTGGACAGCTCAGGCGTGCCGTTCCTGGACCTGCAGGCGTAGTAGCTGCAGCGGTCGGCCTGCACCAGCAAGGCGATCCTCTGGAGGACCTTGTGCAGAGCCTTCTCCATGGGGTTGGTGCCCTGCATCTCCTTGACCAGCTCAAAGATCAACTGCGACTCCTGCATGTTTGTCACATCCTTGTAGGAGGCCGGCTCCTTCACCTCCACCTGGTTGTTGAAGGCGGCGGTGATCACCTCCGGCCGGACCTTCTTCTCAAAGTACTCCTTGGTGAACTGGGGGTTGCTGTCCAGGAACTTCTCCACGCTGTCCTTGTCTGCCATCCTGTCCCGAGCCCAGGGGTCGAATGTCTCTCCTTGCTGCTGGGTGATAATGAACTTCCCTTTGGGTGAATGCTGTACCGTGAGATGGAGGCGGTCTCTCGTCAGTGCAGACCCTACTCAGGTGTTCCGTGAAGACCCACTAAGATGACCAGCGTCCTCCAGCCCCGCCGCAGCTCCAATGGGCTCCCTAGTAACAGAAGGCAGGCCAGTGGCTTACAGGGTCAGGAGATACCAGGGGGCTGGCTGAGGACTAGTGACGTATGGAGCCATAAAGCTGAGCTTCCCAACCTGTAAATACTGCAGCTTGTCATTTTTCTCTGAGGCCAATCCCATCACTGGTTATGTTATGGCTGTTTGACCCCTGCCTCAAAAGGTCAGGCCTCTCCGCTAACACCACGTGGATTTGCTTAAGCTGACGCATTGTAACGGGTTAGGTGGGACACCACCATTTGGACTGGTGTTGTCGTACTGTTTACTACATACCGTTTATGTCAATACACTGGTATGCAACGAGTTTGGCTTTGTTGTGAATACTTGGTTATCCAGACTTAATCAATGGGCCTCCATGAAAGTTTGACTTAAAAAGACAAAGATGTACAGTATCATAATGTACTGCATGAAACAGAGAAAAATGTATCCATGTTTTCTTAAATGATTGCCAAACAGGATGCTGACACCACAAAGAGGATGCTGACAACACGTTTGCAGGAAGTCCCCAAAGAGAATATGAATCTGAAATAGATATTCTGGCTGGCATATGCATGGCAGGTCTCAACGTGTGTAACTGTGACACACAAAACGGTCCCACATCTGAGACAGGATAAGTTCAACATCAAACCAACCCTCCATGAACAATATTCTCCATATGACCTAAACGTACGGCTAACGAGCAGCTTATGCTAACCCCTCAGCACCATCGCCACGTTTCCTTTCCATAGCTGCACTTGCACCTTTTGACCAAGACCTTTGGCCTGCCATATTCCCCCCTGGACGCAATACAAAGCCCCTGCCGTAAATAGTGAGAGACGGATTACCACAGGCAATCTGTTTTGAGCTACTGACCTGCTTTGACCAGAGAGACATGGAGCACCCCGCGACAAACTATAACATATGAGACTTAAAATATAGGAGAAATATTCTTTAATTTGCTAATTGAGCAATGTCCTGCTTTGAGCATCAAGTGCGTAGTTAAGGCAAAACTACAAAGAACACAGTTCCGAACCACAACTTAGTAAAAATACCCTCAAAAGGAACCTTTTAAATATACCTAAATAAACCTTGAACAGCAAATTGTACTATTTTCAACCAATGCCTATAAAAATCTAAAACCACTGAACACCATCTCATGCATGTGACGAGGGCTGAGTCCCTCGGTCTGAGGACCTCTGGTGTCCTGGAGGAGCTCCTCAGTCCAGGCAGTGGTCCAGGTGGGCCAGCAGCTCCCGGTGCTGGCTGGACGGGTACTGGGCCCGGCACCCGGGGCACTCCAGGAAGCTCTGGTTCAGGGCGCCGGCGGGGCGAGGGGAGCCGCCGTGGTCTGGGGGCCCCTTGGAGGCCGGGGATCTGTGGTGAGGGCCGCTGGTCTGATGCCCGCTGGCGTCCTGATGCTGCCTCTGCTGAAACACGCGTGTTAGATAACACCGTCAAACACACAAACCATGCTGCGGTGGTCTACCCCTGCCTGGAGCCTCACGGGAAAGAGATTTGAAGGAATCTCAATGTGCTATTCCTGATTGAATAAAGGTAAATAACGGTGAATGGATTGAGCACATCCTAAGGCCAAACTTAGCTTCTCAGGCTTCTATTTAGTAATGCTTATCAGCACCTATTTGTGTTTTATTTTACCAAGGTGGTCTGCCCTGACCTCCGACGCTGTGGTTTTCCTGAGCTCCCTGAGGACTTTGTACAGCTGCTTCTGGAGATGGAGACAGTCACGCTTCTTGTCCTCCAGGTCTTTGGACTGGATCTGGATCTGCAGTGGAGAAAAGGGTTTTCCGGTGAGCTCAGTGTGGTAAGCTCAAATAAGATGTCACTTACTTTATTCGTCCTCAAAGGAAGTAAGGGTGTGACAAGCAGAAGTACTGGAGAGTAACAAGAAACTGAAAAGAAACACACATTCTGAAAATAATTCTGAAAATCTGCGAAAAAAAATTAAGAAAATAGATCTGTTGATATTAAAATATTTCCGTTAATATTATGAGAATTGGTAAACATCGATATCATCAGCACAGTCTGGTATGTGTGTGAGTGTGTGTGTATGACTCAGTGTGTGTGACCTGTGATGTGGAAACACAGGGCAGTGTAGTGAATCTGATGTTTGATACCCCAGGTCTATAGCCAAGGTGAAGCTGACCTTGATGCAAGAGGCCTAACCCAAATGGAGTCAGGCGTGTGTATGTGTGTGTGTCCTCCTTTTAGGTCATTCCTAAAAGGAGTCATTGTCAGGGTATGATAGCAGAACTCCTTGTCCTTCCTACCTGCAGCAGGAGCTCAGCGGACCGATGCTTCTCCCTGTCCAGTCGGTCTTGGAGGTCCTCCACCTCGGCCCTGAGACGGCCCTCTCTCTCCCCGCCGTGACCCTTCTCCTTCTGGGCGCTCCTCCGGCTCCTCAGCCTCTCCTCCTGGAGCTGGTCCTCGAGCTCCTCCGCCTCCTGCTGCTTCTTCTCACACCTGCACACACACGCACGCGGGCGAATGTACACACACACACACACACACACACACACATACACCATACGTTTGAGGTGTTTGGGTCCATTCATCATTTTCATTGACGTGATCAGATAGTGGTGGCCGGCTAAGGTGATGAAGATGCCAATGAGGCAGAGTTTGAGCCAATACTGCGGTCTCAGTGTGGCTGGATGGACACGTGTAGCCAGTGTGGTGCGGACATGGGCCCAAGGCAAGTGGACACGTTGCTTCGGTGGGTAGATGTTCGCATCACTCGCCTCCACTGTATCTTCTCCAGGTCGTCGTGGGCGACGTTAAGCTGCTCTCTCACAGCCTCCAGCTCTGCATTGGTCTCGAGCAGTTGTCTGTCACAGTGATCCTGCATCTGGCTCCGCCTCTCCCTCTCTGAAATCCACACTACCGCATCAGTGCAATGGCCCTCTCCCAGTCCTCCGTCCCATCCTGTCTGAAGTCCTCCAAATATCTCCGCCCTCAATGACTACCGGCACCCCCACCTTTGACTCACACCAGTTTGCGTATAGGGCTAAAAGGTCTACTGAGGACGCCGTAGCCACACAAATAAAAATAAATGTGTGGGGAAAGTGAGACACAACATTCAACAATCACGATTTGAAACACTTTGACTAAATATTTCAATTTTTATTTCTCAAATTTTTTTTATCTGACTGTTTTCAGAGGTGAAAACAGAAACACAGAGCAAAATTCAAGATGGACTTGGTCTTTTTGAAGTTGTTTTGATAGTTTGGGCCACTACCACTATAGAGAACCCCACAAGACTCTGCCTCTCACCGTCTGAATGGGCCTCATTATGCTGTGAGAGGGCCTGGTTGGCTTGGTTCAGCTGCTGCTCCAGACATGACAGTCTTTCCAGCACACCTCTCAAGTAGTGCTCCCTCTGCTGGTCGTACACCAGCCACTGCCGGTTCTTCTCCAAGGCCTGTCCATGACGAGACAACAAAAATAACTGACTTAAAGGAATATTCCGGTATTTTACACTTTAAGCCTTATTTCCAGTTTGTTTACGATGAAATAGATCGGTTCAGGTGATGGTGAGGTCAGCATGCACTATTACCTCTACAGTGGGGCTAGCAAAAAAAGCTAAACTTCTCCAAACACAGCATTTCGGCGAAATGAACACACACAATCGATTTAATCGTAAACAAACTGGAATATTCCTTTACTCTCATGAAGCCTCAAATGATATCTTGTATTTCTTTGACCCTAGGTCAAAAGGCTTACAGAATCCACATTTTGCCCATTGATAACCACAAATCTATGCTTACATCAGTGAGCTGAGTGTGAGAAACTTGGGCAGAGCAGGCGGAGGTCTGTCCATCTGAATCGAAGTCCTGTAGAAAAAACATCAAACATATGTTTAGGAGTAAAGCAATATTTCAGTTGAGATCTATAAAACAGGCTGTTGATGAAGTACGTTGTGTATGACTTCCTAACAAATGCTGCCACCCAGTGTCAACAATACAAAAGTGAATTCACAAACTCAGCTCAACAAGCAGACCTCAGCTTCATCACCTGATCTCCCCTGACTATCTTCTCTATATTTTGACATCTGGCTGATATGGTCACCATTTTGTTTTTCACTTCCACTGTCTCGGTCTGAAGTGACTGGATGAGTTTATTGTTGGGTTCCTTCTCTTGAGTGTAGGTGGCCAGCTGGTCCTGAATGCTGACAAAAACCTCCTCTTCCTCTTCTTGGGTCATACGCAGCTTGCATCTCAGCGTGTCAATCACCTCATCTTGGGTTCTCAACTGTTGAGAATTCTTCTCATTCAGTGTTTCCAGAGAGAGGATTCTCTGTGAATAGAAGGTGTCCCATTGGTTCTGTGACTAGTCACACAGGATACGGATCAGACGTCAATGTGCACAGAAGAGTAAACTATTTCATCTCCAATAACCAAGGAAAGCGTTTGTTTGTTTGTTTAATTTAGTTTAGATTATCTCTCACTATAGCATTACCTGTAGGAGGTAGTGATACTCTGAATCCGATGCCGCAGCATCCAGGCATGTCTCTCTCAGTGGGACGCCAGCCATCTCCTCAGGGTCTGACTCCTCAACACAGGGTGGGATGAGAACAACATCTGTCAACTGTCAATCACAAACACAAACAGCTCAACTAAATAGTAATATGATAGTTATTATATCAGATGGTTACCAAAATGGTTACATTAAATATGCATGCCAGTTATTGATGATATTAAGATATGTATGGCATCGCGTTATCAAAGAAACGCAAGCAAAGTTTTCGTTGATTAATGTAAGCTACAGTTGGGCAGATGCCATTTATATTTAATTTTACATTCAAGTTAATGGTAACTGTACTTTAAAATCCAGGATGAGGTGAATGATACGTTTTATATGTATGTAAAAAAATACCTATAAGTCGATGTTTGAGGTTGTTCCTCTGGTTTTCTTGTAGCTAGCTGTTGCTAAGGGAAGAGCTAACCGCAGACTGAAGAGTGGCCTCTGTTAGACGCCGTAGTCTAACCAATTAAATAGTTAAATAAATAATTATAAGCTATAAAAATAAGCTTTAATAACAATAGTATAATGAAATATAAATAAATACATAATATCATGATTAACAAAAATACCGGAATTACTTACTTGAAATGAATAAGTATACAAACAAACACATTTTGTCTACTCAATTAAACGTGACGATCTAAATGAATTCATGTTTCGACATAAGGTCGCGGTGTACTAGTTGGGATCCTCGGTGATCTGTAATGGCTTAGTGAGCCAGCTGTTCAGGACCTCATCACCGATAGAGGGCGCTTCAGTAAAGGACAACATCGCGCTGCAGAAAGAAAACAATTGGGGGGGAAATTTAATCGAGTTCCGACTTTTGTGAGATGCAAACATTTTTCAATGTGTTCATTCTACACTTTTGTCAAATAAGCCCTGCTGTGACAAGTGCGTATCCTTTTTATTTTTTTTGCAATGTCGAGGAAAACAGGCCGCTCACAAAGTATGTATCTTTCATCAGCCAATCCTCGACATGTATTATGTCTCTGGATATTGGCGGAGAGAAAGAGAGAGAGAGATAGTGTGTGTGTGTGTGTGTGTGTGTGTGTGTGTGTGTGTGTGTGTGTGTGTGTGTGTGTGTGTGTGTGTGTGTG
>JAOPJJ010000037.1:6440436-6451471 GCA_027122795.1 Enchelyopus cimbrius
TCTCTCTCCCCTCAGGCCCTCAGCCCCCCCCCCACCCCCACCCCCCTCTCTCTCTCTCTCTCTGCTAACTGAATACCTCTCTCACCCCTAAGTCTACGTCTGCCAACTGGCTACCGCTCTCTCTCTCTGCTAACTGGCTCCTTCCCTCTCACCTAACTCTCTCTCTCTCTCCACCAAACGGCTACCCCTCTCTCTCTTTCTATGTGTGTGTGTGTCTCTATCTCTCTCTTCTATAAACTAGCTACCTCCCCCACCCCCCTGAAACTGACTAGTTTTATCACCATACACATCTCTCTCTCTCTCTCTCTCACTCTGTCTCTCTCTCTATCTTAAGGTAAATAAGTGCTGTGGTCAGAGGGGAACACAGTGGTGTTCACTCATGTACGTCTGCCGTTGCTCCACTCAAAAGCCACCTTGTTCTGAGGCCAGCTCAGCCCTCCAGACTAGCATACGAGAATAGAACGGCTCTGTGGCGCATGCTAAAATTGCAATGCCCAGCAATTGGCCTTAAATCACAGGGAAGGCATTGAGAATTATATCTGAACGTTTCCATATAAAGTTCATTACTTAATTTGGTTAAATCTTCGGCACACCGTCATGGGTGTAGTTTCCTGTTGTTCCTGTAGAGGGCAGTGCACACCACACATTCCCAGATAGGGGAATCATCTATCTGTTTGCACCAGTGGATGCAGACAGTATGCATTATATTATGTTAGCACGTGTGTGTGTGTTTGTATGTATATCCTCTTCTTAATCATAAGACGCTACCTGACGCAACATCTCTTATCTCTTTGAGGCCATCTCCCAACAGAAGAGTTTGACTCTGTCCCTCTCAAACACCGTGGCGGGGGTCTGATGGCGTCTCCGTTCCCAGGGGCCCCATGGGTCTGAACGCAGTAGATTAAAGCAGAGGCACCAATCCTTGAATAATGTGTCCCAGCTGGATCGCTTCAGGACTCCAACGAGCAGGGTCTGGATGATGGGGCTGTCTAATAGAAAATGGAATGGCCAGCGTCACCGTCACCCCGCTACTGAACGGACATTATCACTGGTTATGAGCCACGTAGCGACGGGTGATGAGGGCCTACGGTACCTTCATGGTCCTGTCGCCGGTCCCACGGGAACATGTTGTGTAAAAGGAACTTGTACTTTTAGGTCTATTCACCCGCATCCTAGCTGGCCCCAAAGATTTGGACTTGTTCGACACACAGGTTCTAATAGGGAACATGTTTATGTTTTAAGAGGCATTCAGGCGGGAAGCTGTGATCATTTCAACGTCTCCTACCGTAGCGTGTATGTTTTTACAGGAGAAGGAGGAATGTGTGAATGCCCACACAGCATGAGGTAGTTTTACATTAGCAGAGGAACTTCCTTTGGTTAAGCGTGTCCGCCCTCTAGTGGTGAGGGGGAATTACTACAACATACGCACGCGCATAGCTCTCGCTCTCGCTCTCTCTCTCTCTCTCTCTCTCTCTCTCTCTCTCCACAGGTATACCAATGTCAGCCCCTCAGGGTGTGTGTATGTCGGGGGGCTTCTTGGACTCACCTGCTGCCTTTGTCGGGGCCCCTTGCTCTTCCTGTGCCAGGGGTCTTGTGTTATCGGGGCCCCCGCGGTGTTGTTTGAATACAATGGGGTCAGGAGAATCAGAGCAGCTGTCAAACACACCCTCCATCATGGTGTCTGGGAGGAGGGGAAGAGCCAGGCCCCGGTTACCGTGACTACGTAACCTTGACTACCGTAACTCCTCCGCTCACAACAAGCCCACCCCTACTCCGCTGGCGGTTGGTTTTTAACTCCGGTGCATTTCATTTAAGTAAGGAGCACACAAACTACATGGCCTGTTAACTATACGGGCGATGTCTCTTCCTCAAAGTAAGGGCTGAATTTACCGACCCAAACTTTGTAAAGTTATTTCCTTAATGAGTCTAAACGAGCCTCTGAGCTTTCTTGCGTCTACTTGCATATTTCTAAATTGGATGAATGAGGTGATTGATCAAATGACACCACTGACGACGTCATCAATCCTCCAATGATAGTTTGGTGGACAGCACAGAATGGTATGACACCTGTAGTGGTACGTAGGCCAATGGCTGTCCCAGCAGGTGTGCTGTATATCCTCTACAGGTATATAGAAGTAATATAGGGTCTTGCCTCAAAGGCCATGCAGATACACTGATGTTGAAACAAAGGGACGTTTCAGCGAGTGAGGAAGGAACTCACTTGAGTCATGTCCATCCTTGTCACGTTCCAACCGCTGGCGCCATCACTGTGCGCATCCAACACTACCTGCAGAACAGAAATATGACAGGGGGTTAGATTTACTTGAAGTTCTTAACTCAGTAAATATTTGTAAAAAAATCCTTTTTGAATATCAGTAGATGTAAGCAACCATGAAACCTAGCACCAAACCAACCCTACGCATAACCAAAACGCATGTACATTTTGGTATGAAAAAGTATTTACTTATTTTTGTTGCAGTCACACAGATTCCCTGGCCGCTCATACAAGCGGATGAGACTTATCTTATCTTAACTAAATGGATCATTTCCTGTACACAAACACACACGCTTGCCTTATGAAACTCCTCATCTTCCTGTACTCCACTATACAACTCAAACAACAGGTGACAGCTCTAATGAAAACTTGAGGACCAAACTTATAAAAAACTTTAATAACCGCCAGCGGTCTAACGGTCACCCTATCTCCACCCGACCCGTCCGTCCAAACCAGCCATTCACTCAGCACGTCTTCAGTTACCCCGCCGCGATTAGCAATTTCTGCCATTATTTGTCGCGGGTCAATTATTCATAGCCAACCGCGAGGGATACGTTCCTCGTCGGACGGTCCTCCCTTACCACGGAGGGCCGGGAGGAGAATGTGGAGGAGGAGGAGGAGAAGGAGGAGGAGGAGGGGATATCCCAGACAAAACCAGGAGGGGAGTGTCCTGAGGAGAGAGGAGCACAACAATGTCATTCTGCATTTTTAATCCCTCTGGTCGCCCGGAGATTCATAATTGATGGGGGGGAGCGGGGATATATTGAGCGTAGGAACAACAAGGGTGGAAAGTGTTCCACCATTCAACACCACCGTTAGGGGATATGGGGGTCCGCCCACTCCGGCCTGACGGCCCAGCAGAACAAAGACCTGGAACAGGGGGGAAGAACCAACACCACGACCTAACCTGGTCCTGGTTCCCGTAGACCCGTCTTTCCTATCCTGAGGGCGCCGTGCTTTAAGGGAGCGCCGCAAATATGAATATTTGACTGCGTGACCTTTGACCTTTTCGGTTTTTTTCAGATGAGGAAAGTCAGTGTTTTTACGGATGGGGTTTCTCCTGTGTGGGCTTAGATCCCTTGTTACACTCGTGATCTGAGGAAAGTGAGGCGGTCCGCGATGAGGACCTGGAACCGTGGGTTTGAGGAAAATGAGCCAACAAAATAAATACATTTAAAAAGCGGTTGAGAAAGAAGTAATTCCTAATCAACGTTCTCCCATCCGAGCAGGGCCGTAATGCCCGATTGTGTTTGACTGACCATGGGAATTGCTGCCGTCTAAATCTCTTTTATCCCGCACACACACACAGACACACAGACACACACACACACACACGGTCAGGGTTAAAGAGTTGACTCTGCACTCGGGGTGTAGCCAACCTTTGATTCGCCGCTCAATGGAACTTGTGACTGTTTTAATTAAGGGGAAAACGCGGTGACAGCGGAGCATGCGGAAATCCGCTGCCCTACGCATAAAGGGCCCTAATGCTTTTCTTCCTCACAGCGCAGTGTCGGCCCCCCTTTTGTCACGGCGCCCGTCCGTCTTTTCACTCCTGTTCCTGTCCTGAGGCTCGTCCTCGCATGTGGTCCGCGGCTAATGATGTAAAAACATATGTTTTTTTATAAAGAGAATACGCAGAGACCCGCGGACTAAAGAGCCAGGCAGGAACTAGACGCCAGAGATTGCACTTGAAGTTGGTAAGGCCATTGTGGGCGGGGCTACAAAGTCTAAGTCAAATCAAAAAATCATACAAAATGCGATTGGGTCAAACCTGCTTGATTCCTATTGGTGTATTGTTCTTATTTGAAATATAGTTATAATGTAAGAATAATTCCGGGTCACACTGCTAAAGTATGTGGTCACTGACAAAACAGGAATAGATTCCGTGTGAGGGATTGTTTTGCAGGAGAGTGAACGTAGGGGCCGGGGGGCCATCAGAGAGACAAACAGCAGGAGGGAAACGACAGGGAACACCTCAGGGGCCTCTGCTGTTTAGGCTCGGGCCCCGGGGCCCTTAGCCACTGGGAGGCCGGTTCCTATGACGTTTAAATAATTAATCCCCTGTTATTACTTTCCTTTGGAGCCAAGTCGAACCAGACTTTCAACGTGAAACAGACAAAAAAAAACAACAGAGATCAATTATTATTTTCTGAGTCTGGTGGGGGAGAGCAGTGTGGGGTCTCTGTTGTTAGTCATTGTGAGTCACTCAGGTACAGTTTCCAGGTTGATTCTGGTATTTTGACACGTCCAACAGATGTTTGTGTGTGTATGTATGTGTGTGTGTGTGTCACATCCTCTCAGGTGGATCAATGTTCTGTCCCGCTCCCTGACTGATCAGATGTTTATCTTTCAGTGATCAATCATGCTCCGCTGACAGGCCGAAGAGTATATGTTTCAAACACGCGCATGCGCACGCACACACACACACACACACATATACAAACACACACACATACACACACAGACACACACACACACATAGACACACAGGGGTCAAGTTGCTAATGTATGGAACAAATGTATTTTCTACTTTTTAAGTTTGATGTTCACATTTCACAAGTTGAAAGACAGAGTATTGCCATCTAGTTTGCTGTGTCTGGCACTATAAAATAGAATACAATTGTGCAGGATGACATGATGGTCAGAAATCTGTTCTTTTTGTTTCCATTATCAGATATAAATACATGCTTGAATATAGCTGTAAATAAATAAATAATTCACAAATACAGATACTATAGAAATATTAGCATTCCAAATGTGCTGCCATTTTATGAATCATATCCTCCTTCAACATACCACACCATACCAACATACATTCAACATACCATAACATGCAGTCAAATCTATACTACAGATACACCTAAAAACAACTTCCCCGACTGTCCCCTGAGTCTACAACCCAAAATAAACCCCTGGCCTCTGTAAATGTTCAACAAAAGTAAAAAGTGCCCATAAATGATTGATGACGGCTGCTTACTCCCAGCTAAACGCGGGCCAGCCAGGAGCCCCGTCCTTAGTGCAGGTGTCAGCAGACCTGGGCTCTGGGCTCTCTAAGTGACGTTTTCGGCCCGGGGCGAGGCCTCACCAGATTCCTCCCCATGTAATCTCTCAATCCTTGACACAGCAAATAAACACAACGGCGAAACGGATCCCGGCAACTCTATCTGCTACTTCCTACCGCATTGTCTGTCCCTGACATGTTTCAAGGGGGGCTTGTGGTGGGAGGGGGGGGGGATTTCTGAGATAACCGGCCCGGGGCGCAGAAGGCGGTTGAACGAAGGTTAAGTGCATGTACTAATTCTTTAAAGACAGAAGGGGAACTTAACACCTTGCTAGTTTGTGATGTTGCCCTCTAGCGAAAGGGGCCGTCTGTTTAGTTTGGTAAATGTACGTTTATTTGTCTCAGTGAGAAGTAATCTCGAGATAAAGTTGCCTTAAGGAGGTAGCATTAGCGGTTTGTATATAATAAGCAACCCTTTGCCTTAAATAAATGTTGAACACCAGTTATGGGTTAAAACTAGACGTTGACATATATAGAATAGGCCAAATGGGTTTACAAGAGATCCTGGGAAAATAACAAAGCTGAAATCGGCTCATGTTATTGTTAGTTAAATACCAAGGAACACAAGCAGAGAGCCTGCAGGCCAGCAGACATAAAGAGACCTGCGATCAGGACTAAACACAACAGCTCACACACTGCACTGCTAATGGGTCACACACACACACACACACACACATCTGGCTCTGACAAAGCAAGTTAAACACAAAAAAAAGATCACCCCATGATTAAAGTCCGACAATTTTATAAAATGTATAAGACATCAATAATTAACTAAGTAACTGTATCTATATTATATTTGATGTTAAACACGTGCCTAGAATTAAACTGAACAATCTCCAAACACACAACTCGGGTGGAAGTTTTAAGGGTCATTCTCTCCTCCGCCCCTAAGGGGCAGCAGAGGCCCACAATAAACGTCAGAGTAGACCGCTCTCGATGTGTCGGGGTACACCCATGTTATTGGTTACCAACACAATGTTTAAATAAACGAATATATGCGTGAAAGAAGTACAAAAACTGAAGAATGAATAAGCCATATTTTCTATGAGTTACTCTTCAAGAGTTTGTGTTTTTATATGTTTCTGTGGACCAATGTACTCGTATTTTGATAGAGCATTTGATTGTAACTGTAGGCCTCCAAATACTGGGAATTACGATAAGAAAGACAGGACTATCGCGTATGAACATGAAACATTTTGCGACACACACACCCACACACACACGCACCCTTCTTTCAACGCACAGGTTGGCGGGGTGGGTCTGGCTGGGTGGGTGGGCTTCCTGGGACAGGGAGTGGAGGTCTCCCAGTTCAAGACTATCAGGTAGTGGTAGTTCATACGTCCCAAAAAAAACTTTGGATAATTAAAGTTGTGTGAGGGGAAAAGTGAAGTAGGGTGACAACAAAAGTAAAACCAAATAAAGAAGGTAAAAATAAGTGGAGTTTGCCCCAGGCCTGGTGCATTGTGGGATGTGACCGGGCGTGGGGGGGTGGGGGGGGGTTTAATAAAGTGAGGGCGTTCAGGGGGTGGTGGCGAGGTGAACGGGAGAGGCACATGAAAGCTGCGACTCTCTCCCACAGCTGTCAGCAGCTTTTAATGTGAAAGTTTGCAATTGATTGGCGGTGCTGACCGGGTTCTGCAGCCACCGAGCCCCGCCCCCATCGCCACGAAGGAACGCCGCGACGGGCCGCTAATGCCTATAGCGTCAGAGCAGGACTCGGGGGGTCAACGTGACTAAGACAGAGGCTTAACCTCCAACAGGTAGAACGACCCCAGCCCTGGTGAGCATTGTGTGTGTGTGTGTGTGTGTGTGAGGGTGTGTGTGTCTTTGTGTGTGTGTGTTACTGTAGTTTCCCCCCCTCCCCCCATTGCAATGTGGTGGGGTTAGCAAATAACCAAATCGCAGCAGCAGTTTTGAGGACTTAATCCAGTAAACACGATCTCAAAACATGCCATGGAACACCAGAAGTGTATATTTGCAGCTTTCTAATCTCCTCAAATCCATTTAGGTGGTGAGCGTGAAGTGAGAAAGAAAAAAAAACGAACCGCCAGAGAGACCCACGGTGACGTCTGCGGGTCACAGTGACTCGTCGAGTGAGCGAGATACAGTCCTCTTTAGCCTTTACACCAGGCTGTAATTGAATCAAATCACGATCTTTCATCCCGGTAGTTATTTTAAGACATAAATGACATAACAAAAATTGAAATACAGCCCCCCCGCCCCCGTCGCCTCTCGCCCCCTCCTCACTCCCCTTTCCCATTTCAACAAAAGGTCAGAAATTCAATCAGCACTCCCGCTATTGCTATAATAATGTATGTATGGGAAACTGACCGCCAAATTCTTCAGCTGCCTGTGGTCATTGTTGTCTTGCCTCAGAACAGAGGCTTCTCTCACTCAGGTTGTCCATTAACCCAGACTGGGTTATGAGCAGGGAGTATAGGTGTGTGTGTGTGTTAGTGCGTGCGCGTGTGTGTGTACCACCAACCACTACAACTACACTGTGGTTCACTTTTAAGGTCTCTTCCTCCCTTAATGCCCGAGTGAGTTTAAATACCACATTCTGTTCAGGAGCATTATTCTTCCAAAAACGATCTGTATTATGTGTTTGTGATTATTACTATCTAATCTCCACCTTGTTGTTGGGTTGGTTTATATGCAGATTTGTATGAGTTGGCGTGTGTGTGTGTGTGTGTGCGCCAAGCTTGTGAAACTATTATGTACACTTTGTTCTAGGTTGAGTTCATATACTGTAGAAAAAACAAAACAAAAAACATTTTAAACTAATCGTATCACTTTGTGTCTCAGCAGTCGCTAATCCTTGTGCTGTGTGTTATCGTTATGACTTGAACGCTACACATAGTCTAACATTAGAGAGAGAAGGGAGGAGAGAATGGTGAGTAGGGAGTGGAGGAGTAAAGGGAGGTGGAGGTGGGGCAGGATAAGGGCGGAGGTGGGGTGGAGGGAAGTTGAAACAAAGCAGGTTTTTACAAGGCCCAGTGTTATGGCTGAGGGAAAACAAGAATGTATAAATCAAAGAAAGAACCACAGACTCTAGATCTGTTTTTAAACCTGATACAGACAACCTGGAAACCTGTCTTTAACCTTACTGGAAATTATAATAACTGTAAACTACTAAATCACTACAGTGGATGCTTTATACAACATCAAAGGGATTTCTAAATAAATGGCAAGACAACCATAGCCAGACACATGCCCCCGAGTAAACAACACAACGTTTAAAGATTAACTGTGAAAATGAAAACTAAAATCCCTTTCAGATTTGCAAAATAGACACAATGATTACATCCCGATTGCTGCAAGGGTGTTGATGGAAGAACAAACATGGAAATTACAGAAATATAAATAATAAAGAATGTTCAGAAAAGGAAGGGGCTAATTGGAAACAAAAACAACTAGATCACACTTTCCCTGCAATATTACAAACACTCTCCATTGTAAAAATGGAACAATAGTCTCCAACAGTTTTTTCTGCCAGTGTTCGCATGCTGTTTCTTGCAGGAGGCACTTTTAGACCCTTGCATCTATTACCTTTCAGCGGGTAAATACCTAATGCTGGAAACATTTGTCAATGTATGCGGCTGGCTGAACAGAATAGATTATTAGGAGGAGAGGGGAAAAACACACTCCTTTTCCAAACAGCACCAGGCTCACCGGCGAGAGAAGAAGACTGTGTTTGAACAGCGCACAGCAATTCACAAGGGAAGTGAAATAAATCTTTTACATTCACTGAATTAGCAGCTGTGGTCACTTGCGTGCATTGGTTTTAATTAAAATGCAGTAGTTTGATTTTCATAGAATCAAGTAACACACATTCTTTGGTTGCAGTTATTCCAGTAAGATAAAGATGTTTATTTATTATATTTAGTAGTAAAACTACAAGACATTAATTATAACCAATTGTTAGAAAAGCAATGAAGACACACATTGCCGTTTGGCTTTAAGTATTATCATAGTTACACAAACGTGAGTCAGATTAGAACAGTGAAAATAGTAATGGATGAGTTAATTTGAAGCTTGTCTGATTTTAATATTGTATAACGTAAATCATAAAATAAACAACACAAAAACTGAAACTCAGAGAAACGAACAACCAGCCTTATCAGAAGCTAAGCAAACTACAAGGCTAAGGCTAGGTGCAATTCACAAACAACCAGCCCTATCAGAAGCTAAACACAAACTACTACATAGGACTAAGTGTGACAAACCAACAGACCTATCGGAAGCTGAACAAAAACTACAACACTAAGGCTAGGCGCAACACACAAGAAGCTAGGTGCAGCACTATCGGAAGCAAAACATAAACTACAACACTAAGGCTAGGTGCGAGACACAAACAGCCTGCCTATCAGAAGCTAGCTATAAACTACAACACTAAGGCTGGGTGCGACACACAAACAAGCAGCACTATCAGAAGCTAAACATAAACTACAACACTAAGGCTAGGTGCGACACACAAACAAGCAGCCCCATCGGAAGGTAAAGCACACAGACAGCCGCGCTACATGGTGGTGTCTGGTGGTGAGTCCTGTGGCCAGTGTTGTGCAGACAGCAGAAAGTTGCGGCGTGCGAAGGGTAATGGGACATCCAGAGCCAGGGGGACAGCAGGCCAGTCACACACCGCTGGCCTGAGAAAGATGAAGTAATCTCGGGGAAACAAGTACACACACTCCACACTTGGAATTTCGGCTGGGCCCCTCCCGACCAAACAAGATTAAAGTGACATTATTCTGCGAGGGGCCGTGGCAGCCGTATCAATCTCACACATCCTGCGCAGAGGTTCTGAGATGAACACGGTGGTCCGGGCTGCAGGACAGAGCGGAGGTGCTTTATAGAGTGTCACGAACGATACTGCGACAGGGGCCCGGAGGTATCCTGTGAAGGGAGAAGCCTTATCTGGTCTTCTAGTGTGTTGAGGGAGCTATTAGACCTTTTTTTGTCTCCCAAATTTGATGTTATCACCAAAGTGTGAGCGGAGGGCTAAACAACTGACCCCAAAAACAGACTCTGAAGTAAGAGTTTGTAGCAGGGGCTGTAGAAGACTTCCTTCCTTCCTTCCTCTGTCTTTTGAGATCAGACCACCTCCACCACCACTAGCAACACCACCTCCACCACTGAAAAGAACATCAGGAGCCAACGGGGAAGTTTAGTTCTAGAAGAACCTGTTACATAAATACACCGTCCTGTGCCCCCCAGCGCTCTAAACCCCCCCACGGAGCTGTCATGAGTCGGGGGGTCTCAGCCCGTCTTTCAGCCACAGAGACTGGGCCCCTAATGAGCCATCATCATGCAAAAAAAACGCCAGCTTGATACACATTAATTGGATTTTCACTTTTTCACCAATTAATTGACCGCCATTGTCATGCCGGCCCGTGCTCCGAGGGTTCCTAAGACAACAGCCCAGCCCCCCTCCACCCCCCCGCCCCCCTACCATACTTTCCCTCACAGGGTCTCACTGTGCCTGATGGCCGCTGACTACAGAGGCGGGGAAAGACGCAGGGGGGAGATCAACTATCTCATTATGGGCTTATGACATTTGTCTCTTTGTAGGGTGCGACAAAACAGTTTGTGTGCTTTTTCTGCTGCTGCTCAGTTGAAGCCTTTACAGTTTGCTAAGCTGCCCCAGCTAGCAGCGGAGCCCCTGGAGTGACTGGTTTGGGGGGTGGGGGGGTGGTGGGGTG
>JAOPJJ010000037.1:7466170-7480253 GCA_027122795.1 Enchelyopus cimbrius
TCTAATTTAATTGCGTCCCTCTGGCTTTGGGCCCACCCCCCCCCCAAGACCCCACTTTCCGTCCCCGTCTTGCCATTAGTTCTAGCCCTCGTCCGCTGCGTTCAGCCACCATTTTACCTTGCTAGCACACTTGTCTTCTTGGGATTGTATCCTCTGTACTGTGTCCCAGTCCACTGTTTCCCTCATAATTCCCTCTGAAGATATACCCTAGTTCACACACACACCCTAGAGGAGCCCCATGCCAGCCTTTTTTGGGGTTCATCAACTCCAGACTGGTCCGTCTATTTCTGTTTTCCCCCACCTGACGCAGCTTTCATGTGCGAGCTCCCACACAAATGTTCCATTCAGAGCAGCACATCCGAAGCGAGCTCTGGCGGCCTTATCATTTTCTCATTAGAATGCTGCAGTCTATTCTCCATCCCAGACAAACTGCTCCCAGTATTATGTCAGAGCTGTAAGACTTTGCGCAGAAGAAAAAACCTTCACACTTAAGTGCTCAAGTAATGTAAAGTGTTCCGTGTGTATGCGTAAGACCCTATGTAAGTTTATCCCTAAGTGTCGCCACATTAAGAACCATGTGTGTGTATGTGTGTGTGTGTGTGTGTATGTGTGTGTGTGTGTGTCTGAGTGCACCAATTAGGAAAGCTTTCACACATGTTATTGTTGACTTGACATTACTACACATCAGAACTTGAATGACATTAATGATCCACACATTCTGCGTAGTGTTTGCTGTCACAGTCTTAGATGTCTGTCTCTCACCATCTTGGGCATGCACAAAAACACAGACAGGGATAAACCCCCCATATCCACACACACACTCACACACACACACACACACACACGCACACACACACCTGCCCATACACTAGATGTATTGCAAGGTGTGTGAAATTAGTGCAAGGACAGCAGTGTATAATTAGAGAGGGTCTGAAAGGGCAGGATTAGTGCATGACACCTGTTCCTCCCGGATTACAGGGCCGCTGCGGCGCACGCATGCAACCCCACATTGCTGCCGATTACACCGCGCAATTACACCCCCAGAGTGCACATACGATAGATACGAGAAATTGCTAAAAATACGTAAAAACACAGAGGGGCGCGCACGCGCGCACACCGCTCCTAAACTGATTACCAGGAAGCTTACGCTGACTGTCGTTGGGGGAGGCTTTGTGTTGTAAAGATACCGCTCTAGCAGCTCTCCAAATCGAGTTTTGAGACGCGTCTTTCCTTTTAAGTATTTCAGTGATAATGACGTTGCCATGGTAGGGTTTCAAATCCTCCCATAGAAAGTTCCAAAAACAGGCAGTTTATGTCCGCCATCTTGGTATGACTTGACCCAACATCCTGGAAACACAGAGCAGCTGGTGGTAATTGTTAGTTTTAAGGAGGCGGCAAGACTGAGATTTGGAATCTAGTTGATGTGATGAGAAACCCTCCCGTACAGTCCTGTGAAATGGCTTCATTCCGTTGTGTAAATTGTGTACACGTTTTCCGGTCATTTGCATTTTCAGAGGGTAACGAGATTACCGAGCATTAATTGAGTAATTTCCCATGCACATCGATTTGCCTAAATCACCACATTAGTCTGGGCAGACAATGGAAAAAATTGGCCACTGCATCTAATGATTGAATCTCTTTCCCTAATTCATAATACCCCATTGCAGGAAAATAATAGTCAGTGTAGCTGTCCACGGTACCCAATACCAACAGTGGTACGCCAATTTCATTATGCAAGATTAAAATCCCGTACACGCAATCAGCCAGATTGAAATCCATCTGATTGCATACAGGATATACACAGATGTGTATTAAAATGCTGATGTATTATGTCATGCATCTGCATGGGGACTGAATCACTGACCTTGAAGCTTTTTGTCTTTCTATGTGCACCTCTTGAATTTAACAGAAAAACATAAAATAATACTTGAATGAAGACCGATGAATCAATGGTGTCCTAACTGGAGAATGCACAATAATTACTACTGAGTACTATGAAAACCAATCCAAGGTTGTCTCATACCAACATGGAATTTTGAGCAATAATACAGAACGAAAGAAAAAAGACACAAAAAAATGATAATGCAAAAATATGAAACTTGTGAATTCAAATAAACCATACACTTAACTGTGTGTACAAAATAGCTCAAACAGAGCTTGTACCTTGTACCTTATTTTGGCCCGTGATTTAAATGTAGACAAAATATAATAATGATATCAAAAACAATTAAAACAGATCCTATGCGTCTCCCACCAAATTATAGAATAGATACCACATGAAGTCCTTAATTATAGCTACTGCCTTAATTTACCCCTGGAATGCCAAAAAGGGGGCACACAAGTCGATACAGTGAAATAATAATAGTAAAAAGAATTGCCCTCCAACGACTCTTCCATCTCCACCTCATCAGGCTTGGTGGCGGTAGATTTTGATAACGAGCTGCTGAATGACAAGTCATGCCTGCTGGGACGTAAGGGGCCGTGTGGAACTAGCAGCCTTGATCTCTCCTTCCATAACTTACCAGTAGAAAAATATCTTTTTCTGTATAGTTCCTCAGAGCTTTGATAAGGAAAAAAGGGGAAAAGAAATACCGGAGACTGACGAAATGAGACATTTTTCTGTCGGTTGGTTCTGTTGTGAGTGTATTATATGGTGTGTCTTGTGTTTCGAGGGTTTTAATTGCGGGGAAATAAATGTTTCTGTTGAGCCGAGTGTGCGAGAGCGATAGCAACATGGCAATTCTAAGTGAATCGGAACGCTTTGAGAATCGCATTTGAAATAGCATGGTGCTAGCAGCAAAGATATAGCTAAATTAGCATAGTGCTGGAAAAGGGAGTTATACACTTTGATTTAGCATAAAAATTAGTTTAAAAAGGGTGGGTGTTTTTAATTGGCATCTGTTCTGAAGAGGTGTTTGCTAGGTGAATGGGTTTAAAAGGGGGCCATCTGAGGGAGCACTGACTGCAGGATAGATTGACAATCATTTTTATGGCAGCAGTGTACTTTTTCACTGTCTCTTAAGAAACATTGATAAATCTGCACAGGGGTAGCCGACTGACGCACACATCATTGAATGTGGGATGCTGGCTTAATAGGACAGGCTATTTTCTTGCTATTTTTGTGCCCGCAGATGTGTTTTTCGCCCCCTATGGTTTGTGTGCATGTGATGCCAATAGGCTGATAATAATGACATAAAAAAAATTTGATTCCTGCTTAGTGTGGTCCAAAACCGGTATTTTGAAACATTCACGATGCAACAACAACAACAACAACAACAAAACATATGTGTGATGCTTTTGCATTCAGTTGGTTGTTGGGGACATTTTGAGAAAATACACTGCAAATCAATAAGCACATGGTTACAATGGTCTGAACATGTTAACAATAGACCATCGCATGTTGTTTTCATTTCACAACTTCTGACTTCATGAATTAAATGCATGATTGCCATACACTGTCTATGTGTAGAACAATATATATGTTAGGGCTGAAGACCGAAGCCTATGTTCACGATGAAGTATGTTTAAATTCATATATCCACAACCATCCCTAACACTAATCCCTAACTCTTGCAGCATAATTACCCTGCTATACCAAGTGAACCAGACAGGACCAGTATCATTTTAATTGACTGGAGGCCAATTAGGTGATTTTGTCTCTCGGATAGACAAGCGACCTGTTAAACTATTGGGCGGTTGTTTACAAAGTTTGCTTAGTGGAACACGGGGCTATTTGCCTACAAATTGGAACAATTATGAAGTGCAAAAAGTTGAATCCTCACTCTTAAATGATGAACAATATGTGTGGGAGTAAATGCTGGTATCCTATATTTTGTATCCTAGGTACATTCTCAAAGCCTAATGTGTTTGCTCGATTTAAAATGCTTTCCCACTTTTTTGCAAGATTTTAAAGCTCCATATTTACATTCCTGTCACAAAGCGTGAAGTTGCAGCTTCATGTCCAACGGTGAAACTTACGCTGTTCAGCAGATTAAACCCAGGTCTGAGTATGAGAGGGGAGAGAATACTAATGCAAACAAAGAATACTTTGTTTATTCAAATGGGATCAATGTATTTCTCTTGGAATAGCTGTCTTATCAAGTGTTACTCATCCTGTCTTTACTGCTGTACTTCAGCACTGTCAGTTGATCGACAACACAATTTTCGACAACACAACATTTTGCTGTGAATATTATATAGTATCATTTAGCATAATTATTTTCAATGCTATAATGGCCTTGGCATTTAAAAGGATTGCAACGAAATGAAACATTGCGATAAAACAAAATTTTCTTGATCCGAAATACCAATAATAATACAATCCTATTAGTTTTAACAAGAATATCATAGCAAATTCTAAATCTTCCCCATGGTCCCCCTGGAACCCATTTGCGTATGAACCATACCAACCATAGAGAAAACACAGGAGGCAGGTGAGACACGCAGGTCAAACTCAGCTATAGGTACCCAGCAGGAATGACTTAGACAATGCCAGCCCAGCCGATGGTAATTACAGATTATGTTGCCCTACACTGCGCGTAGGGCACCAAGTGCCTGGGGGGGCACCCAAAAATCTGCACCGTAATAATAATAATAATAATAACGCGATATATTTCAAATGAACATGTGTAAAACGTGTTAATAGATGGTGGTTTTGTGCATAGGGCACCCAAATGGCTAGCGCCGGCCCTGTGTGAGGTTATCAAGCATTTGGAGTTCAGAGAGGTATATGTTGTGCATCTCCCTTCTGTATTTAGATGGTGGTTTGTAATGCTGGAAATTCTGTTGCAAGTTGACCCATGGGTAGTTTTATGAGCAATCATTGTGTGAGCGGGTGTGGCAAAAGTGTGCTTGACTAGGTGTTGTTTATGGTAGCATATGTCTGCTCTTTTATTTGGACTGGTTAAACATACCATATAGTTAGCATATTAACCAACTGAAGTATCAAATGTCTTTAAGCATGCAACATAATGACAGTTACATTTTACATGGCAATGCATTATTTATCGTGTGATTAATGTCTTTCCCATGTTACTAAACCACTAGATAACTTCATAAACTTAAAAATGAACTTAAACTTCCAAAATCAAATATGGATTGGATTTGATGGACTTTGGATGTTGGAGTACCTGAAGTTACAAGAAAATACCAGCCTTGTATATTTACATTTTGTACATGCTGCATTTTCACATACTACTTTTCATCAGGTACAACAACAACCCCCCCCCACTCCCACACACACACACACACGCACACATACACATAAAAAAAAACCACATGGCAAAACAAGCAGCAGCCACAGACCAACTATCCAATTTTGTTCTTTATGAGGTTAGAAAAAAAGCACAGGGAGTCTCAGCATCTTTGCACTTTGTTGTAAATTGACTGGAGCAATCTACTGCCCCCCAGTCAAAATCACTATGCCCTACCTGCGTAAGTGGCGGTGTAGGAGGGTTCCCCACCCTGATTCCTCATCGACCCTCCTCGCTCCCCACACTAGTTTGCAAACTCCCCTGGGGATGAACGGTGAGTTATTGTGTGGAAGAGCAGCCATGAGGACGTATTGGCAGGCTGGGCTTGCGTCAGCCGGTCTCCCGTCATTTGAGCGGTGAGCAGAACCTCCATCACTACGCACAATAACAGCAGGCGTGATTGCATCTTCTAGGTTGTGCTAAAAATAGAGACGATCTCCATTCTACTGTATATTTCACAATGTGTCCCCAGCAGCTACACCATCGAGTTGTTACCTTTCACTCAAGATTCGCTGCAGGCCTTTTTGCTTCTTTAGGGAGGCTGCTCTACCATATCTCATGTGATCATCAGCAGATGGGATAGATTGACTTGTAGGTGGCCCTGATACACTTCCTGTCTTTGCCTCAGTGACATACTGGAGATGTTTCATGAGTTGAATCTGAGTGGGTGGAGGGCTTGTCTCTCCAACCCTTGATGAAATTGTCTCACACTAAAAAAACACAACAGGAGCAGGATAGACTCGTGGTTAGGGGGTGTGTTGCCTCCAAGCTGAGAGGGAATGGATTTAAACCCTGGTTTGAATAATTACTGTAGGCATCGTTGAACTAAAAGCCTTCACCCTTACCTGATGCTTGATGGCATGAATCAAAAATTTACTGTCCAGGACTGTTTTGAATAAAGGAGTCAAATTGTCCCCAAAACAGATCCTTAAAAATCCAATGATATCCAAGCACTGTGTGCTGCTCCCCAAACATGTCCTACTTAAGAATAGAAAGAGAAAATGTGGAGTAGATTGGCTGTGACTTTAATGAGGACTGACGGTCCTCAGTGTTTGCTGCAGGAGTTTCCTACTGTCGTCGGTGGCTTGAACATGCCTCTGAGATGTCAATGATGGAATCCATTAGGTCTACTCTGTAATAATGAGTTAGTTTCAGCGGATCCGCCTGGCTGCATCTTTCACAGACCTTTATCATTAATGGCTTTCGATCGTTGCTTTACAGCCGGAATGGTTGGGGGGGGTGGCGAAGGAGCCGTTTGATCGCGGGCACCTAGTGAGCACCATAGATTATTTGAAGTCTCCTTTGGTAGGATGACAGCTGTCTCAGTCAGATCTACGGTGGGTATCACAAGTCATAGATCTCTTGGTTCACGAACTAGAGGCCCGGGAGAACTTTCACAAGTCCTCTCACTTCTCCGGGGCTATAGAGCTGGTTGTCTCATCTCCTCTCGGAGCAGACCTGTATCACGATGAAGTGACCCAGAGGGCTGGTAAAGTTTGCAATTATTTTCATGTAGTAGAATATATCAATTCAGTAGCCTCAGAAAAGCTAATTACCACAACATAGTTCAATTGTTTCAAAATCAACAGGGGCAGGTTTGGTGTTTTGTGGTTTGGTGCTTGTGTCTTAGTAAATGGAAATTCTGTATTGCAAAACCAAACATCAGAACATTGTGCTGATATACTACTCCGGAAAAAGAGGCCACAATAAACACTTGAAATGGAATGAAATTACCAGTAGAATGGCATCAATTTACCAAAACATTGCTACTTACTGTCAAGTGAGCCGAACTGACAGGGATGGTAATAGATTATTATTGTATAGTATCTCAAAAGTTTGGTGAAGCTAATGTAAATGAAGATATATATCACACATAATTTGTTTTGCCAACATGCACCTTTAGATTGAGCTACGTTGTACCAACCTACTGTTGGTATAAGTGGCTACCAAATGGCTGTAACTGAGGTGTGAGATGAAGGGTGAACAGGTAATAGCTGGGGTCAGATAGCTTAGCACAAAAAGCCTGATCATCATAATCACGTGGGTCTAATACGTATTTAAATAATGTGCTTAAAGTAATGGAAATCGGAATTAACATAACTTCACAATGAATGGAGTTAATGTCAAATATAATAGCATGGATGAACCGAATAAAACACAATATTCTCCTTTTCCTTTCCCACTAGTCCAGCCAAATTATTACTGAAATGAAATGAATAACGGTCCAATATTCCCATATAATATATCAGTTAGTGTGAAAGGCACACAGCCTCATTTATCACATTTATCGGTTGGTTGTCATGCTTAGTACAGAGTCTGCCAAATACAAAAAAATATGACAGTTGACAATCGTCATGGTGACGTGATTTAGATGGCCGAGTCTTGTGTCCCGCACTAGGAGTTCTTTCGCAGCTCTCGGGTGATGTATGGTGGGGCCAAGTTTTGTACAGATTGACCGCTCCTTCTTCCGTCCTCTAACCTATCTGGACCTATAACAGCGGTCATCTCCCATAGTCTACAAAACATTTTAAATTAAAGATTTGTTTTTATTTAAGTCTAATCCTTACATTTCTGTTGTTTAGTTTGATTTGCTTTTCAAAATGTATGTTCTCAGAAATCAAATGTGACACGATCCACCACCCAATGCCAATAGGGAATTCAATGATGTGTTTTTATCGACAGATTTTGACATGTGGCAAAATGTAAAATTGTCCGTGCTAGGCCCCGTGTTAAACGTCCATAATGAATATGCACCAAATCAATGCCACACATTTCCCAAGGATTCTGCGACAGTTGAGAGTATGACACTTAAACAGTATTGACGAAATTTCAAAGAAAAGCACATTACTTCTAAGACCCCTCGCCCCCCATACCAAGAAACCTATTATTGAAAATAAACCTGTCCCCTGTTCTGAAGCCGGCATTCCTTCAGAAACCCGCCTCCAGTAACTGTTGCAACAGTCTGGGGACGGATACACTATTGACATGTACAATGAAAGTCCTTCCCCTCTCGGCAGAGTTGCTCCACTGTGAAGCCCAGATCAGACGCATCACTCGACAGGATGATTGCGTACGAGGAGGGACTGACCGCTTCCTGGCAGAAAGCCAAAGGCTGCTAAAGATATTTGTTTTATATGTTTTCTTTCTTTCTTTCTTTCTTCATTATTTATTTGTAGGAATATATTCTTGAAATATCGGTTGTGGCAAGAGGCAGACCAATGCTGGTAATAAAGTACAAACCAAACCACAAAGAAATATAAGATCACTTTTGTTTGTTTAAAAACTCGCTCACTCTCTCACCCACACATTGACAAGTGTCACGATTTAATGCAAACCGTATGGCAGAAGACTCGGTCAAAGTCTTTTCATTCTCAAGCTCAATGTTTTGACTTATATTTTGATGGGAATCGTTTGTGCCACGTTTAAATGAATCCCATTGATTGGGCAAAAGTGAATGGCAGGGCAAAGCAATTACATTTGGCAAGACAAGTTGCCTCTTGGCAAGGCGATTGGATTTCATCACGGAGGGGTAATGAAGTTGACATATCAAAAAATTCACGCGTGCTATTGTTACAGGTCCCAGGCATAGGATGAGCCCAACAGATTATAATTTGTTTAAAACTGAAAAATAAGGGATATAGAAGGCTTGATTCGTGGTTGACACACAGGCTCCTTGCTGCTGCTATTAACCAAGTTCTTGTTTGTAGGATTCATTATCAATAAACCTACATTTCTTCAATAGCATCATTCGCCTTACATATTGTCGTCATATTTAACATGGATCATATTCCTTACAAAATGACTAGTGTAACTTAGCCTGGCACCGCCCACCTACGTACTTCCACTAAATGTTTCTCTTCAGTACTTACGGTCTGGCCATGCTGTCTGTTCGAACGATTTCTTTTCCCCAAAATCCGCCTGTCCAATCAGTGAATAGGAGGCACGGCCTGAGAACAGTGACGTACCAGGTCGTGCGCCAATTTCAGTTGTAGTCAAACGAATACCAGGAAGCAGCAGGAATAAACAACAGACATCCTATAACATAGACGGAGCATTGGCTCCGTCTGTTATAGACGGTCCACTCACTGTAATGCGTTTGAATGGAGCAATGAACTGTCAGCGCTTTTAATTAATCATACCTCACTGAATATCACTGATTTTCACACATTTTTGTGATACGTGTAGCTATAGCTTGGCGTGTTTCATTATTCATAGTTGGCTTAACAGTAATAGATTGGTTAAGGCAGATTAGGAGTCGCACTGGGCAGAGCCAATAGGTTTTAAACCTCAACAGCACCCGCCTTCAAGGGAGAAATCGTTTGCCCCTATGGCGTTTGTAGACCAACAGTACGAATACAATGAAGTACGAAGGTCTAGTTAGGACTAGGCTAAGTGTAACTAGGATAAACCAACATTTTTATGTTTCACATGCAGAATTGGCACTCGGTACGAGGGATAGACGGATGCACACATTTTGGCAGAGCCAGCAGCCTTCTAATCCCACAAATCACTTTGGCATTGTTGCAACGGGCTCAGCTGCGGACACAGCACTGTGTTCAGAGTTTTTGTCCTGAGAAACCCTTTTGGAACTTCACGTGGTTCACCCGCAGTGCCCCTGCCACTGTTTGGATGCAAACCCCTTACCGTTTGAACCCTGTCACAGTGAACTTCCACTTTGAAGCTCTCCTGCCCCTGCTGCACTGCCACTCATTAGCGCTGGCAAGACTTTCTGCTGTTTTTCTTACAAAAGACATGAAACAATAGCTATACATTGGTTCTTTGTTGCTGAGCATGCTCAGGAACTATCAGGAACAAACTTGATGAAGATATGTATTGTTTCCCACTCTTTGTGTGGTTTGCTTTGAAAGCATCTTCCATTTGTTTGCATAAGCCAATGCCAGAGAAAAAGTGGCCTCCCTTGCCCACAAAGATCTTAAAATGATTTCCGCTACAGGAATGAAAGGTCACTTACACAAACAACGTTTGCAGATGGAGCTGCACTGTGAGCGATTAGATGGGGACTGATAAGTTAGGGTAACTGACGATGAAGTGCTGCTTAATCCACAGGATGTGCTTGGTCAATTGTGTGAATGGGTTGGGATGGCAAAGATGGATGCTGGTTTTAACTCTGCTATTTTCTTAACCAAAGCGTTGTAGTAGTAAGCCATTGACTTGTCATACTCATCCATCTGTAAACCAGCCGAGTCTGAATGAGATGTATGATCACTAGGCTGACATACCACTTCGGGTTGACTTGGTGGGAGGACATTAGGACCTGTGGTTCATATCCTAGCCTCAGCCGACTCTCAGCAGACAAACGCCTGACTACCGCCTAATAAAGTATGTACAACCTATGGGTTAGAACACAATGGAGCCTGCCACTTACTATTCAATGCACTAGAAGCATATCAGAATATGCCAATATAAAATAATATTGATAATGTGGCTCTTTGCTGTAAAACTAATTACATATTAATACATAATCATGTAATATAGTGTCATGGGTAGTAATGACAAATTCATAACAATACATTTGTGTACAACCATGTTTTGTACAATGGTGAGACAGTTGTCTTTCAAGCTCAGTTCAGAACTAAAGCAACCGACGGGTTATTATGTAATTATGCCTTTTTAATTTAAATACTTACACCTACAATATCTAGAGCATGACCAATCTATCAGCTCTTTGTATTCTTTTTCTTTGGGATACAATTAGATCCATTAAGTTTTCTAATTAATTATTATTGTTGGCTTAATTTTTTTGAAGTTAATCGCCAGGCTCTTAATTATTTACTTCACCATCAGTACGAACATATTTCTGCATTAGTGAACTTTGAAGCATACAATTACACCAATTTCACTGGTGTCCTTCAATGTATTAAAGGTTTGCTAAGAAATGTTTAGAGCTGAGTTTGAAAGTGGTTTGTGGTTATTACCGGGCAAGTGATTTGATTAAAAGTGTCCACTAAAGGGCATCACGTTTTATGCTTAAACACAAGTCACTTATCTTGTTTGTTTGTCAGATCGACTTTCTGAACTGAACAAGAAACACTTAGTAAGCTCTGCAACTATAATACAAATCCTTCAATCCTTTACATCTCAGAGTCAGTTTAGAATTGGTTCATATGTGCTTGTTTTGGACAATAACATTGTTGTGGTGAATGCAAACACATATCTTTCAAGCAGTCTGGCCCTTGTCTCTGCACACACTATCTTATTTTTTGTTGGTTTGTGTCGATTGCTGTCACCTTGCAAATGTTTGCTGGTTTTGAATATCTGCCTCCAATAGTTTGTGTTATCACTCTCTCTGTGCTCGGTGTGTCAGTGGGGAATAATTAAGCTGCCCTTCTGTTCTCCAGAGTTTACATAATGATAAAGTTAGGTGGGCGTCGACTCTGGCATAAAAAAACTGTGTGGTGAGGTTTGCTTGACTAACAAACTAACATACTATTAAAAGACTCCTTTGCATTTATGCATACATTATACAATGCATAAATCTTAGCCTAATGTGCTGAAGCTTTTGAATAAAACATTTGTATGCATATATATATATATATATCGGGACAACTGATGTGTTGTACAATGCCCCCGCAAAATAAACTAATATACTAAACTGTTATATAAGGAATATGTCGGTTTTTTCTTTGTATAAAAGAAACCGCAACATCAAAACACTGATTTCGTCATCGTAATGGCCTTGTATAGCATTGTATAATAAAGTTGCTGTTACTATCAAATACAACGTCTAATATTAGTGTAGTCAGCAGCCCCTAACTGAGTCAGTGTAGATTGACTCCTAACTGATGCTGAATTGATACTACATTGATGCTCAACTGTGACATGTCAAGTGCGTGTCCACTGAAACTAAACAGAGACGGAGTTGATACTCAGCTGACACTCAACTCATATTCATATAGTATTCATAGTCAATTGAGACTCAACTGTGGACTATCCAAGCGTTACTTAAAGCTGTCCCCATGATTAGACCTGCACTGCAATCTAAATGAAATTGAAAAACCAATTCACACTGAGAGTAAATCTGTTTACTCACAAGTGTATATAATTATCCTAATATATTTATATCGTCTCCCCCTGCGGTCACATGTAAGCACAGGAAAGCCTTGTTCTGCTGCAGACGTCCCCCAATGGGACACAAACCTGGTTTATTTGTCGATAAAATCCACTGATTATTCAAAGCTGTATGTCTCTGTCTGTGACTTCATCATCTTCCCATTGTTCCCATAAAAAGTTACTAGAAGTAAGACCCAGAAATATGGTTCTTTGAGTGGCTCAGATGCTGATAAGCTTGTCAATAGAAAGACCTTTTCTGCTTTTGAACTAATTAATCCTCTGCCACTGATCAAATGAGAATAAATAAATAAAAAACCTTTCTTTGGATAACAACTGAAATCTCCAAATCGTGTTTCAAAGCCTTCATAAATCAGTCGCTGCCATTTGGGCAAGATTGTACACGTGGTGAACACCCCCATAAATGTGATAATCACTACTCTATTCTTTTATAATCACTCTGGGTAATTACCCCATGTGATGGATTGGCTCTTTTTAGTTTAAACAATCATGTCACAATGAATTCCAAATGATTCCTTGTAGGCCTCTTAGACCCCTAATGATTATGAGGTTCGTTTCACTGACCATCGGCTGCTGTCTGTTCCGTTCCGCAGGTACGGTCCTGGTGGATAACATGCAGATCAACGGTCGGGCCAGGGAGCCGGACAGTACCATCTCACTGACCCTGCTGGAGAACGATGAATACTGGGTGATACTTGACCCGGCTCAACAACGGCTCTTTCTCAACAGCACTGGAAGGATCCTGGACAGGGATGTGAGTACGGCCAAGGGCACTTGTCAGTATGGTCGGCCATTTTGGATCATGCCTTTCTCATGCACATGTCCACCACTTTTTGCTAATTTAGCATGCTGCTGTTCAAGCGTTTAATCGCCACTCTGTCGTAATGGGTATCACACTACAACACAAGAGCGGTTTATCTGTTGTGGTGTACGTAAACGCGTTTAGAAGCCCGTAACAGAGAAAAGAAAGAAACTAGAATTTTCAAACGTATCCACATTAATGTGGACATGGTTCCCACAGTAGGACTCATCCGGAATTCAGAGCACAGATAAGTACTTCCATACTGTGAGTAGTATGCATTCCCATGCTTCTTCACTGCCATGATCTGGCCTATTTAACCTTGGCGGTCCACTGCGCTGCACAGTAAACCTGCAGTTTTCCCCCTGTGTGTTGCAATACTGCCATCATATTCCCAACATTCACCTAAACTCCACATGTATCCCAACAGTGTGCCCTTTAAGTTCACTGAATATTAAGCCAGGTCAACTACCATTGAACCACAGGAATATGTTTAGCAAAATCTGTAAAAAAAACAAAAAAAACAAACACAGGTTGTAGCTTTTACAAACCTCCATGAAGAGGGTTTTCTGCAAAAATATATGGCAGATGTGTCCCAGCACCAGCCTCTAAGAGATTTCTAAACAAGATATCTATTTTTATTTTTTTTACCTTTCCCAGAGCCCCCCACCTCTCCCTCTCCAGGTCTCCAGTGAATACTCACCTCATTAGTATTCTTAATATTCTTCCCTTTCTCTCCCCAAATCCTGGTAACACTGCCTGCCATAGCTGCTGGCATTTGAAATGATCGCTCTGGCGCCGAGCCTGTTCACCACCGCCCTGCTCATTGCATTTTGAACAAGTACACAGACGAGTGGGGGGGGGGGGGGGCGGGGGGTCCCCCTCCAAAACAAAAGATTAAATTCAAAAGGGCACGATTTGAGGGGAGGATGAGCAAGAGTGT
>JAOPJJ010000037.1:7594729-7606969 GCA_027122795.1 Enchelyopus cimbrius
TTTCTCTTGCTAGAACGGTTCTGCCTGCTGCCTAATGCTTTGTTAATGACTTATGCTCATTTTTAATTCTCTCTCTCTCACTCCCTCTCTCTCTCTCTCCCTCTCTCTCTCTCTCTCTCTCTCTCCCTCTTCCCCCTAAATTAAGGATCTTTCCATGGAGTCTGGCATCGACCAGGGCCAGGACTACGCCCAGGACTATTATAATTACGACCAGGGGTGAGTTCTACAGCCCAATGCTTCCATTCCTCCACTTCCTTCCGCGTCTCTCCGTCTGTCTACAAAGGATTCATCTTTATTGCTTCCTTTAATAGGATCATTAAGAGGTGTTCATCATTCACCCGCTCTCCGGCTGAAGAAATTAAACTTCTGCCCGAGACCTGGAGCATTTCAGGGACTTTTAGAGAGAGTTGATGGGCATACTGTAGTACTTCTATAACTTCTTTAACCCAGAGCGTTGCTGGGCGATGCAGGTCCCTGAATGATAACCCTCTTCTCTTTTATCCAATGAGATCAATAACACTGCCCAGAGCTAGCCAACGGTTTGTGAGAAGGTCTTTTTTGTGCGCCATGTGGTACTTTGCCCATAGGGTCCAAATGAGATGGAGCAAAAAAACAACACGAATCTTGAACACAAAGCAGTAGCTCTTGATGATAGCGTTGGCAAACATGAAACACTACGGCACTGTCATAGTGACTATTTGGAGGAAAACTTAAATATATGATGTTTGCAATTCGTTTTTTGCAATTCACATTATATAACATAAAATAAAGTACATTTCTTCATTCCTGCATCAATGTGCAACATTCTGGTGATGATGGCTTTTGTCGTGGTTCAAATCGGTGCCCTTTCAGTGGAATGTCTCTAATCCCTGCTGAAATAATCACACAGCTGTGTAGAATCTCTGCTGGCATTTTAGAACATTGTGTAATACACACACAGGTACGCAACATATCTACCAATTACATTTGGATAACCGCATGGAGGGTCCTGGAATGAGCTCTCGCCTTTAGCAGAATGTGACGGGGGATGGTAAAACCCGCTGAGAACACCAATCTAAGATTGGACGGGGTTTTTTTTTCCGCTCCCCAGGTACGACATGCCACAGTACGGAAGTCGCAGGAAGCTGATACCTCCCACGTACGATGAGTACGGACAGGTCGTTATGGAGGACGACGGCTACTACTACTCTGAGGTACAGCGCTTCAACTGTCGGGATTTCTCCCCCCCACTTCCCCACAACTGCTGGCAAAAGTATGAGTAAGCAAAGTGTGAAACATTTCTGACATTGACTCCTTATGTGGTCCATTGTAATGCCCACGCCTCACACACACACAGACACACAGACACACACGCACAGACACACACACTTGCAGTTTAAACGTTATTATCTGGTGGATTAACAAGGTGTATGAATCGAACGCGGCTCTCTTAGGGCCGAGGCCGGGGTCGGGGCCGCGGCGGGATGCCCGGTAGAGGTCCGCCCAAGCAGGTTGGATTCAGTGACCCGCCGCACGGGGCCGACATCGAACAGGCGGGGCCGTCTCAGGACGCCGAGCCGTCCAAGGCGGCCAAGAAGCTGAGGTCTATCATGAAACTCAGCAAACTACTGGCAGCTAGCAAGCCATCTGCCGCCGGAGGGCCCGCCCGCTCACCGTGGAAAAAGGCCAAGATGTTGAAGATGTTTGGCGCCGGGAAGAAGGATAAAGATTACGCCAAACTGATGTCAGCGCGCCGCATCGACAGCCAGGATAGTCTGTCCGGCGTCGGGGGGGCGGCGGCCCCGGGACAGATCGACACCAAGTCGGACGCCCGCAGCCGCCTTGGCAAGGTGTTCAGGAAGATCAGCCTGGGCAACAAGCTGCAGCCCCGCCCGCGGTCCAGCGGCGAGACGGACGGGGAGGCGGCCAGCGAGGACGAGAGGAAGTCCAAGGTTTCCATCAGTGTGACGGAGAGCGAGCCGGAGGCCAGCGGAAGCGGCAGCGCGAGGGAGAAGGGCTCCGATGAGGAGTCGTCTGAGAGGGGTAGCACGGACAAGGATTACCTGAAGGTGGATCTGGACCACGACGACGCCAACGAGAGCACGGTCGACTCGGACGAGGAGCCCGAAACGCCCGGCGATTCGGAAGAGGAGGGCAAGTCGGAAGGGGAGGAAACGGAGGGGAAGTCCGGAACCGAGAAGGAGTCGGATTCGGAGAAAGAATCGGATTCGGAAAAGACGTCTGGCACAAAGGAATCGGGAACGGAAGAAGGATCCAGCGAGGAGAAAGAGTCGGGAACCGAGAAGGACTCAGAGTCGGGGACGGGTACGGCTTCCGAGAAGGAGTCGAGTACAGGGAAGAGCTCTGGGACAGAAAAAGATTCAGAGGAGTCTGATGAGGGAGAGTCTGAGGATGAAGACACATCAGGAACCAGATCTTCTGCCCACTCATCTATGAAGTCCTCTGCTACAGAGGCAAGCAAGAGCACTGCAGCATCGGGGAGCAGTGAGAGAGGTAGTGATAGCGAAGCCGGTACTGCTAGTGGTAGTGGTAGTGCTAGTGCTAGTGGGAGTGGTAGTGGAAGTGGGAGTGGTAGTGGAAGTGGGAGTGGTAGTGGAAGTGGAAGCAAAACAAACAGAAGTGGTAGCAGAGGTGGCAGTGAAGGTGAAAGTGAAAGTGAAAGTGGAAGTGGTAGCAAAGGAGGCAGTGGCAGTGGTAGTGCAAGTAAGAGCGGAAGTAGAGATGCCTCCAGTGCAGCCCGGTCCTCTGTGAAGTCTTCAGCGAGTGAAGGGCCCTCGGAGAAGCTTAGCGAAGGAAGCAGCGCGGCAGAGTCCGGGACAGGAACCGCGAGCGAGCCTGATTCCGACGCAGGCAGCGACAGCGAAGGCTCCCAGTCCGGCAGCTCCCACAAAAGCCGGTCTAAGGCCAGCGGTTCGGAGGATGCCGGGTCTGCTAGCGGCAGCCAGGCAACGGAGGCGAGCTCGCAGGGGAGTGGCGGGGAGGCATCAAAGACAGTGTCCTCGACGGGCAGCCGTGGGTCACGAGGGTCCATCACGACTCGCGGGTCCGGGGACACTATTGACGAGGCGAGCGAGGGCGGGTTATCTGACGAAGAGGCGGAATCCGACGCCGGCGGCGGCGGGAGTACTGAGGGGTCGGCCGGCGAGCCGAGCGACGCGGCGTCCTCCAGGCGTTCCAGCACAGACTCCGACGGGCCGGGGCCCTCGGCGCCCTACGCGGCCCCCAGCTACAGCACGGACATGCGGAGCGCCACATCCGACGAGATGTACGGAGGCCTATCCCCCATCACCGAGGTGGACGAGGACGCCATCTCCTCGTCGGCCAGCGGCTCGAGGCAGACCTCGGACTCAGACTCAGAGGGGAACAACACCGCCTTCTAGCGGAGAGATAGAGTGCCTTTGTAAAGTAAGAGCGAATCAATTCAGTTACCCCTCGCATGGGAGTGAAGTGCCGTCTGGCCCTACGGCGTGCTTCAGACTCACGCTTTATTCTCTCCTTCCTCCTGAACAACAAAAAAACACTTTTCCTCATTTCCTGCTTCCCTGTTATCAGTGCATTCCTTCATTCTTAACTATTTCTTAATTCACTACTTCTTTTCACAGTATAAATCTGTCCTTGGTTCTGCTGAGCGAGATCTTGTTTGCTGTGGTGCTAGGTTTTTTTGTTGTCCTTTAGCCATTTCACGTGATTATTTTAGCCGAGGTTTCATGGTTGCGATAGCGAGTCTCATCCGGTTGGTAGTGTCTCCTGTTAACCCAACCTGTTTCCACGTTCTCTTCCTCCAGCCGGGGAGGAACCAACGGATCAAGCTGGTGGTGGACCACCACGAGTACAACATCAGCTCCAGCACTGAAGAGGGCGGCGCGGAGATCCAGCGTAACCAAATCCCCAGAAGCCTCCCCAACAGCCATGGCAAACTCAACGGTAACGTCTACCTCTCCCAGAACGGCACCATAGTTCGCACCAGGCGCCTCGCCCACCCTAACAACCTGAAGACGGGCTCCCCGTGCAGACTCGGCAAGCAGTTCAGGAAACTAGACAAGCTTGCCGTGACCCATGAGGAGAACATAGCTGTCAACAGCGTCGACGTGGCGGAAAACGAAACGGGGAACGGCGTGAGCCCGTGCGTTTCCACCGCGTCATCGTTGGACGTGAATCTCGACCTGAACGTCCCGCTCCACCGCGGGTCCGCGGGGTCCGGCGTCACGAACCTCACCAAGACTTTCGGCTCAAGGGCCAGCGTCACCAAGGCCACCGGGCTGCCCTGCGGTGCGGAGGAGCTGGAAACGTTTGTGGACAATCACAAGGTGAGCAGAGAGACGCTGGAGTCCCACAGTGACCACACACTGTCGGACGAGGAGGAGCTGTGGATGGGCCCCTGGAACTGCCTGCACATACCCATGACCAAACTCTGACTGAGCGACATTTGCAAAGAGATTACGTTTTTAAACCCGTTTTACTCCCCCTTTTGTGTTGAAGTTCATTCTGTGAAATTGTTTTTCCTTTTTTCCACATTTTGATTTTTGCTTTCTTTTTAATTATTGAAAGTGGCAAGAAATATATAAATGTTTATATAAATCATTTCCCCATGGTTATTCATGACAAGGTGACTTATATTTGATTGATTAGTCAACATTAATTTTTGTTTGATAGAATGGGATGTCAAAAAAGTTGCTGGAAAAATACTTGATACAGAGAGGGCTACTATAGAATAGAGTATTGTCCAGCAAAGAAATGTGTGCCTCAAAATGTTGTTTTGTTTTTGATGTCTGATTAACTGGCTGTAATCAAACACTATTTTTAAAATGGCTGGCCTTCATCTTTTTGGTGAGTTGAACTGACTATTATCATGAAAAGATGATAATGTTGATTATTAGAATTTTTTACTATATAAGACATTATAAATCACAGGTTATATATACATATATATACATACAAAATGAGAATTTGTTGGAAACTATTCAACAATTGTTTGTACTTCTACAGCTCTTAACAAAAAACTACAAAAGATATATATATGATAAGTATAAGATCCACCAGAAAGGTATTTTACTAACATATTTAATTTGCAATAATGAAGATTGTCATTGAGTTAGTTTTCAATCACCCAACAATGATTTTGGAAAATATGTGTAATAATCAAAAAAACTATTTTTGTCTATTTTATATCACACAGAGAACAGACCGATGGACACCTGATGTTATAAGAACAATGCATAAATGTGTGTCAACATTGAACTACGATAAGGTGACAATTTCACGTTGTTTTATATAGAGATTTGTATTGATAGAATGTAATATTTTCAACCCCTTTACATGATTCAGATTTTATTCAATAGTTTTTTTATACATACTATTCCCAATGTCGGAGGGCGAAAAAACTACCAAATGTTATATCAGACACTCAGAAATAAAGTTCTATGCTAATGTCAAATAATTACAGGCATTTCGTTCTTAAGTTTGACTTTTTTGAGAAGGTATGAAAGAACTGAAAGTCAGCGGCAATTTTTGTCACCAACTATTTGTAGTAGTTTGTCTTTTGAAAAGAAGAAAGGAAATGTTTAGGGATTAAAGACAATAATTAAATATGTAAGCCTATTTTGTAAGTCACTCAGTGGGTAATGATTGCCCTGGTAGAGTACATTCATTTCCACCACTGAGGCTCAAAGTCACTTTCGGGAAATAAATTGGCCATGAAAAAAGTACGTCTCAGAAGGCACAAAGGCTTCATTCTGTGAAAACTAGAAACCAGCTGGGTTTTGAATAACTTGCCTCTCGCCATCACCACAAGAGACTCATAATACACATGCAGTATTATACAAACAGGCTTCTAATAGCAACCCAACTCCAACATCAGGTTAGAGTTGAGGATGAAGTTATGGGCGAGAATGGCGTCTTTCTCCAGGACATTGAGTATGAAGTCTGTACCAGAAACCGGTACACACAACATCTAAGAACTATGTAATCAACCACATTAGGACAATGTTGAATCTGTTGAATTGTACGTGGAAGGTAAGTGTCCAGTAAGTTTTTGTGTGGGGATGTATTCACCGATTATTCTTCCGTTATGCAGATTTGAATCTCGCTTGTGTAGATAATCCTATGAAGTGAACCACCAGCTTTCAAACACAGGTGAATATGAGCACACAGACACACTGCTCACCTATTGAATGATTATAGTACAAGGTTGCCTATGATTTGTATCCTAATGAATGTGACATTTGATGGATCGTGGTCTAATGTGTTTTATCCTCTTTGCTAAGTGATCTGTCTGTATTTACAAAGACAAGGACAGGCTTGGGGCAAATCTAGCTTGCTAGCATGCGTGTAGGGGGTGGCGAATTAGAATTACAATGAATTATTTTTTTATGAAACATTTCTTTTTCAAGGGTGCCCTTCGAAGCAATACATCAGAAGATTATAATGCAAGTAATAGGAAGAATTACTCTGTGTGGATCAAATTAAACAGTGAGATGGGACATATTCCTTCGGAAATGAGGCTATTTTTGAGAAGCACAATTGTAAATCCAGTGAAATCTGATTTCCCTTTAAATGGGATTTCCTTTATTATTCCATTGAGTGTTTGAAAACCGGATCCGATAATGATGCAAAGGAATGCGGATTAACCTTAGAATGTGCCTTCTGAGATGAAGCCTAAGAACATCGCATGCATTTCATATCATGAATTAATTATCTCCAGATGGACTGTTCATGGGTTTTACTGTTAATGTTAACCCTTTAAGTTTATTTCCAATCCTCTATAATACCGCCTTTGGCAGTTAAAAAGCGAATAGGCCCTTCGTCCAATTGGATATTAGACTTCTGGGAGGTCAGAGGTCAGAGGATTTCCGTTGTCGGACAGGAAAAGTTTGTTGTAAACGGTCTCGGTAAGTGTAAGATTAAAGACAATTCTATCTTGGTTTTGCCGTCTTTCTCTCGGTCTCCCGCTCTCTCTCTCTCTTTCTGTATCTCTCTCTCTCCCTCTATGTATCATCCTCCACCTATAGCTTTCCCTAAATAGGAGTATTGTTTCCATGTGTGATACTCAATATTTATCTGTACGATTACTGCTTTGGGCTCATGTGTTTCACCCCTCACTGCTCCCGTTTAGCTTGCTGTTGCTTGGCCCTGTAGAGAACACCAGTAGAAATGGTGAATGTTATTTGCAAAATGCTTTGAGTGGCATGGGCGAGAAGAAGCTCTGAATGCAGTCCATGTGAGTGACTTGAATGTACATGCCTCATCTTGCTACACACAATAAGAAAAAAACACAACGATAATTCCCAGTTGACTGAGTGGAAATGGGGGCATGTTCGTACTTCCATGAGTCTCCAGTTGCATATTTGTATGCCCCGAACATAAGACTGGGAACGCTTTCTGGAACCCAGAGACAGTTTGTTCATTCTAATTGGCCTTTGGAGGCCTAATTCCAAGCCCTTGGTTAAATCCAGGCACACATACATACAAATACACTTAAGTTGTCAGTTCCTTCTTTATACAGCTTAACAGATGTTGTTTGCTTGCCAACAAGAGGATGGCTTATGTGCTATAAGCTGCAGCAGAGGTACAGATTCATCAGAGCACAGCAAAGGGAGGCTACCTGCGGAGGCACACATCAATATTAAATCCAAGTGATGATCAAATATTGATGAGTGAACGCAAAAAGGAAAACAGGATGATAAACTGCATGGAGAGTGGTAATGTTTGAAGAAAACTTCCTCCAGTCCTCTCGGGATCAGAAGTATAAATTCCACGCTTGTAATGACAAGCTGCTTGAATTTTAAATATGTACAGGTCATTTGGGGGGGGGGGGGTTATCAGACGGGAGTTAGGCTCCGGTTTCACCAGTAACAAAAGCATATAACTTATCAGTTTAGTTCTAACCAACACTGAAGGTAAACTACAGTAATGACAGCTGTTTATTTTCTATTTTGTAAAATAAGTCCCGTCTTGAAACATTCCCATTGTAAAAATCGAAAAATGTTCCTTATTGGCCAACATTCGGTTAATATCATCATACCTTTATTTAGCTAAAAGCCTGCTCCTTTGATTGGTTTTATGGGTCCCATTTACAACATCAACAACTCAACTCCACCATGTTTACACCTCTGCGTGGGTGTAAAGCGGGGGTTCCCGTTACAGTCATCTCTCCTCATACATCATGTGGGTCCTGTCCTCTGGTTCAGCCGGGGTTCCGGTGTGCGACTCACCTATTAGCATACCTCATCGAGTTTATCCTGCCCCGCGGCGGCGGCGGTGGCCGGGCGATCGAGCCTAGCCATGAGTCATTCTAAAGGAGATTAGCCTAAATCCCTAGCGGAGGCAGAGGGAAGCTCCTCATAAAGCCAATCCGTCACCATTGCTTATTGCTGGGAGCTCAGCCGGCCGAGCAGGAAGTCATCATCTGGCCCTTAAGAACCCAGATGGAGATCATTCACTGGTATACCCTGCTGCCTCCATTTTTTCCATGTATAAATGTGTTTTTAAGTTTTAACGCACGAGCAAGTGCAGGCAAGTGTGTGTGTGTGTGTGTCTGTGTCTGTGTCTGTGTGTATGTCTTGTCTTCTATCAGTTTAGTAACTCGGTACAACATAGTAAATGTTATTTTGGACTGTGAAGAATGCAGAAAAAATGTGTATTCCACCAGCTTTAATTTCGTTGACACAGGTTATGAGATGTGACTTCTTGCTTTGCTATTGTAAACCCTAGATGCTTAAATTATTGCCCAAAATAACAAACACAGCAGGTGTTTGCGTTCGATACAAACACATGTTCAGGCTGCACTTAGCCCTCTGGTGTTGCTTGGTTGTTTATTCTTTCTGCCTTCGGTTAATTTCCCGTGAGCTGGTTTCTGCTGAGATGTGGAACTTGGCACCCATTACATTAAATTACATTACATATGTTGTGTTCAGTGAGGTCGGGTGCACCTGTGTACCAAGTTAAGTTCCACCGGGAGTGGAACTGGTAATTGGACAGATTCTACCAGGGAGCATGTATTTTCATGCTAAATAGGGCGTCCAAGTGGCCTTATTTGTGTTTTACCTTTATGTAATATCAACCTATCACAAACACTTTCAGTTATGGCCCCGCCTTCCAACTGTCATCAAGGCTTATCACACACACACCTGCGATGTCTCAACGACGAACATGCAGACACAACATACTGCCTGGAAAGTGAGCTAAGGATTTAATGGGAAATATTGTTATTTAAAATATTAAGATACTATAATTTTAAAAGCCTAATTCATGGAAAGGTAGTTTATTATCAAACATGTTGTTTCTTGTTGGTCATGGCTTTTCTCCACAGAAGGCAGTGAATATGTAATGCTAGTAAATGTATTGTTTTGTACTTAATGTTATCTTTATTTTGCACTCTCATTCACTTTTACTCTACTTAATCGTAAATGTCTGGAAATGAAGACGCATGCAATTCTCTTAGCTCATTGGTAAATATGAGTTTGGTTGTTTACTTGGCTGTGGGCACAGTACTACTGCATTTGATTGCTGTGCAGTTCTCACACTTTTTTCCTGATTGCAAAATGAGTCTGATCTGGGAGTGTGCAGTAATGTGTTTTTTAAACCGTATCCCATATACTGTAGAGATGGGGTTCCTCAATCCGCAAGGACATCATTTAATTCACTGGACATTTCCCACTGCTCAGCCAGCTTTCCCCAACTCTCTCTCCCCAACTCTCAACTTTCTCGACCCTCACCCTTCCTTGATCCCCCCCCCCCCTGTTGGAATTCGGCCCGGACCTCAACACCATAAACCACCTGATCCTCCTACACCCCGCCAAGAACCGGGAACTTCAGACTTCGCATTCGCCCCTGTTCCCATCATTCTTCATGGAACACGTAGCTCCTGGGTCTGAGCCTTTCAGTCTCTGTTCAGGGGGTCCCTCAGGGCTCTTTTCCTGGGTTCCATCCTCTGCTCTTTCTACACCCTGAGTTTTGTCATTCCCCTCGCATGACTTTTCCTACCAGAGCGGCATATCGAAACTGATTGTCTTTTTTCATCTCCTGACACCCACGTAGGTGGAGATGCGAATCTCCGCGTGTCTAGGTGACCTCTCAAGAGGATGGAGTTACACCACCTGAAGCTCAACCAGGGAAAGACTGAGCTGCTCTTCGTTCCGGCTGGGTGAAGGCATCTCCTGACCAAGGCCCCTCCATCAATACTCTGAACAATGTGGTGTCTTCTGATTGGCTGGCGAGGAGCCTGCGTGTGACTCTGGAACGACCAGCTGTCCTTTGCCGCGCACAATGCTGTGTCCACCCGGTCCCGCAGATTCATCCTCCAAAAAGTCAAATGGCCGGCCTGTCGGCGCTCTGGTCTTGGTCCAAGCTCCTCTGTCATCTCACACCTAGACTACCGCAGCTCAGGCTGGTCTGCCTGCAGGAGCTGTCTAACCTCTGCACCTCACCTCAGAACGCAGCCTTGAGGGTCTTCAACCTATAAGTTCTCTCACACTCCACTGTTCCTCTGCACCTTGCACTTGCTACAGCCGGCTGCTGAAATCCGGTGCAAGTCATCATTATTTGCCTACTGGGCTACGACTGATCCCTGTACACTTCACTCTCCAACTATGAGGATGGCCCCATCTGCCACTCAACACAACCCTGATGGTTTGCCCTTCTGGCTCCACAATTGTTCCCCGTTGACATCAGAAGATCCTACTCGGCAAACTGAAAGCTAATTTAAGACTTGCCCAGAAATTATGCTTTTGGTGTGAAAACTCAGCCGCAGTGTTTTTTTTTATGACAAATTTATGATCCGAGACGTGAGTGCGCGCGCTTCGTCTCGTTTTTTTTGTTTTGGTCGTTGACCGTTACGCACTAAACTCATGTTTGCGCTTCCTCACGCAGACGTCATCAATCACGCTGTTGTTCTAACATGGCCTCAGGAGCTTCAATGCTGGTCATGAACAAAGGTAAACGAATCAAAGCGTCCCCACAGGTCATAACTTTATTTACCACCCATAAATGCAAGTCATAAACAGTCTGTGTTAACTCTCTTTAGGGCAATCTGCAAGCACTCAATTCTCTCTGCCGAAGATCAATTCGGCGCCTCTTCTCCAGTAACGCCCTGTTCTCAGTGGCTTATTAGGATTCCTGTCAACTCTGCTGCGTCGCCGGGCGTCCGATGTCGGTGGAGGCTAATTAGATGGCACTGGAGGTGAGTAGGCCTACTGGATCCCGAGCTTAGACCGAATCCGAACCGATATATGTCATAGGAGGTCAACAGTGAATTTCATTATGATTATATAGGCCCTGCTTGACCTCTATTTAGTACTTTACTTTGGGACGACGACATTGTTACGCCTTCTAAAATAATCACATTTAATAAACCGTATTAGGAATTATTGATAGGCCTAAAATCAATCAATGTGTTGACCTTACCCATAACTAATTTAATTTAGAAATAAAAAAGCCTATAAGCCTTAAATGCACAATTAAGGAAGCGTGGAACTGATATTTGTCTAGCTATGTAAGATATTTTGAACAGCAGAAGTAGGCTAAGTTTCTTCACGGTGGCGCTGAAGAAAACGCCAAATGCCCACAAGATGGCGCCTCTAGACTGTTTATGTGACTTCCTACATGGCCGTTAGGGAAATTACTTGGGATTCAGTTCGTGCTGCGAAAGGCATGCTGAGTGCACTATGCTAGGACTGTTGTTGAGGTCATGTTTAGTATACCTGAAACGTTTCTTATGATTTTCTGCCTGGGTTGATTCTGTGATAATGTAAACTGACAAAGCCGAGTTGAGCCCATTGACACCTGCATTCTACTACAACGAGTCTCTTAATCATACTGTCAAAAACGTGCTACACTTGGGCCTATTAAAGGACAAACACATCAATCAACATGTATCTTTATTATGGTCCAGTAAGATCCAATTTGGTACACCGAAGTACCAGGCATGCTGTCAGAGATATCTCTAATCTTAAAGATTGACGAGGATAGTCTACTATAGTGGTCAGACTGGGTGACAACCAGTCGAAGGGTAGTGGGTTCGATACCCGATGTCCGGCATCTACCTTCAGCCTTCAGGAAGATGCGTAACCCTTTAGAACACAATGACAACTGCCTCGCATTCACAGTAGGTTACTTTTGTTGGAGGGCAGTCTGCTGAAGAAATACTTCTGTGTCGTTGTAGTTGAGTTTTTCTAGGATGCCTTTTTATTTTGGTCAAGCAGTATTATCTCTCTCTCTCTCTCTCTCTCTCTCTCTCTCTCTCTC
>JAOPJJ010000037.1:7685935-7696370 GCA_027122795.1 Enchelyopus cimbrius
CTCCTCAGACGCAAAAGCTCCTCCACTTTGAAGGTTAAGCTAAACCCTGGCTGTTTGGGTTGCTGCATTTTTTAAGGAGAGGATTCTCTGGTTGTTTGCTAAGAGTGAGACGTTACTTCCTTGTTTGCTTGTTTGGAAGCAAACTTAGTCACGGATGGTTGGCTCTAAAAAGAAACAACTACTCAGACAGCTGGTGTCAGCTTGTTTTTTGGTGATTGGTGGTGGATCTGCTAAAGGCTGTTATGCATTTGTGATTCAAGCAATCAACAGTTTGAATGTCGTTGTTGTTTCAACTTTGAGCGCGGAGTCAACGATGAGAATATGAGGCGTCTTTTACATCCAGCATTCAACCATTGGCAGTATATAATAAATTAATAAGGACGTAATAGTTTCTATAGGTATTCTTTCTATATGGTCATTAATGAACCAAAACATTTTAAACACACACATTTTGTTGTTTGTTGTTTGTATGGACTTACTGTTCTCACGTCTCATTTTTCTTTGTTTAAATTTGTTAATGTCAAGCTTAAGTCAACTAACGCGATAGAAGGCAGTTTAGTGTGTTTAGTCTTTCCAAGCTGTTGGTATTTATACAACACTAGCAGCAGCTGGGCCCTGATGAAATAGTTATAGAATATAGCGTGATGACTCACAAACCATCAGAGGCAGCACTGAGCCACGAGAGAATGATAAAACCCCTGGGAAAGAGATTGGAAGACATAGGGAGAGAGAGAGAGAGAAAGAGAGAGAGAGGCTATATTGAGGGAGGGAGAGAGAGAGAATGGGGAGAGGGAGAAATGTGGATGCGGGAGACGGATGGAAAAATGGGAGATGCGATAAGGGAGCTGGGAGAGATGGAGGCGGTTTGGAACTAATGGAGAGATGGGGGTAGAAAGGTGTCAGTGTGTGAGGGAGATAGTTGGAGAGAGAGCGATAGACAATGACCGGGGGTTGAAAGACAGAGGAAGAGAGAGAAGGAGGTCGATGGATGAAGAAATGTGGTTGACGGGGGGGGAAAATAAAATATTAGTAGTCAGTTATTCCCAGCAGCACCCCTCAATGATTTGATACACCACACTCAAACCTCTCCTTGAAAACCATGCACATGCTAATAACAAATGGAGAGCCGTCACAGCTACATACATGTCAATACACATATCTTTCTCCAGAGCACCCTTTTCCAAACTTTTGTCATACCTGTGGGGTTACTTTTGGCTCAAAATGTTTTTTATATAATCATACACTGTATATAGCCTATATATAAACATTATGTTTATTGTTCATCAAAATATTTTCCTTCCCATGAAATGTCAAACTAGCCATGCGTATATGGTTATGTGAACATATGCATTATTTTTGAAGTTAGCTATCATGTAAGTGTTGCCATATTGTGACTTACCTGCTGGCCTTTATGTGTCGTGGCCCACACATTGGAAACCCTTGCACTTGTAGTTAGTTAGCGCATTATCCAATGACCCTGAAAGAATAACAGAACCAGGAAGCCTGCATCAGTGCATCCGGCAGCCATTAGACAGCCAGGAATAACGCCTTGTATGCAAAACGACCTTCGCACCAAAAAATAGCCCCTCCAAAAGCCCCAAACGTGTTTGAGAAGGAGTATGTGTCCCAGAGAACGCCTAGGAGTGTGAGGTTAGGCACAGGGCATCGCACGTTCCATCACACGTACGTTATGTCATTCCCAGATTCAAGGACGTGAGTTTGCAACAGGCATTTGTTTGTGTGCTATCTTTACTCCTAGTAAAGATGCAAAATATCAATAACATCCACACTTTGTTGTGGTGGTTGGGTTGCTGGCGTGAACAGGTTTGAACCAGCGTATGTTTAATGACACGTGATTACCCAGTGTGAGAAAAGCGTGAGTAAACAACATTTACCGAATCTACCGAAAAACCCGTTCACGTTGAGTGTGTAGATCAGTGAAACTGTAGTACCTTACTTTTGTCAAACCCGATGCAAGGCTGTTCCCATCGGAGGGCTGCTGCCCAGCGCCGGTCGTTGGGCTGTCGGGGAAAACGTCCTTGAGTGACCGTTCAATCAATACAAGTATCTGTGGATGTAGGATGTGGACGCGCGATGATAAGCTCTTTAATCTCTGCCTCGTTTTTTCCACCGCCTCTCGGGAACAGCATCCCAGAACTGAAGGGATTGGGTATCACAGGCACTCAGCGTAGGGATTGCATGGTGAATATAGAATTCCTGCAAGGAACGTGGTCATGTTTAGAAAACATTTTTGGACAATATGAAGTAATGCAAAATAGAATTATGAAAATGATTCCTTCACCCATGGCTTTACTAAGTCCCATTTAATATCCCATCTGTTCCAAAAGCATGGCTTAGACAGTGAACTTAGAAGAAATTGATTCAGCTGGAAGGCAGGCCTGTGTTTTCATCCCTTTGCATTTTTTTCCTCCGTTCACTGCTTGTGTATCACCAGAGCTAGGCTACATATTGCAGCATACAGTATGTGCAGAATGAAAGTAGCATCAAGGATGTAGCACCCAAAAATAGATATTGATCCGTATAGTCATTAATACACACATAAACACTAGGGAACACCATGCAAAGTCATCGTGGACAAAGAGCTCTGTGTGTGAATCAGGTGGGTCGAAGAAGAGACTTGTCTATGTTTTATAGGTTTTCTTCTGAGAGTATTATATATAAATATGCACCGACTACCTTTCGCATAGCTCTGCACAGTGGCTGAAAGAGGCTGGTGGCTTGAGACCAAGAATGAAAAGATGGCTGACACTGCATTTTAGTTGAGTTTGAATGATTTTTTTAAAGTATCCTTTCCCATGCTACCTACAATATACATCATTTATTAATAGAACAAGGTCCATTTTAATCCCTATAGGGAGCTTGCTATGATAACACAAGAGCATATAAATACAGTTTGTCTGCGACCTTGTATGTCAGAATAATGTTTTTCTTTGGCTGTGGTAACCTTAAGGGGGTTAGGGAGGGAGTTGGTGAAATAAATATATATTTATTTAGCAGTTATTTTTCTTTGTCGTTTTCAATAAAAACCTTAAGGACTTAGGCCTGAAAGAACATACATCAAGCGGAGAGGAAGGAACCAATTCCTGATTCCTGAAGACTTGAAATTGTACTTTGTGGTTGCATTTGGGTGGGGGGGGGGGGTGATATTCTGTCCTGTCATTCCTGCTCAATCCTCCCTGTGTCTATCTGTGTACAGTGGAGTGAGTGGGAGTCACAGGCTTGCCTGGCCAACGCAGTCTCGCCAAGGTGCCAACAAATAGTTGAGTTAGCGGAGCAGAGAGTAGGCCTTCTTTTTTGGTCTTTAACGGCAAGATTTACGAGGTCTTCGGCTCCCTATGGCTCGCTACTCCCGAGTGCGCCGCAAACTCACCTCAACACCCCCAACGTTGTATAATAAACACATGGGGGCTCATGCATCATAGGAAGTATCTGTATGGTATAATGGCACGTTCTGGCGCCTCCTATATTCTAAGGTCCATGACAATGAAAATATGTTTTATGAAGTAGAATATGGGCAGCAGCCCAGTTTGACACGAAGCCCCGAAAAATGGGCAGTAGCCTAGTAAAATAGAAAAAAATAGCTTTTCAATTTTGGGTCTATTAAATGAGGTTTATAGCTTATGCAACATACACATTGAGTGCCTCTGCTATATCCTTAACAAACTCATGTAGCATGGTCTCGGTTGAGCTTTGTCAATGCACTTTAACTTGGTTTAACTTTACTGTAAATACTCAGAAGAAAACATACAAATATATTTCAAATATTGACCATACTTTGCAATGATAATGTCCTGTCAAACAGTAACAATGCAACCATGCAATACCCACTTGTTAGGCCCTACTTGTGTAGTGTAGTCTGTGAGGCTGGTCCTTTGATGCAACTCAAGGTGTCCATCTACTGGACGACAGTGAATGTTCCCGTCTAGTGTGACTTCAGGAAACCACTTGGAGACCCACATTATTCGACACGGAGGCTTGGACTACAATGTATAGTAAATTCTTTAATTCAAAATCCAGGTAGTATCCTATGACGTATTTGCTAATTGTAGCTTACAAACTTGTTGCAGATAATAAGTGACAAATCACATAACTAATTCACAGATAATCAGATTAATGTAAAAAATAAACAACAAAAAAACTTTCAATACTTCAGAAAAAACAAAATCTGGCAATTAACAGGGCAACTAGTAGGAAAATATATAAATTGTCTAATTAATATGGTATTTGTTTGTGTGTGTCTGTATATTTATATATATACACACACACACATATGATACATACACATATTTCTTAGTTTTTTGCCATTAAAGTCCGAACTTGGACGGGTTGACAGTTATCTGGCTTTGCCTGAAAATATTTGACGTTTGAATTAAAAATCCCCCTTTACAGGAGTTATATGGTGTGCTCATAAACACAGTTGAAGATACAGTGTACACATTCCTTAGCCCACTGCTCCACGTTAGCACACATGGAACAGTGTTCCTCTCTCCTCGCCGGCCTCACAGTTAGACCGTGGGACTAGACCCGCCATACCCAACAACTTTTAGTTCAAAAAAATAATTATAAGTTAAGACCATATCCCTTCTATCCATCCATTTGCGATTAAAATTTCGGAACCAGAAATAAATCGTGCTCTTTTCAGAAGTTCTGTTATCTCTGGCATGTACTCATCGTTTCCTTCAGGACTTTCTGTTAGAAAAGCTTATAAAACAGAAACATGCCCTTTACCTCTGAAGGCCCAGTATATCTGCTTGGTTGTCCTTCAAAGTACAGTATATGTGGATACAATTTCGGCGGCAAAAAAGTGGTTGGTAAACAGGATTTTAGGTATTTCTAGAAATTGTTTGCTTTTTTAAACAATTCAGTCATGATAGAAAAAGATAAAATGTGGGGTAGGGGTTCTTTGCCTTGAAGGTGTGCTCAGGACCATTTGAAATGAAATCATAATCATAAACACAATTTTACATTCACAGAAAATCATTCTGCACCAATCTATCACCATCCCTGTGCATATCTGACCTGGCATCATGGCCAAGGTGTTAGATTTTGGTGTTGAACTTAGTATGACACATTATGAAACACACAGCTGAATGATCTAAGGGGACATGTATATGACCAGAACTATAACATACCCAATACAAACATGCTCAAAAACATTTCAGTCTCCCAAAAGTTTCCGGTTTCACAGTTGCAACATTCCCCATAATACATTTTTTCCACATTGATAATAGAAACGGTACAATTATAACAGCTGGACGCTTTCCCTCAGTACCACTGTATACAAATCAAACAAAAACGTAACTAGATGGTTCATGCATTCATAAGCAAAAAAAAAGGAACTCTTAATTAATCTCCACATCACACAATCAGATACCAAGTCTGGGGTTTCAAAGAAACCCTTTCCGTACAGGAAGCAGCAAAAGTAGTAAACAAATCTAGGATGTTAACAAATATATTCCTTATAATTTTTCCCCCTTACCTATTTCCCCACATGTATGAGTGAAAGCGAATGTGAGAGAGCCTCTTCACATTCTGTACAAGACATTTAAAAATATATACTGTATGTGTTACGAGGTTGACAGGAAATATGCAAGACAATTCATAGATGCTGAGCCAAATTCAAGGGTAGGTTGACTCGAACAAACAGGACAAAGATTACGATAAACGTTGATATATAAATGGGATATATTGTTTCTTTGCACTCAATTTTGGGAAGACCTTTTTGAAGGTAAGGCTAACATAATTATTCATACATTCATGCGAACTATCAACCTTTAAATAATCATGCCACCTTGTGGACATGCCCACACTTAATATATCCATTGCACAATCTAGGAAAGGAAGGCACTGGAATAATGCTAGAAACCCCATCTAATTAAGATTGCTTTCCGTTTTCTAACTTGAAATATGTAAAAATCTAAAAAAGCATTGGTTGGAAGTCATTATCTTTTGAAAAATAAAGTTAACTACAAAATTATTCTTTTTGTTGCCATCTAAGTTTTAGCAAGGATAGTTTAGAAAAGGTAATTTGCTATACAAAAAAAAGGAGGAAGTGCTTATGGCATTTGATCAAAAAAATCATTGATTGACACTACTTGCACTGAATAAATATACTAACACTTAAAATAAAGTATACAGTTTTGTGTCAGCAAAATGTATGCAGAAATCGGTATGGCTGTCAAAACAAAAAAGTTAATTTTGAAATGGTGTCTTTAAACGCTCGCTGGATCGTTAAGACGAAAACGATTGCAACATCGCCCAACAACGTGGAAAGACACACACAAAAAAATAGTTTTTAGTAGTTTGATTATACAGTAATAGTGCTGAGTATCATCAAATAGTTTGTCTCATACATGATACAAGACCAAAAAAATGTGATGGGTCACAGTGCTAACCATTTAACCAGGGACGTGTTGGCCCTCGCCCCCAACACGAGCCATGAGATGTGAAAGGTCAGCCCTATAGGTTTCAATGTTTGCCCTGAAAGGGTGTGGTGGGGTTGGGTCAGTGGACCTCCAGTTTGCTGTAATGTATGTTCCGGTTCCAATGGAACTGTCTCCATGACAACGGCAGTTGGTAGCTGCGGGGGACTATGCCGCTGACGTTCTCCTCAAAGTACTGGAAAAGTCTGTACCACCACACGCGAGAGAAGGGGTTGCTCTGGGACGTCTCTTTGAGTGACTGAAATGGAAGCAAAGACACTTTATTTGTTTATCAGATTGTCTCTTGACCCAGATGCACTACGCTGCATTGAGCATATCCTGAACACCTCGGTTTGACTGCAGCCAATCAAATAACTCTGTACCTGAGCCTTGTAGGGTGGAATTAGTTTGTTGTTGTAAAATAAGTAGAACAATGAATAGATTTTAGATCCTTCAAAGTTGAGATGAGAGCAGGACCCACCTGCTGGTTGGCCAGAGTGTGGTACCACCAGAAGAGGCGGGTGGTGATGAAGTAGGCCACCACCACGTCCACAGTGTAGTGGTCGTGGGCCAGCAGGATGCAGAAGATACCAACAGCACTAAGGGTCCAGCATATCCACTGGTACCACCACAGTTTCTTTGGAGAATCTGCCGTTCAAAAAATACCATAGTATCTTAAAGGAATATTCTGGTATTTTACACTTTAAGCCTTATTTCCAGTTTTACAATGTGATAGATTGGTTCAGGTGTTTGGAGAAGTTTAGCATGCTTAGTATGCTTTCCAGCAGGCTGTACAAGTCATTTTGTTGTAGCCAGGCCACCGGCCAGATAGAAAATAGATTGTTTATATCCGGTTTGCAGTAACGATGTGGCTTTCTAACTGGCAAGCGGAAGTTTACACAGCGATGTTGTTCATCTGAAAAATAGTTACGATCGTCAAACTTCTGCTGGAAAGCCTACTTTGCTACTTTTTTTTGTTTTTGTCGAACATCAACGAACACCAGTGACCACTCTGTGAGTTTCACAACTTTGCAAACAAACGTTTAATCTTGCTTCAGGACCGATGACACATGGTCTATTACTTCTACAGTGGGGCTTGCAAAAAAACCTATACTTCTCCAAACACAGCATTTCGGCGAAAAGAACACCTGAACCGATCTATTTCATTGTAAACAAAGTGGAAATAAGGCTTAAAGTGTAAAATACCGGAATACTCTTTTAACTAAATGTCAATGAGTGATTTCACCTACATCGTTTCAACAGACGTAACAAGGTGATACGAAACGTGCAGGACAGAAAAGGTTTACATAACAACCTTATTGGTACACGCTTTATCAGTTAGATAAGAGGTTGCACAAGGAAATGCTTCCACGTTTTTGCAGGAGTGTCATAACCTAAGCACTAGCACCTTAATTAGGGCATGGCTCTCTTGCGTGTTCTTTTCAACTTTAACTGTACCTCCATGCTGTAAAGGCTTAAGCAATCCTTTATTTAACTTTATTTAACAGTTTTAAGAGGCAACTTTACTAAAAGATTGTTCTCTACATTGTCAACGTTTTAGTTTTGAAGCATTTTTAACGGGAACACACAAGCAGAACTTACACTCTTTGATGAAGAGATAGGTTAGCGTAAGCATGACCGTGTGGCCGCTGTACAGGTAATCCCCACACATGGTGTGGGAGCCGGTGATGGACAGGCCACCGCCCGCAATCATCTTCATTATCCTCCTCATCTGGGCCTCCCAGTTCCCCATGAGCTGGACAGTCGCAAACAAAACCGTTTGAGTCATTTCTTCAGACATAGACAAAGGGCTGTACGGTGCTTGTTAACTAGAAAGTCAGTTTGGTATCAAAGAGAAATGTATTCACGACTACACAAAACAGAGCTTGGCAAAAAGAAATTGAATTTGGCATGGAATGGTCTGCAAGGTGTGCAGAGCTAGAGACGATTTGTCAGACAGAGCTGAAAACCAAAGGGGAATCATCAAGCTTGGCTATTTTTGAATATAAGAGAGTGCTGCTTTTAATCACTGCCTGCAGGATCCACTGTGTTTCCCTGAAAAATCCTGGGAATGTTGGGGCCATCAATGACCTTGGAAAAATGCTAATAGAGGAGAAACTGTGGAACTCCTATATTAGCAAAAAGTCTTACTTCCCGATACCCTTTAACCCCCAACTAAGGCAACGACTACATACTGTATACACTCGTCTCAACCAGATCCATCTCCACACAAGCAAGTACATATTGTGAACGTGTACTCAAAAGTATTTGGCAATGCTTTCCCGAGCGCTGATCGTTAGAGCTGATGACTGCATTAAGAAAGCGGAGCCTAGTTTTCATTACACTCTATAATCTATATATAAACAACTAGGCCGGGTCCTACCTTGGGAGAGCACTTGAAATGCATGCCAGGAACAGGCAGGGTGGTGATGTACATGGTGACACAGCGGTACAGATACAGCGTGCCCACAATGAAGAAGAACCGTCGGCCAATGATAGACCTGGAAAAGAACAACAATGTTTTAAGCGTTCCACAGGGCCATGACTTCAGGGAGTGTTCTCCGCCTCACCTTGGATCAGAACGCCTGGTTAATCACTCATGGAAATTCTTAATTTGAGTATGCAACAAAAATGTCGATTTAACAGTGTATGAAATGTAGGTTGATCACTGAACCTGAACTGAATTCCATACACCGTGCCTTTAACCAAAATATGTACAAATTAGGTAAGACTGTAATACAACATAGGAGTTTCCATAGCAATAGTTATGTACAAAAAACGTACAAAACAAAGAAAACCCGACCAGGCCTTTCCCGCAACCTGAGATAATCCCCTCCAAAAGGCTGGAGGTTGAAGGTCTCTGTACCTGTACTTGAGGAAGGTCCACTGTACGACCCACAGCCCCACCAGGAGCATGCCGTTGATCTCGCAGATGCTGAAGGCCCACTCCACGCGGTCGAAAAGGTCGAAGAACTTGTCCGGCAGCGGGGGCGTGTGCTCCTTGGTGGGCACGCGCTCGTGCACCAGCGAGATGACCACGGTGGTGGTCACGAAGCAGACCACGGCGTAGAGGAACGCCACGGCCGTCTTGCCCCACTCCGGCGGGAAATGGGAGCGTGCGGAGGCGGCGTGGGCGGGGGCGGCGGCGGAGGCGGCCATGTTGGGGATGGGGATGAGCACCATCTCGTGGCAGACGCCGTTCAGCCGCTGCGGCGCGGGGGCGGCGCCGTTCGTCTGGGCCTTCCACGCGCCGTTGGGCAGGTGTCCGTTGGTGTGCCCGTTGGGCAGGTGGCCGTTCCTGTGCGCGGCGCCGGTGATGTGCGAGGTGATCCGCAGCGTCTCCAGTCGCTCCAGCAGCTGCCGCCCGCCGTCGGACGACACCAGCGCCAGCGGCGGTGACCGAAAGTCGACCTCGGTGAGGTCCAGCAGGGCGCGGCCGTCCGCCCCGCGCAGGGCCTCGCTGTACTCCTGCATGCCCTCCTCGCACAGCCACCGAGACACGTCCTGCTCCGACCACTCAGACACCTCCTTCATCTCCTCAGGGGGAGGGGCGACGACAGAGGAGCGGGGGGGTGGGAGGGAGGGTCGGGGGGGAGGGGGGAGGGTCGTGGTCGTCGTTCAAGGGGAGACGATGGAAGGGTTTCTCACTGGAGGGGACGTTGGAGGGTCTAGGGGTCTGCGGGGAGTTCTCGCGAGGTTTGGCGCATGGCGTTCCTGGATCATTGAAGACCACGGACCCCACCACCAACACCACCACCACCACCAGCTCCGTCCCCCGCCAAAGGCTTCTCTCTCGCCTCTTGGAGGTTCACGTTGCAGCAGCAAGCCTGGCGCTCTGGCTATGTCAGGTTCCTCATCTCGTCGTCCTTCGGAAATCCATCAGCTTAAACCCGGATGACTAAGGAAAAGAGGAAACAAGACGTGAATCACGATGAGTCGGAGGTTTCCCTTCATGAAAGTTTTGACTTTGGTAACTACGTAAGATAGACCAC
>JAOPJJ010000037.1:7921786-7943683 GCA_027122795.1 Enchelyopus cimbrius
TGTGTGTGTGTGTGTGTGTGTGTGTGTGTGTGTGTGTGTGTGTGTGTGTGTGTGTGTGAGAGAGAGAGAGAGAGAGATGTGAGCCTGTCCAGAACTTTCGCTCGTCCCCTTCGTCTGGGACGGAATGCATGCCAGGAATTGAATTTCCCACTACAGGCGCGAAGTGAACCGGTCGGCTCTATTCTGGTGGTTACCATGGAAACCCTTCTAATGGGCAAATCACGAGCATCAACATCCTATCTCGTCGATTTGCAACATCGCAAAGCAGCACGATTGACCAGTCATAGTCTTATTGTTGTCAGTCAACATGGCTTCATGTTAACGAATAAAATGATTTTGACCTTGGACGAATTACAACCGTTACCTCTGATTAACACACATTCTAATAGGTGATCATCACGCAACTAAGCAATCAGAGGTCAAGCTTCAAGTCAATAGTAATTAAATAGTAGAGCAATGCTTGGCAAAATGGCTGAATTGTAAAATACAACAAAAGAAAAGAGAACATGTTAGAAGAATATGACATACAGCATAATATAAACAGGCACTGCTTCTTTCGCCAGATTCTATTCAAATGAGGCCAAACTGGCTAATCCTTGTTGTGCTTTGGCCCCCTCTAGTGGCGAGCTTGAGTCGCTGCAACATAAGCATGACGTCATCTTAACGCGACAAACAAGGGTAACATTGTGTAACTGTTCAAGAATAACACAAGACGTTGTTCTATCAGCTACCTCTCCTTGACATAACATGTCTCTTCTACGATGTGCCGCGACAACTAAATCGTTATTGTCCCGAAGTTTCATCAAAGAATCCGTTTTGTCAGGTCAGTAATGCATTATTTGCTTACTATTTTTAAAACACGCTGTTTTACTATTTACTATTATTTGTTTACTATTTTTAAAACACGCTGGACCTAACATTTCGAAAATCCGTCATACTCAATTATTCAAGTAAACAACATTTATAATATATAATGTACATGTTTTTTAGTTTTTAAATAGATGTATAGGATCATTCATATATATATTCATATATATATATAGGATCATATATAGGATCATACCTTGCATCATAAAATGTAATCTGATTTATTTTACAGGTTGCTCTCGGTCAATGAGCGGGGATGCGAACGACAAGAAGCCTCTCAGGAAAGCCAAGACCCCCCAGGGCCGACTGGACACCCCCGAGGAGAAAACCAGTGACGCCTATCAGAGTGAGACCATGAGGGTTATTACCTGTCAAACACAATGTCTGCGACGGTTGGCTCCGATGGATGTTTTGATGATGGTAATGTCCTCTCCTCCACCAGGATTCCCTGATGACGTGAACCCAGACACCAAGGAGCAAGGGGGGCCCCGGGGCCCGGAGCCGACGCGCTACGGAGACTGGGAGAGGAAGGGCCGCTGTTATGACTTCTAGTTTATTCTCCTGTTAGGTTGATATAAAATCCAGTGTTCATCTACAGGGGGAATGCAACCAGAGAGGCAAACAATGTTTGGCTCTTGTCATCTAAAAGTACATTTTCATTGAAAATGGCAGGTGATGCAAGTGGGCCACATTTGAACCTGGTGCTTATAAGTGAACCATTTTTGGTTGTTCCTCAAATAACTTCACCTTTTATTTTGTTCTGCTATTGCATCCCCACAGCTACACCTTCAAAGGACTTGCGTTTGTGTATATTGGTTGAAAGCTAGAAGCGATACAGCTTGTTGTGCTAGGTAATTCCGTATTGTACAGAAACTGAATGTTTGACTTGAAGATTAAATTAAAGATTGTAAGAGTGAGCTGATTTACTTGTTTGAATCGAGCGGCACAGAGAACTCCAAGCTGCATATAAACCAATTTGTGTTGTGAATGTCAGCTTACTCTCTTATTAGGCTCCCTCACATGTGTGATTCACACAACATATTGCCTGGAAACTACTGATTTGATAGCTGATGACAACTTGAACAGTTGGGGTCACATGTTTTTAGTTCTCATAATTCTTTACCTTGAATCCTTTATTAAGTTAAAGAGTACAAACACTGCAACAAATGATTTACCCAAATGGCTTCATTGATACAACGTATTGTCAAAAAGGTCGTGGTTTAACTAGGGCAGCTGTGGAATAGGAATTCTACCACGACATGGGTTACATTACTGTGCAATACAATTTAAAACACGTAGACATTTAGATAAATGTAGTTTTGAAAGAGGGGCAATGCCCATTGTCACACTTTATATGAATACTGAAGAATATTTTTTAAAGTGAAAGTATGATGCGAGATGAACATGCGCTACCCTTCATGTCCACTAGGCGGGGTACCTCACCATTTCCTGCTACCGTTACAGATTTTCCTCAGTGCTTCTTTAAGGTTCCGCGGTACTAGGAGGGTGAAGGTGGCTTCATGTCTACGCTACGGTGCTTATGAGCCATGGATGTCATGACCTACTGCGTCGTTATTTGACGGCTTCGCTAAATGGGGTGAGTGTGTGCATGTGTAAACCCTATTCTATTGTGTGGGCTGGTCTAACGGGCCGGGGCTCATTGACCGTACCCTCGTCTGAAGAAGAAGAAGAACCAGTATCTAAAGCCGATTGCGCCACATTATCGTTGTAAATACAAGTATTATACAACAAAAAAAGGTGTATTTTCGTTTCTTTGCGATCGTGAATTGTTCTGTTCCCTAAATAATGCAGGCATTCAGGGGGCGTACACCGCACTTACATCCGGCCAGAACCACTAATAACGTTTGGTATTCAAACTTTTTCACTGTGTACACTTTTTGATATAGGTTCCTTGTCAGCTCATTTGTCAACAAACAGTTGTTTATCAGCTGTCATTTGTTGATCCAAATCTATCCAATACCCATTATTCAACAACTCAACCGAACTTCCCTAAAATACAGAGCAACGCCTTACATTATTCAGATATTCAAGATTGATTACAATTAAAATGGATTATTAAATGCAAGTTAAGACCGCGCATGCGTCGAGGGCAGTGAGCGAGAACAGCAGTTCCTGGAGGTCACTTTCCTTTGGGCTCACTGCTTGTTGTTGCCATGGTTGCCACGTGTGGCATTCCTTGTGGTAATAAAGTTACACAAAAATGTGATGACGTAAAAGGGAATCTTGTATGCATGCACGTTGAATGATTGTGCCAACTAGGTTAGGTTAACTAGGTCGGCCTATCTAGAGAATATACATGGTTATCAATTGGCTGTCTCTCTGACATAAACACATGCTCTCTTGACCCAGTTCTTCTGATGTCAAGTGACTGACTGAATGTATGTGGAGAAGAAGCGGTTACCCAATTCAAAATAACAAAATGTATGTGATACATACATTTAATGGATTTCCCTCAATCTTTCTCCATCAGCAGACTAGTATGCCAGGTAGGTTTTAAAGGAATTCTGCACCAGAGACATATTTTGAAAGCTTACATTTATCGTTATGACTATGTAATTACAGAGCTATACGACCAATACAGAAAGCAAAATACATTGAACCCACAATGACTAAATAAAAGGATTCTGTCGGCATGAACTGTTCTCCCCCTCACTCCGCCCATAATTTAATCCTCTGACAGAAATATAAATATCCGGGTGGTGTCCAACTATAGAAGCACACTGCCTCCCTGAGTGTATTCTCTGCTTGTTGAAGAAAGGGGGCTGACAGGTCTGAACAAAGGTGTTTATTATTAAGACCCAAGCAGCACATCATATCATTATACGGCCACACTGGGGTGCAGTTCGCACAACGTCTGAAGCGTTCTGAACCGCAGTAGCAGTGCTCCTTTCCCCCAGGGGTTCCTATCTACATAGTGCGTTTCAAATGAAGTCCAATTTGCAGAGGGGAATGAATCGTACATCTCTATGGAATCCTGACTGACACGCTTGTTATTATCCGTCTCAGTAGTGCTGGTGGAGCCACTGTGAGGCGTCACCGGGCCTTCCCTAGGACCACGTGTCAAGATGCGAGCTGACAGGAGGACCTGTATTCCAGAATCCCGCTCTTCGATGGACGGCTCAGGGTGCCTCGGGGATTGGAACAGACGACCAATCCCCGAGTGCGTCGCCCCTGGAGTGACCTTGACCAGGGACTTGGGGAGTTCTTTCTCCACGCCCAGGGGCAAGGATGAAGGGAGGCAAATGGGCGGTTGTCGGCGGTATAAAAGCGTTACCATGGCGCCCGCCTCCACGTATTTGAGTGACAGACGGTACGTCGCGAGGAGGCCCCTGTTCGCGTCGGACCAGCACACGTCCATCCTGAAGAAGACCAATGTTCAGGATAGCCAGCATGAGGTGGGGAGGATATAATATATATACATATATCTTTTGTATTTGTTTCTTAACCTCGTTTCAAACTGACTGTCCCTCAGTAACAAGTCTGTCATCTTTTTGCCTTAGGATTGGGCGGGTGCTAGGCCTTCCTCCACTCACCAGCATGCAGAGATAGACATCACAAGAAGGTACACGAGTCCGAGACACACGGTGCCCTCCACTGGCCTCCCCGTACAACATCATCGACATACCTTCTTAGCTGACTCGTCGTCAAGAGAAGACCTCTCCTCCGCTCTGGGCGTCTCCGACCTGAAGGCCGGACCGTCCCTCGACGAATCAGCCTTTGCTTCACCATTTCTGGGTGAAGGATCCGACGGCGGCAGCCTCTCTAGTCCGTCCCCGGATGTCCACTCCCCGGCGTCTCCTCCGAGCCCTCGACTGAGCTCCACTTGGCTGCCTGCGAGCAGCGACCCTCATCTGGGTCTCTCCGGGCCCCTGTGGTCGGACGCCCCGCTGGGTAGGAGGAGCAGACCAGCGGCAGGAGAAGGAGAAGGAAGAGCAGCAGAGACGTATCTGACCAAGAGATCCTCCACAGGTTACCTGCAGAGACAGACACCCCCAAACATCGACCACATGTCCCCGCATCAGGCCAACTATTGGGCCTGCGCTATACCCCGATCCCTGCCGCCGTCCCCAGACAGACAGTCCCCGAGCTGGGACCCGGACAGGGAGTACCAGGCCCTGCTGGACTACACGTATCCTCTGCGCCCGGGGAAGGGGGCCGGCGATCGGGAAGACCTCTCGAAACAGGGCGGCTCTCTCCTCCGGAAGGGTGACCGGGGACTCCAGGACTCTGGCATCGAGCTGGACGGGATCTACAGCTCCAACAGCCTGTCGGGTCTGGACCTTTGGTTAAGCGGCGCAGGGAAATCCAACCAGGTCTGGTCCCGCAACGGGGGCCACCGGTCTTCTGAGCTCCACGGGCTGCCCAGGTCCTGGGACAGCCTGCCTCAAGTGAGCCCCCTTCCACCCCACAGGGATCCCGTCGGATACTCCCTGGAGAGTCTGGACTCCGTTCTGGACCCGGCTGGAGGAACCAGGCCCAGCTCTAGCAGGGCTGGCAGTCAGCACCATCAGAGACTCACCAACGCCCCTCTCTGCACCCACAACTCCTCATCATTCCGGGGTATCCGCTCCACCAGCCTGCTGTTCCCCTGGCCACGGTGCACCTCGGCTGGGCACTGGGACGAGGATTTCCGGCCTCTTCCGGACCAGCTGGAGGAGCTGCAATCGCTTGCCAAGCAGGTCAGGAGGAGATAAGGGAGTAACCCAACGCACCGCTATCTACAGTATGTATGCACTGCATTAATTACTTACTAGGCCCGGAGGCACATGTTTGCTGGCTGTTACTTTCATTTACTGCTGGACATGGCTGGTCATGGGCTGACCCCTCAGAGAGAAGGTCAGGATCACTTTGTACAATGTACAGATCAAGAGCCGCTAGCTTGAATCTTTTGTTTCATTGTTTCTAGTTGTACTAGTCACAATAGATGGGATTGTATGTTGGGGTTTTTCAAAGTTAAAAGACCTGATTGTCGGGTTGGCATGGCAACCACTGCCATTATCATGTAGGCATACATTTGTACTGTGTAGAGACACAAGTTTGATTCCTATGCAATGCATTCCTTCTCTTCCTACTCACCTGCTTCTCTATCTTTTGGGGCCATGGGTCTTCTCTGTTCCACTTCCAGGTCAGGGAGGTGACAGCCACCCTCTGTTTCTAGTTGTACTAGTCACAATAGATGGGATTGTATGTTGGGGTTTTTCAAAGTTAAAAGACCTGATTGTCAGGTTGGCATGGCAACCACTGCCATTATCATGTAGGCATACATTTGTACTGTGTAGAGACACAGGTTTGATTCCTATGCAATGCATTCCTTCTCTTCCTTAACCTACTCACCTGCTTCTCTATCTTCTGGGGCCATGGGTCTTCTCTGTTCCACTTCCAGGTCAGGGAGGTGACAGCCACCCTCTGTCGGCCCCTCACAATTCCCGGCGGCTGGGAGGATCTGGAGTCGGGGGACGCCCCTTACCACCGGCCCCAGATACCTCAGGCTAGGCAGGAGGACCAGGAGCAGGTGGAGAAGGTGGTTCAAGGTACATTTGCGAGGGAAGAAGGAGTTAGAGTCTCCGTGTCTTAAGCACTGTGTGAGTTCAGTGGCAGGAATCAAGAGCAGTGGAGTAAATGTGTTGATACTGACAAGGAAAGCCTCAGCTGTTTACTCATAATTCAGACTGGCACAACTACCATCATACCATTTTGTTCTCAAAGAGTCCCCAATTAAAACAAGCAAAAGGTAACATTTTTACCTGTACTTAAAAAAAAAAGTAATTGGCGTTTCGATGGATACTTTGTATCCAAAACACAGAGCCGTGTAGGTACAGCTAGGAGATTCAGCGAAATCAAAATACAGCTGCTGCTACACTCACACTTTGTACGCTTGGTCAGTAAGAGATCGTTGTTATTTTTTGGGTCACACTACAAATGTGAAGTTCAATTTTGACTTTGATAAAAACTGTTGGCTCATTTGAACTTGTTTTGTGCCCGCTAAGCGTCTCACCTCGGTAATGTCCGTGCTGAAGAGACGCGAGGGGCTGGTGGTGGTGGCGGCGGTGTTAATGGCGCCGGCGGTGGGTCCGGGCAGACAGAGGAGCCCGCGGTCGGACAGGCGGTCCTCAGGGAGGTGGAGGCCCTGGTGGAGCAGCTGAGTGGGGTCTGCCTCCAGGCCCTCCACAGCAGGGGCCCCGTGGCAGAGCAGGAGGAGGGCAGCTCCGTCTCCCTCATGCAGCGCATCCAGGTACAAGCGTCCTAAGGGTCACTGCATTCTGTTTTACCACAGGGTTTAAATATTATTATGTCCTGCTGAAGGATTTCCTGGTCACTTTTGTTTCCTAATAGATATAACTCATAAAACATCTGGGAAGGTGTCGTGAATTAAGGCATTTTATGGTTTTTATTTAAAATGTTTTAGCACACACACATCACATATATCATACTTCAAGATCAACATCCTTCCCCTCACCCTTTGACTGTGTCCCGTACGAGACACAGCAGCAGACACAGCTTTGATTTCCCCTAACTAGCACAGGTGTCAGTGATTTGTGCTTGATTGCAGCAGGCAGGTGGAGGGTTTCCATGGCGATTAATTAGTGACAGTGCTGAAAGGGGAAAACACTTCCTGGTCAGGAAATAGGATTCAGAATGGGGTTGATACAGTGAACAAACAATTCAAACAACTACACACACAATTGCCCTTGTGATGTTAACAAAGTGTGTCATAGTTAGGGTATAGCGAAGGGTACAGAAGGTATATATATATATATATATATATATATATATATATACTATATACATATTTGTGTTTTCTGTACAACTCAGGTGTTCTGTGCCAACCTGGAGCAGCTGATTAGCTGGCTGCACTCGGTGGCACACAAGATGGAGGGGTTGGCCCCACCCACCGCTGACCTAGAGAGTGTCAAGTCATCGTTCGCCCAGTACCAGGTGAGATCCAGCAGCAGGTGAGGGGTAAGATATGGTGAAGTCCAGATACAGGGGATCATGGTACCATTGAGAACTGGTACAAGTTGACAAGCTACACGTTCACCAGTAGCTCATCCAGTAGTTAAAATAGAATACACATAACGTAAGCACCTGAACAAATGACCAGTTCACGCCTTGTGGGTCATCTGTGGGACAACAGACCTGACCTCCCTCACCGACACACACTCACAAAAGGGGACCGTTTGTATTGGCTGATTCCTATGTCCTCTGTGGTACACACTCTGACCTTCTCCTCCCACCGCCCAGAGCTTCCAGAAGGAGGTGACCTCTCACCGGCCCCTCGCCTCCTCTGTCCTGCACACGGGAGCACTGCTCCTCAGCTGCCTCGACAGCACCTCCCCAGGTCAGCGGCGTGTGTGTGTGTGTGTGGGTGTGAGTGTGTGTATGTGTGTGTGTGTGTGTGTGTGTGAGCGTGTGTGTGTGTATTGGGTGGCGTAACCCTGCCAAAGCCTGGAGGAAATAGGAAACTTGGATCTGTGCTAGCACAATGTGGCCTGACTCGCATAGCTGATCGCATTAATGGAGGAGGGGATTTATGTGTTCTGCAGAGGCATTAGAAACATGAATCGTATAATGCTTACAACAGTATGTGCCTTTGGCTGTCGCTCTCTCCCTTTCCCTCTAGTTCTGAGGGACACTCTGGTTCTCATCGAGAGGCAGACAAAGGCGCTGGAGAGCAACACGGAAAAGCTATTCTCTGCCATCCTGTCAGCTATGGACAGCCTGGCCCAGGGACCGACAGACAGGTCACTAGACACATCGTCAGACAGACCCGCAGACAGACAGACAGGTCACTAGACACATCGACAGACAGACCCGCAGACAGACAGGCGGGTCACTAGACACATCGACAGACAGACCCGCAGACAGACAGACGGGTCACTAGACACATCGACAGACAGACCCGCAGACAGACAGACAGACAGGTCACTAGACACATCGACAGACAGACCCGCAGACAGACAGACAGGTCACTAGACACATCGACGGACAGATCCGCAGACAGACAGACGGGTCACTAGACACATCGACAGACAGACCCGCAGACAGACAGACAGACAGACCAGTGGGCAGACAGACAGACCCGCAGACAGACAGACAGACCAGTGGACAGACAGACTAATGACCAGAGGATCCTCTATATTGGCTTCTTTCTTCTTTGCTTCTTTTTTCTTGCCAGTATGCAAAAGAACAGAGCATAGGATTTTGAAAGTTTCATTATTGAATTATTTCATTTGCATGTATATTGTTTTTTTTTTTAGGTTCTATTTAAAGAAAGTAATTTCTTTGACTTATTTTATGAACTCGTGGCATTACAGTCCGACAACCAAAGGTAGACGTTAGGTGTTACGTTATTTAGTTTTCTGTCGAGGGGGCTCAAATGACCACATGACTCCATCAAAACGGGCACATGACGACTAAACTTCATGAACCTTTTCTTTCCAACAAAAGAAAACATTTTCTACAATTCATACATACATGTATACTTACATGTATACTTGCACGTATATATTTTTCTTACTAGTTTACCAGCAACTACTGCAATGTCAAAATATCAGAACACACTTGAAATGTACCAAGCAGAGATTAGTTAATGAGGGTTAGTTGTTTTCCGCACTACAGAAACAAGAGGGTGTATTTTCTCGGAACACATCAAATATGTTTGCACCATCAACCCAGAGGTGTTGCAAACTGTCATTGTGACGAAAGAAGAACCTCTTCATTACTGTTGAAGTCTCTTAAAGGGTTATGGTGACCCATGACGTAGTACTGGTTGTCTGGCAACCCGCATTTTGCTGGTTGGATGACTGGCTCCTCCTAGTTGAGTGCCAAGGTGTCCCTGAGCAAGACAACAAACCCTGACAACCATGGCTGACACAGCCGTCCGTGTATTTATTGATGTGTGTGTGAATGTGAGGATATAATTGCACAGTGCTTTTTAGGTGACCACTATGTAAAGCGCTAGATAAATGCAGCCTGTTTACCATTTAGGAAGAATCCATTTGCCTTAATGAAGCATTGATCCCCTCTCTATTCTGTCACACAACCGATGGCCATGCGTAGACCCACTCCACCCGTGCTATTATACCTTCTTTCTCTCGGAACTGAATATATTTGAAGTTGTAAAAATGGTATCCATTTGATAGCTCGAAGAACAAATATCTTTCAGTTATTAGTCGAACTTCTCATACGGTAAAAAGAAAGCAGGAAATGTTTGTCGTTGAGGATGAGCTTGTTTCCAGAACTGTAAAGACCGAGTGGTGTCGGTGAATCGTTAATGTACGGTAATCACAATGAGGCCGTGTTCAGTTAAACAGCAACCGAACACAAACACCAAAGATCGGAGAAAACAGCAAACCGGATTGGCCCAAACTCATGAGCCAATCAGAACCAATGCGTAACAGGTGTTTGGTTACTCATAAATAATACAGTTGAAGTTCTCATGTTTTCTTCTCTTCTATCTGAGAAAACTACAGATATGTGAGGCAGTTACTTGCTCTGAATTTTCAAATGAGAATGTTAACTACTTATTAAAAACAGTCCCTGGTTTAAAATAAAACATTTGAAAGATCAGACCCTAACAGTATTGACCTATTTTTTCTTCAACCTTGTTAACTTTGTATTGTCTAAGTGCAGCTGTAGTTTCAAGAAAAGTGCTTTAAAAACAAATGTACCTTTTATAATTTTGTATGTTTCTCACTCAATATGCTGTTGCTGTAACAGAACATACCACAAGCTTACAACAAAAAGATATAATGATTTGGTAATTTGTTCATTTTGTCCTTTAATATTTTTGTGTATTACACAATAAATGCCATGATAACAACTTGCCTCTGGAATTTTTCTTTCCATTTAATCCAACAGACCAACTTAAATAAGGCTATGCTCTCGTATTCTCAAACAATTAAAAACCTACGTTAGAGTATGTATGGATTGCAAATTGCTCCATAAACAAATTGCTCCGTAAACATCAGTTAAGATCACTTGTAAGAGGGAAATAGCTGCAATCTTACAGTCCTACTTGCCATCCTACTTGGGTAACAATGTTGAACCCATATCCTTGTGAGTCAAACCACTTGATAAGTGCTGACTCGTAGGGTAAGGTCGACAAAACAGAATCCAAGAATTTCCTGTCAATTCTGTTAAGCCGTAACAAGTGAAAAGTAGGTTGCAAGCTGGGTGCTTCAGACTCGCACTCAAGATTCAGCCAAGCTAAATATTGGATTAGCACACTAACTAAAAGGACGTTCTTGTGACCCGTTTCTACAGAATACCATTGTGCGATCACCAGACAATAAGTCATGTTCTGAGCATTTTGTGAACGGACCGCCAAGCGTGGCAAAACACAGGCTGAAACAATGATCCCAGAGAGTCGTTCCTTCTCAAACTGGACTCAGTTGCCTTTATTATATAAACAAGAGAACATAGTGTATTTTATATAGTTGCACTTCTGCAGATTACACAGATCGTGGCCTGTGAGTAGCCATGATTCCAAGTTACCGACACATAGGATTTACCTTAAGAACGTAGAATAAACTATTCAAAACCAAAAACATTTGTCGGCATTTAAGAACTGCACGCAGATCCTGTTCCGGTTCATACGATCTTGATGTAGTATTTATTTTTTTCAGTGTTACATGTCGAGCAACAAACTGACAATATGAGTCTTCAGCCACAAAACCAATCCAGATCGAGAAGTCAACGCTATACCCAGATGATGGATTGACCACGACAGAACTGGCAGATTGGATTTTACACATATATACATACATACACATGTATATATATTTTTGCACGAGACGTAATGTTGGTACAGTGAGACACTGTTGTGCAGAAGTTGGCATAGAAACGAAAAATAAAACTAAACAGGGTGGGGGGAGAAACAACACAAGCTGAAAAACAAACAGCATACAAAAAAAATAAACCATTTGATTGAAGAAACTAAACTCATACACACAGAACACGTAGCAAGTTGAATACCAACCCCACTTAAGGAATGCAGTGAAAGACACAGCCACACACGCACACAACTCAACGCAACACACACACACACACTGTTCTCATAAACCTTCAACAAAGGGCTGTTTAACCAGGACTCCAAACAACGTCTATTGTCTCAGCGAGGCCTATGGGTTAGGAGAGATCTTGTGAACAGGATGGAAGAGAAAACGGTGGGGTGGGGTGGGGGGGGAGGGGAGGGGTCAGGGAAAATGAATGGTCTGGCCGATCATTTTGTTAACTTTTTTTTCCTCCAATACAACATGACGTGGCGCCATTTAGTGTGATAGTTTGGCTACGGTATGTACAGTACAAATGAAGCCAAGTGCCATATTTCTTCTCGCATACTAAACATGCGTTTCAGAAACATAATCTCGCTCTCCCTCTCTGTTCGTCTCTCTCGCTCTCCCTCTCCTCTCTCCCTCGCTCTGCTCCTACTGAGACGCTGGCTCTTTTGAGGTGGACACAGTGGATACCTGGAGGGGGGTTGGTGGCCATGTTGGAGGACCAGGGGGTTGGCCATTGGTACGGTGTATAGAGAAGGAGGAGGGTGGTGGGAGTGGCCATCTTGGAAGGACACCTGGGTGGGGAAGAAAGCGCCATGTTGGTAAGGGGGGGGGCGGCCGCGTTGGGACGGTGAGTATAGGGAACCGGGGGTCGGGACGGAGTGGAGGGCCGCTCCTCAGCAGCAGCCGCCTGACGAGGGCTTGACGCTGGTGCCGGGGGTGAGCTTGACGTTGGGTTTGTCCCCGCCGCCCGCCGCCGCCCCGGGGCCCATCCTCTTCTTGATCTCGGCGGCCATGGTCATGAAGGCCTGCTCCACGTTGGTGGCGTTCTTAGCACTGGTCTCCAGGAAGGGGATGCCCAGCGAGTCGGCAAACTCCTGGAGAGAGAAATGGAGAAATGGTTAGGATTCTACTCGGCAGCAGTAGCTCAGGGGGTAGAGATGCTTGTTCGGTAACCGTGTTGAGGTGTCCTTGAACAAGACACACAACCCCTACCTGTTCCCGACATGCTGGCTGTCACCTTGCATGATTGACCCGCTGTCGGTGTGTGAATGTGTGTATGAATGGGGGAATGTGAGGTATTTCTTTGTAAAGCGCTTTGAGTACAACGTCGGAGAAAAGCGCTATATAGCACAAAATAAAGCTGCACCACATAAAATAAATTTCTGTGCGAATGACTGCAAAAGTTTGAGTCATAAAAAAGGGAGATTTTTGTGGAGCTAGCTGAAACGTTGGCGTTTTTGCAAGTAGCTCGACAAGTGGTGAGTTTGGCTTTGTCCAGCACTGACGTGGCCGTATCACACTGTACAACGCAAAGAGTACATGGCTGATCTGCCACAACATAGGGCACACCGTCCTCCTGCCAAAACCATTAGCCTAAGATGACATTGTATTGATATCCCAGTCTCTCTGGGCAGGCGTGGAGGGCTCACCTTGGCCGTTGTGTAATCCACCACCTTCTTCGTCGTCAGGTCGCACTTGTTGCCCACGAGCAGCTTGTTGACGTTTTCGCTGGCGTAGCGGTCGATTTCCTGCAGCCACTGTTTGACATTGTTGAAGGACTCCTGCGGGGGGGGGGGGGGGGGAGACACGGCGCACCAGTCAGACCCGCGGCCCTGATAATAATCTAGATAGTCTTATAGATGAGCCCGTCTCATGAACCACTAATGGGGAACGGTACAGTCACAGCTTTTGTGTTCTGATCAGTACAATGCTGTTTCTTAATCTCACATTCACTACCATGTTGTGACACAGTGGCGTTTAAATGTTATACAGCGACTAAGACTGAATGAAATGCATGTACAATCATCAACTAGCATTCCCATGTATCAATTATGCAAAAACAAAGCTGAAACAGTCTATATTAATCCTATTCAGTTAAAAGCTTTATTCTATAATTTTTTTTTACTGATTGTGACTCAGGATAACTTTTGTAGACCGCATGCCATTAATGAGCAGGTCGAGGCGGTGGCCGGGGCACCTTGCTCAAGGGCACCTACGTACGGCACCTAAGTACAGACTGCTTTGACTTCCCCCGGTGGCACCGCCGGCCCCCTGAGACTGACCTGGTCCGTGACGTCGTACACCACTATGATGCCGTGGGCTCCTCTGTAATAACTGGACGTGATGGTCCTGAACCTCTCCTGGCCTGCTGTGTCCCACTAGAGAGACAGGGGGCAGAGCGCTGGATCAACCCACCACGCTGGTTTGTGTCACAGTGTGACTGTGTCGCGACTGTATCGACGGTACTCAGGGACAAACAGTATGTTAAAAAAACAAACATGTTAGTACAGTGTGTATAGTGACTGTAAAGATTACACTTAAGAGCCACACCATGTAAAACAAAAAGTGTGTTCATGAGGGAAATATCTCCACAAATGAAAGTCTAAGCAGATGAATACAATATAAATCAAACATAAATTCCGCTACAGAAAACACCTTTGACCCAATTCCTAAAGAAATCCAGATATGGGTCAGAGGTCAGGGACGAGGGGGGGGAGAGGTCCCCACCTCTGGGTACTTACAATCTGGAGCTTGATGGTCTTCCCGTCTAGCTCGATGGTTCGTATTTTGAAGTCCACGCCGATGGTGCTGATATAACTCTCTGTGTACGTGTCATCCTTTGAACGTAAAACAAATATAAATGTGAAAAGGAAAGGAAAGGGTAGAGGGGTAGAGGGGAAGAGGGTCAGCAGAGTGAGTTTGCTCAAACATCCGGCAGGGCTGACTTCCTGCTCGTAGGGACGTCAGGGCAAGAGACTCAAACAGGATCATCAGTCAATATTAGTCAATGGCTGCTGCTACGCGTTTTGGGTAATGACGACGAGGCCGACGTGGGTGACTTGGAACAAGGATGGAGGTAGAGTTAGGTTGTGCTCACGGTGGCGTATGGGAACGTGACCCAACAGGGTTATTTTGAAATTCAAATGAGAAGCTCGAGTAATAGTGAGCTCAGAGCGTTACTGAGTGGTGTAGTATAACCACAGAATTACCGGTATACACAACCTGATCCAATTTTTCCATTGAGAAACACATCCACTCCAAAACAACACATTTTAGGATTGGGTCCATAATGAGCAGATGGGGATCAGGGTCTCGTGAGGATACCTCCAGGAACACTGGATATCGGGGGTTTGAACTCAGAACCCTTCGGCTGGGAGTCAAACACCTTAACCAACAATTCCCTCATATCCTGCTTCACCGGCCCAGTTGTGGAGCGGTGAATGAGCCCCGTTCACCACATACAGCAGACGGCGCTGTCTGGTGTACCAAGAGATTCACAGAGGGATTGTCTCTTTGAGACGCCACGTACCGCAAATCGCAGGAGCAGGCAAGACTTTCCCACCCCGGAGTCGCCGATGAGCAGAAGCTTGAATAAATAGTCACTGTGGAGACAAGGAGGGGGAACAGCAAAGTTAAAGCAGCACCTGACAGGCCGTACACGCACTTCATGTGTTGCCATCTTACATGGAACCTGGACATTTTGGGACTTCCAACAGCTAGCTGGAGTGGAGGTATAGGAGTGGAGGTATAGGTGGTATAGGAGTGGAGGTATAGGAGTGGAGGTATAGATGGTATAGGAGTGGCGGTATAGGTGGTATAGGAGTGGCGGTATAGGTGGTATAGGAGTGGAGGTATAGGTGGTATAAAAGTGGAGGTATAGGTGGTATAGGAGTGGAGGTATAGGTATAGGTCCATCCAAACAGCGGCTAGCCTCTTATTAGCGTCTATGGTAGTCCAAAACTGCTAGGGCAAGCATATGTCAGTCATTCCAGATAAATTATTTATCCCACTACGAAAAGGATACTATATTGTGGTTGGTACTATAATCTGCAAATCCTACAGTGAAATGCAAACAGAGAATTCAGTTTTGTTCTTCAAGCAAACTAAACTACCGACACACTGGGAAATTACCCCTCCATACCCAGAAGCAGCACAGAAACAATCTGCATTTCCATTGTATGGCTACGGGCCAAACATCAGGCTGTGGGCCTACGGCCAAACATCAGGCTGTGGGCCTACGGCCGGTAGAGAGGACTTCTGTGGGAGTCACCTCTCTGTCAAATGAACTGCAGGTCGAGGGGAAGTCCATCAATGTAACCCATTAACCATTCCACTCCAAACCAGGACTCAGTGGTGCTTTACAAGGATGATCAGAAGGTAGATTTGGATAAGAATGAAATGCAGATTATCAGTGTTCACGGTGAGGAGTCATCGTCTCAACATATCTCCCGGGTGCCTGGTCATTTTAGTGTCCTGTACTATAGTCCGTCTGTGAAAATGCTGACAGGACATCTGTGTGGTAGCTGACACGTCTGGGTTTTTACCATGAATTAAACTCCTAAAGCTCCAAGAAGCAGATTTCTGCCGTTTCTTTAGTAAGAAAGACCCGTGGGTTCAGTAAAGAGGGAAAATCATGTGACTGAGCATGAGGTAGGGTTCAAATCATACAAGCTAAGCTTTTAACTACGCTTCCTCTTCCAACAGGAAGCCTGGTATGCCCGGGTCAGACCAAATGTTGGGTTAGGGTTGGTTTGTTATCCAGAATGGTTAGCCTGAAGACATGAGACTACACTTTGACGTGTAGAATCATAAAACACACTCAGCTGGATAATACTGGGTGGGTGCATGTCAACGCTACCTAGTTAGCTAGAAGCCAACTGATAGCTGTACCAGAAGCTTTGTGGTGTGGTACAAGGCAGGGTGTGGCCACCATTTTACTCACACCCGTCAGAAAATGTGTGATGACAGTGCCAGATGCCGCGCTCTACCTTCATCCTGTCATAAACATGGTGTGTATTTGACCTATACGGTGTGTATACCATTAATGTCAAATCATAGATAACAGCAATGCCCACAATGTTTGTAATTCCTTACAACAAATGAGTCATTTTGTAAAACATACTTGAAATACCTTCTTCCCACCAGGTATATCAAATAGGAGGCAGAAAGTCGGACACACAAGTTAGACCTGAATGGGGTTAGGCTGTGCTCATTGAACAAACCAATAGGTTTGGCCTCACCAGCAACCGCCATAAAGTCAGGAAATGCACACGGGTTGGAAATAACGAGGCTCTGACCTTAGCCCTAGTTGGAAGGAAACAAAACAATACACACTTCCCTTTGGGGTCCTAGTTGGAACTTCACTGACCTAAATGAAGTCTGGCAAGATGGTCTGGTTATGTCATGTAATTCATTCATAAATTAAACGCACCCATGATACAGCCCAAAAACTATACAGAGCTATAAATATAGACTGGGATAAAACACTGGACACTGTTTTGGGGAGATCAGGCATAAGGCGAACAAGGTGCAACATTGGACAGCTGGTCATATGTGCCCAAGGGCTCGCAGGTAGTTCCCGACCTCCCTGAGCCGTCTACGGTTTCGTGTTCAGTCAAATTCCAGTCATGCTCTTGTCATTAATCCCGTGGCCGTAGACAATAGGTGTCCCTGTGCAGGCCACTGAATATTTAGGAGGGGGTCAGAGACGCCAAGTCATACTTATAGGCGCTCATCACCACAATATATGTGTGTATATGTATATATTGTACAATATATGCAAACAAAGTATTTTTGATACTCCCTATATAAAATTGTTCAGAAAATACCATCCTTTTTTGATGTAAAAGTGTCGTAGAGTCAATAGCTTTCGCATGTTGACTTAACGTGTGTATATGTTCTGTAGGCCTGTAAGATCTGTGATGCTCTGGTCCATCGCTCAGCTTGCTGTGGATGAATCAGGGTGGGTTGTCATGGCATGTGACAAACACATGACGGAGACGAATCCCCAGCCATCTAGTAGAAAGAACAGGATTTGTTGCCACATTCACTTACACACCAGGCTATATGTGGCGTACTTGACTCGTTATACGGAAGTAAAACGGATCAATGTCGTTTTTCAGTATGAATTTACCCAAAAGAAATGTGCATGATGTATGCTTGTGTCAAACACAAATGCAAGTGGGTGACCTGCGATCACAGAGCAAGCCTGTTTTAGTATTGACAGCCAGACGATCATTCCAATTTGTAAACGCACCGGTCGATCACAATTTACAAAATCGGTTGTGTGACGTTTCGAGGAGTGCCAAATAATTTGTGTACACACACACACACACACACAATAGAATGGTAATCAAGCCAAGATAATGGGTAAAATAACCCCCTGGTGCATGGTATGGTATCCAGATACAAGCAGAAAACAAGAGAGACACCAAATACTACAGACACCAACACATGAATAGCTAACACATTTACAACCAACCACTGTATAGCAAACTTGAGCTGACTTGTCTCCACATAAAATACACACGGGTCAGACTTAAAGGGGTAGACAGCTGGCTGAGCTCACTCGGTCACCTCGATCTGTATCCTCAGTATAAAGACACCCCATAGTGTACCAACCATAGTCAACCCAAACCCCGTGACACTACGGAATCAAACATCTCCGCCGATGCATCCAACATCTCCAACCCGAGTCTAGTCACACAGGTGGACGGGAGCTCCAGTCAGCTGACTGCGGGCTAGCTAACCAGGCTAGTCGGCTAACGAGCTTCCAGCAACGTGACGCCAAACACACTGAACACATACTTACTATTCGGGATTCATGGTTCACCCGTCGTTCAGTAAAAATCCCCCGGGTTTTTGAAAAGTGTCAGGACCGCGACAAATACGCTGACAGTCTTCGTGGCGGTGGACACGGGAGCAGAGGTAGCTAGCTTACACTTCACCGGAATCCTTGGATCTCAACCACGGAACCAAAATGGCCGACGCGCCAACCAGGAAGTAGCGAGCGAGCAGCGAGGCGGCGACCGAAGGAGACGGACGTGTCTGTTCTGCTGCTTTCGAGGTGTTTTAACCGAGTCAGTGTTTAGGAGGACGAGATACGATGTAGATACATGTATTGGCTAGTCACTTGGTAACGGAATAACGCTGGCTTAGTCACTATAAAGGATATGAACGCTGTCAGAAACGTCTCCCTTCCCCGCTTGCTCCTCCACTAGCGATGCCGCAACACAGTCAACAGTCAAGCCTAGAGGGTGACGTCATTTAGTGAAACGTGGCAAAGGGCTGTTTATTGTGCACTTTATGCAATATGCTTTCATTCACTCATCATGCTTTTTAAACAATTTTCCAAGTCATGAATTGTTAAAGGTAGTTCAATGATATCATTACAATTCGTTTATACAAATATAAATCCATATTGTAGCCTAAACATACAACAATTGCAGCAAGTGTGTGTCATGTCATGTATAATGATTATGTCATGACTGATCTTAGCAGGAGGACAGGACTGAGCAACTTTAGGCAAGGTGGATGGCTTATAAGCTATGTTGACACCTCCCCTAATGAGTCATCAGGTAGAAAATGCCAGTTTGGTTGGGCTTGGTCTGCCACCACATATTAGGTCTATGCCCCGTGGCTGTCCTGAGGTAGCCTGGCCTGGCCATTACCAGCCTTCAACCTTTATTGTCTCCTGTTACGGAGCAAAATCGAATTGGGCGGAAGTATGTAGCTGGTATCACCAGGCTAGTCTTGAGGAGCACTGGTGCATGTCTGGACTCCGACCATGTCCTGGTTCCAGTATGTGTAAGGGAACTCTACAGAAGAGGCCGCTCCAACCTCACCCTAAAAATGTATCAAGACATAAGAAAAACATTGTTTATTGATATTGATATATATAGCCTTGCAACACATAATATTTCACACAGTATCTGCCATCAACTGCTAATTACTATTATGAAAACCCTCCTGAAAATCTTTCAAAAAGTTGTATTGGTATGTTTTGAATGTATTTTTGCTTTGTTTTTAATAGTCAAATTGTTGGATAGTGAGAACAGGAAAAGGCTATGTAGAAAATAATATGTATACTTCTTAATACATCATACACTATAAAGTGCCAAACAAACACAATTCACCGTACCTTCATGTTCATGGCTACCAGTCCAATCTCAAAGCTCCTTGCAGGCTCCAACCTGCTCATGATATCTGTAAGGACGACCTGGCAGGCTTCGCCAGGGGAAGAACCCTGATGGTGGAGGGGTGAGATGTTCAAACCGTTCTGGTTATCCAAAGACTAAGCTGCTCAATAAAAGATTGGCGAGTGTATCCAGAGAAACAACATATCCCCATCATACATCATACACATATACACACAATTATTTTTGTTTTATTATAAAAATATATTATTATTATTTTGTGTTGTTCCTCAGGGACTGTTTTCCTCACCTGTTTCATCTGCTGGACGACGTGGAAGCTGGGGCAGTAGCACATGATCTTGTCTCCGTCTCCTGTGGCTGAGCACATACATGAAAAATTAAGGATTTAAATTTGGGAATTGTAAATGTCTTTACACATTTCCAAGTGAAAATGATAAGGTAGATACACATAACATACCGGCAGCAGCACCAACCTGTATGAAACATGAAACATAATAACAATGGATGTCTGGAAACCAGTTTCCAGAAGAAAGATGGTGTAACACATCGCACTCCATATTACTGTAGGTATTTCCTATCCCTACCACCCACTCCCTAGTGCAGTAATGTGATGAACTTGCCCTGTGGTCAGCATAAAGCCCACAACCGGGTAGGGGGGAATCTCCGACGCGTCCAGGGGACTTAAAGGGAGCTCCCGAGGTAGAGACTCCTGTGAAAAAACAAACCAAGACAAACTCAAAATGGCACAATATTTGATTTTTGTGTTTTTTACTTGGATAAAATATAAAATGTTACTGTCATGTGTGAACAATACAAGCATACATATAAGTAGTGGAATAATGGTGGTGGGAATGATTGAAATTCTATTTTAGTTATGTTGTATTATGTTTGGACAGAGAACAATGAAACTCTAAAGCACCAAACAGAAATAATATATTCTAGTTCTTTTGATGAGATATCAGACTCGACAGCTGATGCAGTCACACTGGCTTCCAATACAGAGAAAGACAATCTAAAGCAAAACAACAAACTCACCCACTGTTATGTTCCCATTGTGGTCCAGAGCAATGAGACCTTGATTGGGAAACAAAGTAAAACCTTAACATCTACTGTTAATTGCTACATTTCACATCTTAGTGTTGTATTAGTCTGTGATTCAACAAAAAGTGATCATCAGTCTTTGTTGGTACAGTAGGAGGAAATGTATGATTTTCTTTTGGCTAGCATCAAATATTGAGTGGTTGAGGGTAGTGGTTAGGGTGTTTGACTTCCAGTTGTAAGATAAAATATCGGGATAAGATAAGACTATTTTTCCCAGAGAGGAATTTGTACCTCTGTGTTTGCAGTCTACCATAAGGAATCCCTGGGCAAGATGTCTAAAGTCCTGCCTGAAAATTTAAAATATTAATGAAAACGGTGGAAAGGAAGCATCTTACCAAGAGTATCATGGCCACCGAGCTTGTCCTTCTTCTCGACAAACTCCTACAGAGGATGACAGGAACAACCTAAATTACCCTTTAGGACACAAACACAGCCCACATATCATTCTTTAAAGAAGAACCTGGAGCTCTAGGCTACACTATTAGATCAGTGTAAAAAACTGTTCTCTGTAAGATGTCATACCACACCTCGGCCAACAGAGGGCACCAACAACGGTAACACATATATCACTGATACTTGATCCAAACAGTCGCCATACCTGGTAGGCCTTTGTGGAGTGTGGGGTGAGCATCGCTTCGTTGGGCTCCACAGTGAAGCCCTGCTCTCTAGCGAAGCCCACCGCTCCTTCCCCCACCAGCAGGCTGTGGGGGCTGCTCTCCATCACCCTACGCGCCACACGCACAGGACTCCCCACCCTACATTGACATGAGTGACGACTGTCAAACTTGTTTCATTATAACATTTTGCACAGGTAAAAACCTATGATGAGGCTGGGGTTTTCTACATCAGGAGGTCTCAACCCCACCACACACACACACACACATACACCAAACAAGCGGGGGGGGGGGGGGGGGGGGGGGGGGGGGGGGGGGGGGGGGGGGGGGGGGGGGGGGGGGGGGGGGGGGGGG